>CM024805.1:3597671-3962281 GCA_014281875.1 Nibea albiflora | reverse complement strand
GCCCTCAGTGGAGTGAGCTTGCATGTGGGAGATTGTTGAAAACATAGTGAAAGCTCAGCACATTTCCCCAGAGTGAGAATAAAGCTTTTTCTACTACGGCCGCTTTCAGTTTCCATGTCTGCTCTTGTCATTTACATTCCAAAAAACATGCCCTAATTCTTCCATAAAGAAAATTAACCACTACATTGTAGACATATCATTCTTCATAAACAACACAGAGTTTAACATTTGCAAAGCAGTCTTTAGAGGTATCCTTTGTATATAGGGTTAATGATCAATCCTAAAACTCATTACACATAAAGATGAGCACTGAAACGAGGTGCCAGTTCCCACATTCACAGATGGGACAACGGCTTTCCAGAAAGAACTAGTTTGTAGGATATGCCGTCCACCCGTGTTCCGCAGAGAGGGGAGAGACTGGCTGCATGTGCAGCATGAATAGAGAAAGATCTGCGAGCTGCACAGCTCTCAGCAAACACAGACTGTTCATAGTCACATGGACATCATACCAGCAATATATACAGCTTTCACTACGGTTTCAGTGTATATCTGCAGAACATGTCTCTACTAGAAGACATTCACAGTGTTGCTTTTAGGTTGTACTGGATATGAGAGGTGATAGAAACAGCGGTGTAAAGAATGAGAGCCTGAGAGAGAGTGGACTGTCTCCCTCCGGACCCCTGGCCAATCACTGCGTGAAGTGAGCGGTTTTAGAAAGTGACAGAAATTGTGTGACTCCCCTCTGACTTCCAATTCCGGCTTTAGAAAAGCCGTGAGGGAAAGGGAGTTCCAGGCACATCCGACAAGCCCTTCTGTTGAGGCCATAAGTCTTTTTTTTTTTTTTTTTTTTTATGTGCTTGTGCATGTCAGAATCCGTTACACAGGGTTCTTGTTCTGTCTCTTGCTTCTTAAGACAGTATTCAACAACTGCATCTTGTAAAGTGCTACTCAATATTCCTAACTCATCTCTCAGTGTTCCTGCTGCTCTGGCATCAAGGTGTACGTTACATTTGGTAAATGGGAGCTGTCTCAGACGAAGAAAAAAGACTCATGCTTGGCATTCGGTCTAACCAACACCAGCCCCGTGTGCTCTGCCAAAGGCCAGGATGGGATGTTACAGTCTGCATAAAGAAGCAAATCTCTCCCTCTCTCTGTCTTTGTGTCTCTCTGGCAGTCATCAGCACCCAGTTGTTACTACTATGCTACCATTCCCCTACACAATGGACCAGGCAGCCATATTTAATTAGCTCTGGGGGTTGATTTACACAAACACAATGGACACATCAGTTACTGCCTTGCAGGCTTGTCAATGGCCCCCTGGGTGGAGGCTGCGAGGGGTGATCATGACAAATGACGTGTGACTACTGCTGCAATGACAGCCATCAGACAGGTGTGCGTGTACAATGTGTGTGTGTGTGTTTGCGTGCAGCAGTTGGGAAGAAGTGCATGCATGCGTGGCGGTGGAAGCTGTGTGTCATCGCCGTATGTTGTGTTATGGCGATATGAGCACACATGTCAAGGGACAGGATGACAGGTGTGTGTGCATGCGTGTGTTTGGGTGGACAGGTGCAGCAACACCTGCTCCGCACACGTCCTGCTGTGTGACCCTCGCCATGTTAGTGCGACAGAATCACTGAAAGCAATGGAACAGCAGTGTTTTGATATGATGCAAACACATGTTCATCAGTATTTGGTACAGTAAAACTTTAATGGCCGACCTGGCCTGAGCATCGCCGATATTAATGGTTTCTGTACTGATGGACATCTGTTCCGCTGGGGGCACAAACTTTTCAAAGAGTAATGTAATCTGCCTAAAAGGTCTATAATGATTTTTGATGTTTATATTCAATTTAAATTTGGCTCCCTGAAATATAATCCACCATGTTCCTGCCTCCAGAATGGCCAGTAAACTCTGCTAATTACTGCAGTGATTGGATTTCCAAACAAATGTCTCAGAAGGACCTTGTGAGGTTAAACCATTCAGAGGGAGGACCCACAGCCTAATTGACTGTGTAAAGAAAATTACTTCAACTAGAATTTATTTCTGAGTGTCATCAGAGTTTTATGGCACAATTTTCTTTATGGTGTCAGAAGGCGCAACTTGTATCGATTAAATGGGAATCCTGTCCTCGAATAACTTCAGACTTCCTTAAATTAGATTTCATGAATGATAGAATAAGGCCTGGAGATGGACATTCCAATAGATGGATGGTTCTGGATGGCTTTCTTTTTTTAGGTCTTCATATATAAGTGTCAGACAGTCGGTAGTGAAGTTGGTTGTGTTGGTTGGTAGGTCCCTGTGCTCAGCATCAAAGGTGCTGTAAACAGCAGCAGTGAAAATAGTCAGTGATCAAAGAGTGGAAGATCCCTCAGAACAGCCTCTCCCCGTCCTGAGCAAGACCACAAACCCTGGCTGCATGCACAAGAGACATTTCCTTTTGGGTTGAAGAATACTACTTTTGCATGGATGGAAGAACAAAATGAATAGAAAGATCTACAGTAACTGATTGAAGCCAGCTGCATGGTTCTTGTGTTGTGCTTTGCTAGCTCATTTATGCAGTTATGTAATTGCAGCTGGCACATGGACCCTGGTGTGTCTGTTTTTCATGTTTATTTTATTTTTAAAATATTCTGCCTTTATTGAATAGGGACAGCTGTAGATACAGACACAGGGCTGCTGGCAGATGAGCTACTCTGAGCTACCTTACAGCATGCGGTTGTGCTAACTGCATGCAGTGCCTTGTTAACAGCAGGCTTACTGGATTGGTCTGTGGTACTCCTGACCCAAATACAAAATAAAAATAAAATAAAAAATATAAAAACAGAAAGATGAGAAAAATGAGTGTTGCACATGCTATAGAGGGACGACATGCAGCAACCTTCCCCGTGTTCTTGGTCACTCTTTCACAACAGTACTTCAGAGTAATGATAACTCAAGGACAAGCTATGAGATGCTGTGTGGACTGGGAAGGAGACCGTGTTGAGCAGAACAAGCTCAGTTCTTTACTTGGACACAGACTGAATGCTCTGAAAACTCCAAAGAAGTGAACATGGGGAGCAGATAGCCCAGACTGAAAGGAACAGATATCTAATTACATGGTGTTTAACAGGCCAATACACTACTGTCAATTCTCACCAAACAGGAAGTGAGATAACAACCATGTCAGTGGAATGATGCAGCTCATCTATCCAGTTCAGTGAGTAGAAGGAACGGGTAACAGATAAAAGAACCTTTATGATACAGGTGAGTTGCGTTAAAGGACAAAAATATAAGCTGAAATATTGTAGCTGCTTCATACGAAGTGGTTTTTTTCTTTTTTATTTGGCAAACGTGCACGAGCCAGCCATCGTGCCAGGTGAGAGAAAACGGAACAGCGCTCGTTTCCTCACACCTCCCTCTCTCGATGATCTCCGATAACAAATGACACCATTACTTCTCATGTCGGTGTCCCACTTAATGTCTGCGTACTGCTGAGGTAGGCGCCACTGCCACCTGCCCCTGGCCTACCCCCATACCTCCTCTCCCCATGCTGCCGTGGGGGCCACATCTCCAGGTAGGATGGTGGAGAACAACACCCCTCGTCACAGCTCATGCATCTTCTAAGGTATCCTGCGAATGTGACATCCCAAGGTTCTGCCTCATGTACGCATGTTTGAGTACCACATTGTGTGTGTGTGCGTGTGTGAGAGAGAGAGATCATGTGTGACTGTGTGTCTACAGAGGCCCCCAACTGTGGGCCAGGTGCTCCTAATGCTCAATATGACGTACGACATTGCGAAATCAGTGCTATATATGGCCACGTTACATGTCCTTGTATGAATGCGTATGTCCTGCCTGTGGGTATGTGTGTTGCGTGTACTTGAGGAGGTTGAGCTCATTTGCTCTTTTTTCAGAAACACCTTGATTCACACTCAACAGGTACAGTCTGTCGTGGCTAGGTGCCTTCTGCAGCTTGCTGATGTTTTTGTAGTGTGACTGATGACAGTGTCGCGCACCCCACAGAGCGGGGAACAATCGAGTCATTCTTCACGATGACACAGCTCACCAGCACAAGCGTAACCCACACATATGTGTGCATAGTTTGTTGCCGTCGAGTGCATGTTCGGCACCCACTGTGAGCCTGGCACTTGTAGGTACCAACATAGATCAGTCTCCTGGCAGTACATTGAAAGTGATGACCCCGATGCAGGCTGACCTGTCGGAGGCACACACACACTCCCTCTTTTCACTGACCAACTTTGTATTCTGGCTGGCGTCCGGTGTTCCTTGGGAACGTCCAATGCCCTAAATTGTCCCCCATCACTCAAGGGCTTATCACTGCCGCAAGATAGCAAATAAATAAATAAATCCATAGATAAATAAACCTTCATTGCCTTTGATGGTGTGTATAAGACGTCAGGCGGCAACAGACGGGAGGGGAATTTACAGACGCACGAGTGTGACGCACAAGGCACGGTGCCCCAAGGACAGGCAAAGGACAACCCCAACAATCCCTCTACCCTCATTAATGATGTCTGTGGTGAAATGGGGTTAGATATGGGACGGGAAAAAGAGGACGAGATAATGAACGGATTCCAGAATGAAGAATATCAGCTTTCTCTGGGGATGGGGATAGAGGGAGAGAGTGGGAAGGACGAGGAAGAGGAGGATGGGTTGGTGAAGGAGAAAGCTCCAGGGAGGGACAGGAAGGGGAGGCAGAGGTCAGAGGTTGGCTGAAGGCGATGGGCAGGGCACGTGAAGTACAGGAGGGTGATGCACGTGGAAATCGCCTGGAGCACCACAGCACGGCATGAAATGCAGGCTGGGGAGACGTGAGCAAGGAAATGAGTAAAGCTCCCCTCTCTATTAGTAATGCCGAGGTGCCCTTGTGCAAAGCTCCTGGGAATGAGTCCAATAACAGACATTAGAAAGCAGCTCACAAAAATAGAAGGAGGACTGTTTGAAACACTATGAAATACACACACAAGCTAACTTCTCCAGGAAAAGAAAGAAAAGAAAAAGTTTAGAAAACACACAGAGCGATGACTAATGAGACAGGGAGAGAATCTGCTGACGGAGACTAAACCACATAAATAAAACTAGAAGCTGATCTACTATCCCACAAACCCGAGAGAGGCACTGAACCTGAATCAATCAGATAAATCAAATAAAAAAAAACTCAAATAAGCCAAAGACGAATGAAACTAAGAAGACAGCAAAAAAATTAGATAAGATAAGAGGAAGGGAGCTAGGAAACAGGAGGCAAAAACAAAGAAGGGTGGAATCTAACCTGAACCGCATGTGATGAAACGATATTTTTAAGATGCCGTTAAACGCTATGAGCATGCCCTGCCCGACTCACAACTCCAGCGGTGTGACAATCTTGATGAAAAACTGTCCAATAAAGTGGTGGGACAATGAAAATAACCACCTTTAATCTAGAAAGTGAAGGAGCAGAAGGCACAGGCTGGGAACTGAGGTACATTATTTTAAGGAAAACGCTCGGGGCACACACACACACACACCACACACACACACACACACAGATGGATTAGATCTTTTAATTAATGAGCATCTCTGCATTCTGACAGGACATTATGAGGGACAGGGGACCATGTATGGGAGCAATAATCAGAGGACAGTGAATGATATAGTGTGTACCTTTGAAATAAAGTGGGGGTCAGCCAAGCACACTGTAATTAGGAACATAACACTTTCCTGTTCGTAGTTTTTTGAACATCCTAAAGCTAATTAAGTTAAGCTATCAGAGTTTAACAGTAAGTACAGTAACAGTGAGAGAAATTGAAGAATTTCACATGAGGGTATCAAGAGTGTGATATTTTCACAGTACAATAACAGTCTCAGTTTCACAGTATAATGGTATATTACATAGTCGTTGTTATTATTATCAACAGTTAAGATGACCCTTGATAATAGATTATAGAATATTATGAGGAGGATGAGCAAATGTTTTCAGTAGTTAGGATTGACTCAACTGACTGTGGGTTAAACTTGCTCTGTCTGGTAATTCTTGTGTCCGGTGTCGTAAAAGCTTTTAAAAGTTCAGAAGCGATTTGATGGGATGAAGCCCGGTGGTCATAACATCTTGAAGGTTGTGAGACAAGGCAATGTGGACCATGTATTGAACAGGGGACACACATGAGTGATGAATACAGACAGGCTGGGATCGGAGGAGATGGGGCGGAGAGGTTGAAGGCCAGGCTAACACCAAGGGGACTCGGGGAATCAAGGACTGGTGGGTGTGTGTGTAGCCTACCATCAGGAAGCTAAAATAAGCACGTTGCAAAGGACCAAGGACTGCAAGCCACATTACAGAGTTGTAGGAGTTTTTCTGAGAGCCGAGTGCAGAGCTTTGGGCCAATCCAGCTGTCCATGAGAGTAAGATGATAGTGCTGGAATCAGCTCAGTGAAGGTCAGCGGTATCCATGGTGATGGATCTTTGATTGTATCAGAATATCAAAAACCAAATCTCATTTTTAGCATTCAAAATGCAATTTTAAAAATGTTGAATCCTACTTTATGCACCATTTTACATCCCATAATAAAGAGATTAATAACAGTAGACACACTAAAGACACAAAAAATGTGCCCATGTATCTGTCATAACTGTCCCAAGCTCCAGTTTAAGAAACCTGTTTGACAGACAGAAGCTGGGTGTAGAAAATGACAGCTCTGTTATTTTGGGGGAAATCGTCCATCTGTTGGCACCTTCTCACTTGGGAACATCGCACACATTTGTCAGGAACATTGTCAAAAAAAATGACATTTACCTATCACATAAGCCAGTGTATAAAATATACCTTAGTGTGAGTGCATTTAAGTGTGTGCATGTGCATTGTGTGTGCCAGTGTATTGTCATGTCTGTGTGTATACAACAGCTCGTTTGATCGCTTTTTGGAATCAGATTTAATGACCAGAGCAGGTGGCTGGCTGTGGAGATCCAGGCCTATAAAATAAAGGAAAAACGGATTTTATGGAGACAGCGTGATTTTATATTTAAATAGGTAACACTGAATCCTGTAGATCGATGTGATGTGTGAGTCCAGGTCTTCAAAATAACCTTTTAGGACCATTTTAAGGCTCCCAGCAGACCATCCTGATACAAGGAGGAAGAGTGTTTGAAGGCTGGTGGATTTGAAAAGCGACTGTGCATTAGCATCTTGTTGGCCAGCATATAAAGGTCAGTGCTGATTGTGTTGTCAGAGGCTAAATAGCACAAGACCCCTCCTAATAAATGTCACCACAGATGATATTTAGCAACGGTAAGTGGTGATGGGAACGATGATCCACGATCTGTTCAATGACGGAATGTGTGTGTTTGTCGTTGTGGACAGGAAGATTACACCAAACACACAGGTACTTTAATATGTAGTCCAAGTGTATTAACTTAACCCCGCCTTGCAGGTTCATCTAACTCATTATTTTACCGCCAGCCTCTACAAATTATTGCTAGCGGCTTAATTCACTACCAACTATTTATGTCCCCTGACCCTCCATGTTTCATACTGCGGCAGTGACAAACATGATGACTCAACCTGCTCATTAGCGCAAATGAGTCTGTGTGTGTAACGGTGTATAGTGCATATATACAGGTAAACTGGTTTGCAGGGCCAGGAGGAATTAATCCACACACGCACATGTACGCACAGATGCATACAGCACCGTTATTAATGTCTACTTTTCCTATTCCATCAAAGTAGCCCAGTTGGTAGCTGTAGTTGGATTTGTGAGAATCAAACTGTGTGTGTGTTGGTATGTGACTTACGTAAAGTGATACACAAGGTTGAAGAAACAGGTAGATTATCAAAATGACGTCGCAATTAACATTCAACATCAGATGACCCAATGTGCTGTTAAGTTTATATTCCATTCAGACTGTGGGAGTTACATTTATGTTACACTACCAGAAATAAACAGTATTTGTGTCCAGTGAGAGCATGGCACATATGATCCGCCCTACTCTGCCTCTGATTGGCTAGTGCAGGGTGTCTTTGCTTTGGGTTAGGATAGGAATATCAGGTTAAGCCAGGTAGAGTCAGACTAGGGAGGGTACACTGACATGTGTACAGACTACTCTTATTGCCTGTCCGCACAGCTAATTCACCAATAAGACTACGGCAAAATCAACTTAAATTTGATATTAAGATGTTAAAAACTACTAAACCAAATGTTCACTCTGCACTTGTAGATTCATCATGCAGTAAACCACACCCTTCAACATGCATTCACCATTTAGATATAAAGTATTCATCCATTTACCACGCTCACAAAATGATCTAGTATACACACACACACCCACACACACACACCCACACACACACACACACACACACACACACACACACACACACACACACACCACACACACACACACACACTCTTCTCTCAAACACAATGACAGATGGGATTTGACAGTTCACTTTGGGTGCCGCGCCAGGTGGGGATGACCTTTTAAGACAACTGGCAAACAGAGGGAGCGAGCAGGAAAAAGGGAGGAAGAAAGAGGGACAGAAAGAGTGAAGAATAGAGAGAGAGACTCCCACAGAGGGAGTGGGAGGGATTTGCTCTTTTAAACTGTGAATTGGTGGTCTTTTAGAAATACCACAGGATGCCACAGTGTTGCATCTTGCAGCCAATCTAGTGGAACAAAGTACTTTCAGTCTCATTGCTCTGTTTTTGTTTACACTGCTTCGCTCTTTGGGTCCCCTTTATCCCCTTTTAGTCTTTGTTCTGTTCACAACACTCAACTGACTTTTAAAGGACCAGTCACCGTGGCAGGTGGACTCAAGGTTTCTACAGCCATTTGAAATGCGTCGTCACCAAAATCACCATCAGTAAATCATCACACAGCAACCACAAGGTGAAGGTTTCTTTATACCTTCAGGTACCATAAACATGGGCCACAGAGGCCGCCTAATAAAACAAATAATAACAATAACATCATAAATAGAAATCACACTGTATATTGTATGCTGCAGCCACCATTCACCAGCACTTGGCTTGTCTAGCTAGCATTCTGTTGCCTGGAAAACACTTGATTTGAGGCGACTTGTTTTCTGTCCTGTACTCTGAATGTGAAGTGCGTGTGTTTATTTGTGTCTTTGTTTGGACATGTCCCTGACATATTGTGATGATGGAAGAATAAAAAAAGTGCTAACACGTGGCAAATTCAACACAGTCCACTCCTGTGGAGCCAGGTCTGATATATTTCACAGTGATGTTGAAGGGAAAAAGCGGGCGAAAAGTGCTGATGATCGTGACATTGCTCGTCACATGTTTGCCCTTTCCCTAGATGGCCCTCCACCATGACAAACAAAGGGTTTGTAAGCAGGCCCGTGGGACACTATTACAGTATGCTAATAAGCACACTGATCTGTGATTATATTTCTCCTGTCTTGTCAACAATAACAATCTCATTCCTTTGTACAGTGTGATAGCGGGATGACCAAATGAATCAGGGGGTTCATTCTCCTGTCCCCGCTGACTAAGCTGATAAAGTGGGGACACAGAGCACGGGCTATGCATGCTAAGCAGTGTCGTGATGGAGGTCTAACAGGGAGATTCATTGACACTGTAACTCTCCTTGGAGACATTGGCTGTATAGCGCTCCGCCCTGAGGTTTAACTTTCTGCTTTAGGGTATAATAACACAGTTCACATGGAGAGAGAATGGGACAAAGTCAAAAGGGAGGGATGAGTTCAGGTGTTTATATGAACATGTATGTCAACCATATTATAATGAGATGAGTTCATGTCTTCTTGATTGTGAACTTACAGATGTCTTTTTGTGTCAATATATTGTTAGGTGCACGCTGCCTGCTTGCATATATTCATAGCTTGTTACTTAGAACTCTTATAGTTAGATTCAAAGTACTGACGGGACATAAAATGAGAGAGGATTAATGAATTCATTCATTCGAATTCTTTAGCCCTTCCGCAAACAACTAAAAACATCTCCATGACTTCATTAAGAAGCTCAAGCACAAGTGCAGCACTTAAGCTGCTACTTGTAGCAGCTCAATATTTGACTAACATGCACTTAGTTGAAGTTGTCAAAGCTAACACTACTGAGGATTTAAAACATGCCAAATCTTCTTTAAACTGTCTCTGTTTGTCATTAACGGGCTGTAGAAACAGACAACGCAGCAAAAACTATTTCAGGCAACTACAGTGAGCTCCCAGAAGTATTTGCTCTGCAATTTCTACTTCTGTGTTGTGTATGAAATGACTTGAGGTCAAACAGAATGTCAACTCGGGTACAAGGGCAGTTCTCTGAGTGTCTCTCTGAATCTTTCATGCCATCTAATATTTGGAAAAGTGAGAGATTCCTACAGAATAAGGGAGAATTGAATATTTCAAATCAACAGAAGATATATTTAGCACACCTAAGGTGAAATCCAAACTAGAAGAGCATAGGGAAAACACAGCTCCTCACATGTATTCCAATACACATTAGCTCAGTCATTCCCAGTGGACAGTGAGGTATAGGCATAAGGTAGACAAAGACACCAAGAAGTGGCTGACAGCTCCAATAAGCCTGGACTGTGACAGCTGTGACAAGAAGTCCCAATGGATTACACAACACACACTCACTCACAAACAAACACATGGCTGTTCATTGATACTGCAGGAGGTTTAATGAGGGTCCAGAGGGCTAACAGAAGCAATGGAACACTATTAGACAGGACAGAGGAGAAGTCACCTTCGGCTTAAACAAAGAACAATTGATCCTACAATTTGTTGTAATGTGACAGTTAGTATTCACTCAGTTTCTCATCTTGTGGCCCAAAGCCTGTCTGTAACTGTGCCTCTGTTAACTTGGAGCATATGTGCATGTGCGATTGCTGTGTTAATGTGACACTGTACCAAATATACACATGCAGTTGAAGAGTTGAGTATTTGCCACGTGAAAATCCCAGAACTTGCCATTATGTTGCGACCTTGACAGACTGCAGACAAGCAGAAATACCTCGACTGTGCCAGTGTGCCACTAAAAAGCTTTGAGTAGCTGTCTGAGGTGTTGTTGTTCTTTGCTATTTCTTTCCTGTTGTTTCATGCTTGTGTTGTCTCTAACAAATTGTTAAAAATCCAACAAAGATGCAGTCTCCTCAACATGATGAGGAGTACTCTGCTAAGGAGAAGCCTGGAGAAAGGACATAAATAATGAAGTATTCTTCTTTGAAGCTAATCCAAAAACCTCTTTTTGCAGTCCAGCTATGCCTCTTGGCACTGCTCCTTCAAAACATTCAAAGATTCAGTTGTGATATTTTCCCTCTTACAGAGCATGTTCCCCAAAACAAGTGAAAAGATGGACACTGTGGTGTAGTTTTAAATACAATAGCGGTAACTTAATGTGGTGTAACATTTCCTGTATGTGACACAAACTGTGTGCACATATGTCAGAACACAGATATTTATGTTCTTTAAGGGACTTTTGGCTTCAGCACAACACTTTTTAGAGTGGAGGTGACTTAGCTGTCACAGTAATCACCAAATCCTTTTGGTAAGTAGCGGGGCAGCATTCAGTTACAATGTCACTATCCCGAGATTACCCAGGACGCAGGTCCTCAAGCTGAACTGAGTCTCCGGTCCGCATGGCTTGTTCCATTCCAACAAACTCCGCCCTGCCCACTTGTCTACGAGGGTCTCAGTCAATGCGTTTTCCCTCCCTGCATTCTACATGAATCCCATTCTTCACCACCTGAAGGCCTGCTGATCAACACACTAAAATGTATAGAGAAAAAAATCCAACGAACAAAACCAGAACATCCCAAAATAAGGACAGAACAGGTGCTGAGTGAGAATCGAGAAGAGAGAGAGGCCAACACAGAAAGCAATAAAAACCAATAACAGAGGAAGATAAACTGAGAGAGAAGCAGAGAGAAAATGGAGTAAATGAAAGAGCAGAGAACAGAGGAGAGTCTCCTGTGGAGTTTAACTTTCGGAAAATGAGTCAGTCTCGGCAGGTGGGTCGACGAGAATCTCTGGACAGCATCCCAGCTCCCATGATGCTCTGCAGCAGCTCGTGACAGGACCGACATGACATGACACGCTGCTACGACACTGACACGTCCCGTAAAGGTACTGAACAACCTCCGGCTTTAGTAGGACACACAGATCTACTCAGACTGAACCAGCCAGGTGGTGCTACTATTTTACACACAGTCACACGCACACACACACTGAGATGAGACAACCCACCCCGCAGATATTCCTACATGAATTGGTCTGTTTCCCAGTTAGTGAAGTTGTGTGCTAAGCAGTTTTCTACGCACCAAATACACTAACCTGAATAGAATACAATAAGAGGTGATTTCTCATTGTGTCATACTGGGGAGGCCTGTTTATTTGTGTGTGTGTGTGTGTGTGTGTGTGTGTGTGTGTGTGTGTGTGTGTGTGTGTGTGTGTGTGTATCAAGTATAGAACTATAGGGTTATTATTACTCTGTGTGTGTAGATGGAGTCATTCATTAATACACAAATGAACGAGAGACCTTGAGAACATGAGCATCTCCATGCAAGCTGGATATGAAGATGGTTCGACTCACAAGCCAGTGGGCAGACACTGGGGAAACACACACACTTCTATGTCTGCACACAAATAAATATCTCAGATGTTTTGTTTCTGGGCACCAATTAGTAATTAGTACTGTTTTCTCCATTAAAGCAACTAAAGTTTATTAAAAGTCTCCAGAGTATCACCAACAGGACTAAAATCCTCTTGTCAGGATCAAAAGGAAGTGTTTGGCCTCAAAAATGATTTCTTTCCAGTTTCTCTCTTTACAAACACAAACCTGCAAACCAGTGAACACTCAACAATGAACAGTTAGAGTAGACTCAAGAGAATCTGTAAAACTCTCCCTATGTCCAGCTGTGTGTGTACAGTATTTCTGTTTGCCTTGGGTGCATTACACAGGGTCTATATTTGGCTGAAGCATGTCTTGTTGCAGTGCTGCTCTGCTGGTATTTACCATGATATTTCTGCAGGGCTCAAGGTCTGGACCAGTGGTCATGGATAATGACTGGGTGTAAATGGCAGCCTCGTTTCCATTCCCTGGCGGCTCAGAGGAGGCCGACACCGAGATAATCTCTCAAGAGGTTCTGTAGTCTCGAGAGGACTTGCTGTACTGACACCACTGCAGGTAATCGCATAACAGCGCACGTGTGTGTGTGTGTGTGTGAGAGAGAGAGAGAGAGAGAGAGGAGAGAGAGAGAGAGAGAGAGAGAGAGAGAGAGAGAGAGAGAGAGAGAGAGACAGACAGACAGACAGACAGACAGACAGACAGACAGACAGACAGACAGACAGACAGACAGACAGACATCTATTCATGCTTTTTGTTAATGTCACACTCTCTTTGGAAATGTTAACATATGTTTCCCATGCCAATAAAGCCATATTAAATTGAATTGAAAATTGAGAGAGGGAGAGAGAGAGAGAGAGAGAGAGAGAGAGAGACGAGAGGCAGAGAGAGAGGCAGAGGGACAGAGACAGAGAGACGAGAGGCAGAGACAGAGAGAGAGAGAGAGAGAGACAGATCGAGGCAGCTATTGATTTCCTCGTCACAGTGTTAAAGTTGATCTTATGGGTGATTTAGAAAGTTCAGGCGTGTGTGTATGTACTGCACGTGTTTGTGTGGAACATTGAGTCAAATCCTGAATTAATGTACAACAAGCCAGAGCTACATCACTTCTGACTGGTGGAGCCAACCGCAGATTCACACACATCCACGCTGCTTCAGTATAGCACAAGTGCTGTTACAGTAGACACAGTGAAACAAATTGCACAGAAGAATGGAAGCTTCCGGCAGCACCGTGGGGATGAGCGTCACAGGCTGCATGTGTGCATGTTGGTGTGTGTGTCAGTGACGGAGCACCTCGGTACCTTCCCTGGTTCACTCCACTGCATCCTGAGATGAGCCCATTTCTTCACCCCGCCCCACCCCCTCCACACCCTTTGATGGATTGGTCCAGGGTGGGTCCCTGACTCCCTGTATAGAGCTGATTGCATCTGAAGAGTGTGAAGTGTGACGAGTTTAATATCAGAGCCAAGGTATTTATTTACACAACAGTTCAGCAGAATTATGCTTCACTAAGATGCATTCACAGGGACATTATGAACTTCTTACAGTTTAAGCCTCTATGTTCAGGATTTAAACATTTCTAAACTTTGGTGACTCCTACTGGTGACAATAAAACACAGTGACACTGAATGCTGAAAATGAAGGCTGAAAACACACAAAAGACTGCAAGATGTTAAAAAACTGCCATCAGAGTAATTTAAAGAGGCTCCGATCACTAAAAAGTCTGGAGCTTTAAGTTAAACTCTAAATTCTTAAGGAAACACGTGCTATTAGGAGATGTAGACCTTTGACCTGTGAAAGCTTCAAGGAACTAAAGTTGATGCTGAGAGCTATGGGCGTCGGCCTGTGACATCATTAGCTTTGCTGATGCAGCAAGCTGACACACCAGGTATGTATTAGATGTTTTCTTGACACCTCTACCTGCTCCTAATGATGTTTGCTAAAGTAAAATTGAAAGCCTGGGACTGCTCCCTATTTCTGTTCTTTTTTGGGAGGAACTTTAATCCTAGAACTCAGTCCGGCTGTCACTCTGACTGGATGCAGCTGTAAATACAGTAATGCACTCTGGAGGTGGTCAACGCTGTTTGTTTCAGAGCAATCACATCTGTTATTAAGCTGCAAAAGCAAATACAGCCTGAGGGATAACATAATGCTGCAACACAACGAGGAAACATATTTGATGAACAGTACTGTTGCAAAGTTGTTAAGCACTTTTTCCCTGTCAGAGACAGAGCTCCAGTATCAGACATGTATCCACACCACAACCATCCAAGTCTAAAAAGCAACCAGGTCATACGTAAGCAGAGTAAATGACAGACCAATCAATGGTTGCTTATTGTTGGGACCTTGAGCCCTCTCTGATTCAATTACCTGCTATGATGAGGAAGGGCAGCCAGGCAGAGAGGCAGGCCGACCGAGCCCACAGCACTGCTGTGATTAATGGGGCGAGGGCCAAGGAAATGGGTCATACAGACAGAGAGTGGAGGAGCACCAAAGAGGGGAGAAAATAAAGAAGAGAGAAATTACCGGCTGAGAGGGGAAAAAAAAGAATAAGAAGCAGTGTGAAACACGGAGAGAGAAAGAGATGAGAGATGTGACAGAATATTTGTGGAGAAACAAGGAGAGATGAAGAGAGGGACAGAGTCAGTGAAGGTGTGGAGCAGACTGTGTGGCCTTGAACGCCCCGCTCATCCTTCATCTGTTGCTCTTTGAACTTTTACTTCTATGTGGTCCTCACTGCCCCTTCACGCCTGTCTGCCCCGTCTCTCCTACTTTTTTCTGTTTGTTATAAGTACCATTTTTCTGTCTTTACTCTTTGTTCCTATCTGCCTTGACTAGCCTTCCTCCCTCCCTCCACTCTTCCCTCCTTCCTTTCCTTTCCTTCTTCCTTCAGTGTTTGCTCTTTCTTTCTTCTGTCCTATCTTCGGTTTTAGTTCCCCCCACTCTCCATCCTTTCCCATTTTCCTGTCTCACTTTAACTTTTATCTCTCTCTCTCTATCTCAATGAACCTTCTGTCACACTTCCACTGTCATGCCACCTGCCTTTCAAAGTCTGCCATTGATCACTCGGTGTGTGTGTGTGTGTGTGTGTGAGAGAGAGAGAGAGCGAGCGAGCGATGAAGACAGAGAGGAAGCCTGCCAGCAGTGCTAAAAGGCGTTCAATCAGACGGCAAACAGATTGAGAAGCCTTCCTGCCTGGGTGTGAATTAGAGCCGGACAGATTCAGTTAGCCAGTCCCTGCTGAGCAGGTACACACACACAAACAAACACACACGCAATGATCTGGTCGATGATGAATAGGTGAAGAGTAAAGACATGAAGAAATTGTATGTTATTATATTATAACAGGCATCTGTCTTCTGTCTTGAATGAATGAATGTCTCATACTTAGAGCCTGTAAAACTTAACACTAAAACTGTAAACTGTTTAATCCAAATCACGAAATGAAAACAAATATTTAGTGTCTGTTGTTAATCCTGAAGGAGTTCCCCTCTCACGGCCATGTAAAACCATTCGTGATTGTCCTTTAGTCACCAGCAGGGTCATCTAGATCTAGAGCTAATCAGGAAATGAATCGATTAGTTGTAAACTATTACATTAATCACCAACTATTTTGAAATAAAAAAATAAAAAAATATTCTCTGATTTCAGCTTCTCAAATGTGAATGTGTGACAGTAAACTGAATATCTTTGGGGTGTGGACAAACACAGACATTCGTAGATGTCACCTTGGGCTGTTGAGAACACTGATCAACATTTTATGTACCAAAAAACGAGTCAATTAATCAAGAAAACGACGGACAGACTCATCAATACTGAAAATAATCATGAGTTGCAGCCCTAGTGACATCGCATTATTTCAAAGACACACCTACATTTACTTGAAACCAGCTAACGTTATATAGAGCGTTACAAATGACCAAATCAATGTCTCTAATGCTGTTTGCATGGGAAGCCTCTCAGCAGCAGGAAGGGAAAATAGATTAGTCTGATATAGATTAGCTGCTTGAGAATGAGCACATTTGTTCTACGGGGACGACATTTTCAAAGTCACTTTTGACATTCCGGCATTAAATCACAGATTTGTGGATTCATCACAATGCTGCTCAGCAGGTTTTACTCTGCACCTGATAAAAGTCCAAGCACTTCACACTGGATTCATCTCACGTCACTGACATGTCAGTTATGGATGGGATTTGAATCACCTTTGCTTCTTCTGAATATTTCACACATGAAAAATAAATGGCAGGCGTACGTGATGAAATGAAGTTGTAGAATTCATTAGGTTAAGTCAAATTAAGAAGAAGGGTCAATGCAGTGGTTCTGCTCAGCAGCGTGCATGATCGAACCCTCTTCATTGACTGATGACTTGACATCTTCTCCTACTGCATGCAGGCTGGTAATATCCAGCAGCAGACTGAAGCATTTCATCAGCCCTTGTTCTACACCAAGTGTTTGTTTGTGACTTGTGCAACATAACCAAAAGTAAGGTCGGTGTTTAAAATAGATTGTGCAGCTGTGTGCTCCTTCAACAGCAAATAGCCGTCCAGACTTAAGGCCACATGACGCAATTCCACCAGGTTGAGCAGCCAAATTGAACTTTGACCCCAAATATGCTGACCTCCACCACACCTGTCTAGTGGTATTTGGAAGTGCAGGCAGAAGATTTGAAGAGAGAATTGTTAACTTTGTTCTCTTATCCTAACAGGGCAGTGTGAAATATCTCAGAGAGTATAGTGAAACAGCAGACAATAAAAATGTAGTACCTCAAACGGGATTGTTCACACTGGTTAAATAAATCTACCTCATGTGCATTTGGTGCGAAAGACTGCTTACAGCATCCCGTACTGTAGGTGACATTGAACATGTAGGACATAATTATTATCACCATGTACATTTGTGATGTATAGAACACACTGTGTAGTCCCATTTGAACAGGGCTGAAGACAGTCTTTTGGTAGATACATGTTGCTTCAATACGACAACATGCTTTCCTTCTTTGTGGGTCACTGAACTCCCATAGAGGAAGCATTCAATCAATTTGAGGTATTGAGGCAGAGCCACAGAGCGGGCGGCTAAATTACAGTCCTGCAGGTTGAGTGCGTCACATGCTCCCAGACTCTACTCTATTCCAGCCCATTTAACTGACAGAGGCAGGCACTGGCACTCCACACATGTGCATTTCTCACCAAAATATTACCATGCTGTCACACTGAAAGCTGCTCCCCAATGACAAAAATCCAATCCAATTTGAATGCAGAAAGAAGACCATTTAAGACACGGGCTGCAAACAGGATAATGGTTACTTGAGGCATGAAGTGTGGCTGCAGGCCCAAACTGCAAATAGCCAAAATAAATCCCATTTCTTTTGTCTTCTGGTCATTCAAGTAATTTCTCTTGCTGATGAAGTGAAGTGCATAATATGTGTAGACAAGAACAAGCAGACAGGTTTAAAGCATGCTCTCTTCTTTCGCTACAGACTCATGTCTGGAGGAGGTATTTGCAAAATTCAACTTGAGCTCTTTTAACTTCTATTAACACATCAAATGCTGCTCTCTTATTCAAGTTGGAAGCAGTGGCACAAGGAAAAGCAAGAAATTAAACAATTAACACCTTCAGATGTCTCTGAAACACCCCCAGGCTGAAGCAGCCACACGGTTGGATAAAGTACTCTCCTCCAGGTCGACTGACTAACGCTCCTCTCTTCCCTCTCCCTCATTTCTGCTCACTTGTGTCCTATTTAACAAACACAGCCCTGCTGAGGGACTTTGCCAGAGGTGCATCTCTCACCAAAACAACCACAGTGTCCCCCCCCCCCCCCCCCCCCCCCCCCCCCCCCGCCCCATGGCGCTTTCTCAGCAAAAAACATGTGGCACTGCTAAAAATATCTGCTTTTGAATCATTCACGTCATACACTATTTAGAGAGCTCATACATAATCATGACCCTATGCAAATATGTATCATCAGACTAGCAGGGAATTCAATTAATATAATAACAGGGGCTGTGGGCTGAGCTGCTTTGCCGTACTGTACATTAACAACCTGAATGAAGCAGGGGCATGCAGGGAAACTGAACTCTGATCAAAGTCTCTGTGATACTTCTGGTAAACTGTAATCTTCTAGCAAAACATTTGTTTGTGGCTGTTTTCCCTGTGAGGCCACTCTAGTTCTTAAAACACAAGTCTTCCAGCTGGTTGCTACAAAGTTTGAGGAGCCATCGCTTTACTGAAACATGTTGATCCCCACAACAGCACAGTGAACCATGTACTTGAGACTTTTTCTTTTGCCGTGTCAGTTAGATGGCATCAGACTTCAACAAATGGTGGCTCAAACTCAACAAATGTTTTGTCTAATCCCATTAAAGAGGAGAAATGAAATGATATGAAATGAATGCTTTTTTTTGAGCGCACACCGTTACTGCCCCGGCATGTGCATGCAGCCTCAGTACAGCAGAGAGATGTGAAAGTGTCTTATGTGCTCATACAAATGTATTTCTTATGTACGTTCACATCGCAGAAGAAAAGAGATGAGGACGCATATATAAACACAAACTCCACAGAGAG
The DNA here is from genome assembly GCA_014281875.1 of Nibea albiflora. Taxonomy (NCBI): domain Eukaryota; kingdom Metazoa; phylum Chordata; class Actinopteri; family Sciaenidae; genus Nibea; species Nibea albiflora. The sequence goes on along the minus strand of CM024805.1, from coordinate 3,943,137 downwards.
CTTCTACTCCCGTTTCCTGTAAAGCAGCTCATTAAAGAAATATACACAACCTAGATTCCACTTAATTCAAGTCTATAATGGCATAACAAGTGTACTTTGATAAGTGGCTCATTAAAGAATACCGTATAAGTCGCAAAATAGCATCAGTTTCACATGGTGACAGAATTTAAGAGACAAAGTATGATTTTGAATCATTAGCAGCCAGATAAAAAAGAGTTTGGGATTATTTACAGTAAATGGACTGCACGTTTACTGTGACGTTCTACCGTTCTAATGGACAAAGCCGCTTACATTTTGCCCGCTCTACCTCTGGAGACAGAGCCACCCCACATTTACGTGGGTGTCTTGATGAAATATGCTGGAGGAAAACTGTTCCAGTGTATGTTTCAGTGCCTCAGCAGGAGAGGAGAGGAATGCACTGGCTTAGAAAAACTAACCAAATAAATCATTCTAATTAAGACAATTTTCTGACACCCACATTCACAATTTCACCACCAGGATACTAAGTATTAGACTTGAGTCGTCTCTCAAACTCTTTGCCACTAAAACACTAAAACACAGATTATTACCAACGATTTTCTGGACTTTCCATACACTGCTTAATTGGAACTGAATCTTGTCAAAGTAGCACAAAGTTCACTGGAGCTCAAGTTTAGTGGACGCTGACCATGATCACAAATTGGGTCAAGAGAGTTCCTAAAAGCCAAAACAGGACTATACAGTTTGACTTCTTATTTTCATCATCAAAGCAAAACAAGAGCAGTTCAGGGAGTCCATGAGTAGCTGCTCAATGACAATGAGAAAAATAAATCATGACTAACTGACAAACTTTTAAAATAAAAAGTATGGAAATGCAAATCTAAGAGTCCTAGAAATACAGAAGACTGAAGCATAATCCATTTTTGATCAGTGCTGCGTCTGTAATCTTACAGAGAATGTGTCATTGCAAGATAATCCAGGGGATTACACACATTCTGTTGTGTAACCTTATTTTTTTTAGATACTTTGTGATTACTTCACTATAAAATCTAAATAAAAGCAAGATTAAGGACAAAATAAAATCACAGGCTGTATTTTAATCACAATCACAGTTCAACAATGATCAGGCATTACTGAATGCTATACATCACAATAGCTGTCTTAGATTGAACCACTAAACATGTTTCTGAGTAACCCTGTGAGTAACCAAACATTTAACACCTCAAACAAACACTTTGTTTTAAATCAGAAAGAAGTACATACATTTCATCTGTACAAGAATCTACATTTCATCTGTTCCTTTCAAAACATCCTGAAAATAAACAACCACTGGATCACTCTGAGACTGAATCACACGTCATGTTAAGCCATAAATAAAAACAACACCGTTTTCAACATTTTAAGCCTTTGACAATGTGAAAGAGATCACAGTATCGGCGGTCTCCTGGACAGAACTTAATGCACGGGCCTCCAAACACCATCGACACAATTCATCAAAAGTCAAACTCGTAACACGAGCCGCACTCGTTCTGTGGTAGATTTTAAGGAAACTGGTCCTACCGCTTTGCTGCTGGGCGCGGCGTTTGCCATCCATTGCTCCATTGGATCCCACTGTGGAGTTGGATGTGACATGCTGCTTGAGAGGAGAGGCAATGTGTGTGTGAGTATATATGCAAGTGTGCAAGACAGCGTCAGTGTGTTGTAAGTGAGTTTGCCCTCCTGTGTGTGTATGTAGATGTGTGTGTAGGACTGCCATGTATGGAGCTGGGTGTGTGTCAGGAATATTGTATGAGTATAGTGTATATGAGAGTTGCAGTGGGCAAGCGTGACGTGTATATCTTAGTCCTTAGCTAGTCGAGTGTCCCCTATAGGACCTGACTATAGTCAGAGCAGCCATGAGTGTGTGTGTGTGTCCGAGTGTGCGATGAGGCATGATCCTAGTTTATCTCTACACTGTTCTGTGGTCTGCTGAGTCCTTCATGCCTCTCCAAACACTAAGACCTTCCTCTTTTTGGCACTCTATCAGCCACTCCTCCCCATCTATCCATCCATCCAGACTTCCTTATCGGACTGGGTAACGTGTCAATCACAGGTCAGCTGCGCTCAAGTCTATATAAAAAGCTCACAGAGAGGCAAGACCGAAAGAAGAAAGCTTTTCATCGATTGTTGAAATAACTGATGAGCAGACAGTGCCGATGTTAACGAACAACATTTAAAAGCAGTCGGTGCATTTACATCACAGCCTTTTACTTGTGGACCAAGCAACAAAGTCAGCATTAATGAGCGTGTGAGCCTGTGTGAAGACAGGAGGCACACAGCACCATGTTCAGAGCAGGAAAAAGGGGACAGTGCCAGGAGCCATTCCACATGAGAGAGGAAAACTGCATGTGCTGTTGTTCAGGGTGTCAGATGTTTTATGGAACACTTAAATTATTCAGCCTTGTTTGCCTTTCAACATCTTCTTCTCTGCTCCTCTGAGGGGGGAGCCGAGGGCCTGTCATCGCACTATCTGGTGCAATGCTGCCATCTTCAGGTCTGAGCAGGCGCTGCATGCGCTCTTCCAATAACATAATAGCCACAGATTAGTTGTTCTGAGGCGTTTAGCACACAGATCAAAGAGTGAGAAGGTTGTGAGTTGAACCACACGGCTCGGTTTGTAGATTTAAGGTCTGTCTCTGTAGTTAAAAACTAAGCAATCACTGAAATCAGCTGCTGTGGTCAACTGAAAACTAGCAGACTTTTGGACTCCACAGGAAGGTCAGAGGGCATGTGGAGCCAGATCTTTAGGGGCCTTCAGGGACTAACATCAAAAACAAAACCACCCCGCTGTAGTGGTGTTATTATGACTCCCACACTTCCTTTTCCTTCCTCATCGCCCCCTGATGTGAGTTTCTTACTTTAAAAGGAATATAATGTTACAAAGAGAGCTTTCATGTTAAATGATATCAGATATGTGCAGTGATAAAGCAGCTTGTCTTGTTTGTTTTTTATTTTTTTTATTTCCCCTTAACGGTCTATAAATAGTAATCTATGGCATTTGGAGACACAGCTGGTGTTGTCTCCTCCATCTGCACTGTAACATAAGCACAATATGTAGTATAAGTTAATGCACATGCATGAATATGCACACACGCACACACACATCTACTGAGGGTTACGTTTTGACCTTGCCAGCTGCACCTCACACACAGCGTGGCATGATTGCATTAGGTTTATATTGTGTTGCGTCATCAACTTTGGATTACTCTCTGTTGATGTTCCAGTTCTCACTCAGAGTCTCGCTCGCACTATACGAAAGAAGAGATCACTCATATTCATCTTCAGTAATTCCAAGCAGAGTAGAGTCCTAGCAGAGAGATTAACTTAATCTTTCACTGCTCTTTGTTCATCTAACTCTCAACACGGGCTTCAAAATGTGAGAAAACAACCAGGTTGACAACTCGGGGTCACTGACCTCACATTAAAGTTTAAATAAAAACAAAATAAGTTGATCTCAGACGGTTAACAGATAAACTTGAAAACTTCTCTTCTCAAAGCATGACACTCACTATAGACAATTGCACTGACAATGCACACATACTATGTATTGTTTAGTGAGGCACAGTGACATGAAAACAGCTACACTGAAACAACAATTCAGTAAGGACACAGACTTCAGACGAATAGCTGCAGATGAGGTTTCAAAGGAGGTGATCTACTGTATTTAAATATAAAAAAAATATAAATCACACAAACTGCAGATAATTGACAGGACAGCATCACGTAAAAATCAAAAAGTCAGTCTCAACAATCTTTCTGACGAAGGAGGCATTTAAAATGATCGTCATTAATTTTAAAATACAGTAGGGCATGAAAGAACGCGAGATGATTTACAATGGGCTGTTACAAAGCTGTCACTGTCTTAGTGATGTGAGGTGTCGTCTGTATCAGACGGCACTAAGCTGTTAAGTTTATGGCACATTTGGCACTATAATTGTTTCCCCCGCTGTTCATCACAGTCATGAATTCCACAGGAGATACAGGCGTTTCAGAAAGAGAATATTCATCTACAGGAAGCTGACTGATGAGATGCAGTCGGTCTGAGACATATCTGCTGAATACACACACACGGTGCATATTCAAAAAGAATAAAGTAAGCAACTCCAAAAGAAAAAAAAAGAAAAAAATGACCGATATGACTGAGATTGAAGTTTCGAGTGAACAAGATTACATGACACTAGATTTTCTCTGTTCATGAAGAGTTTGAAAGACTCTCAGGACACTTAAAACAAGGCAGAATAACACTGATGGAGCCTAATCAACCTGCTCCTCTGGAACACAACTTCCTCTAATGAAGAAATGAGGCCCAATACTCAGTTCAACTTTCTGTGGTAGGCAAGAAAACTTTCCTTGATTTGTTTACACCTCTTCTAATCTGTTTTCGTGTGACAGAACAAGCACCTTGGTAAAATGATGACGTCACTGCAGACAATCCTTCTCTCCACAAGTCCCATATGGTCGCCTCTTCTGTGTCTCCTCAACTGAGTTACTATGACAAATGCTTTTTAAGCAGATGGGGTGAAAAAATGCGACTGGTAGCCAGACACAAATCATCTTTCAACGTGAACACAGAGACAACACACAACCCATCTGTCTCAAAATGCAGGGGAAACAGTTGATGCTTACCAGATTTGCCATGTTTCGCATCTACAGTGAGAGATGGAGGCTGTGGAGGGAAAGAACGCAGGCTTGGAGCTGCATCACAACATGTCCCATACGTCCTTTCTCTGTCACTCCCTGAGTTACAGTAATTATCAGTCACTGGAATGCAGCCACGCCGCCCTCCATCATCATCTCATCAGACCTCAATCAATCTCACTTGAGACGGTGCTACAAGCATCATCTCCCCAGGATGACTCGTCAGATAACATTGAGTGGAAGTAGCTGGCAGAAGCTAAGTGGATTATGCTAACTTGGTGACATATCTCTCCAAGAGCACATATGCACATGAATATTCTTTGTGTGCATGAGCACATGCACACATATAACCAGTACTGAACCTTCGAGTTCGGATTCAGAAAAGCAGCAGCAACTCACAAATGACACAAGCACAGCCTCTCTCCCTGCGCTGCAACACCACACACTCGACACATGAACCCACCTGTGTGACTTTCTCTGTGACGTGGTGGGTCCGGTCGATGAGTTTGCAGGGAGCTATGATGTCCATCTCTCCGCTGGGCAGGGCGATCAGGGGGTCAGGTTTGAAATCCACAAAATTGAGGGTGATCTGAGGGATTTTGGAAATGGTGCGGTACCGCATGAGGTCCGAGTCTGATGTGGAGTTCAGTATGTTGGACTTACTGTTTACTGCACCTGCAAACACACACACACACACACACACACACACACACACACAGTCCAGACATTAAGGTAAAATCAAAGGGAATATAACACAAAGACTCATCTGTCTTTCCCTCTACCACTGTCCTCACCGGTGCTGCTGCTGCCCGGCCGGATACTCGCTCTCCGGTTCTTTCGGTCCCAGTCGGGCCTCATGGCCTCGATCTCGTCTACGGAGGAGGCACGACGCATGCTGTGGAAGCTCTCCCGCGAGCGGCTGTGCGACAGGGAGCAGTTGGAGCCCGAACCGTCCGGGTTGAGGCTGAGGCGGTGGTGAGGTGCTACACAGGGTGACGACTGGGTGAGGGGACCCACCAGGTGGCCTCTGTGTGGTGGTGGAGGAGGAGGTGGAGGAGGTGGTACAGGGGGGTCAGAGCTCAGTAGGGTGCACTGGTCCTCCTGGCGGTCTTCTGGCCAACTCTGTAGAGCTGACCTGAGAAACAGAAAAGGATGCAATGAGAATGAGCGAGACACGTTCTACATAAATAATACTTAAAATAAGCCTCTCCTAGTCCAGCTCTGTATCTCCAAACACTTCTCAAATATAATCCAACCTGCTTCCACTGATTTGCTCGTGGTGGTCTGATGGTAGAGGGGGAAGGGGCAGGAACTCTCCCAGGCCTAGGGACTCTCGACTCTGGTGGTCTGGGTGCAGCGGCAGGGGTGTAGCAGTGGGAATGTGACCAGCCTCTGCGTCGTCCAGAGACGCTTTACTGTTGGACAAGGAGCGCAGGAGTGGAAGACGCAGCTTGAAGCCTCGTGGACGACCTGGAGGAGGAGGAGGGAGGAAGAGGTGAGAGGAAGGTGGAAGAGAATCAATCATCACCTGCAGAGTGAAAGGTGGATTTCCAATATGAAACTGTGGCAGGAAGAAGAATTGGTTTAGGAAGTTGACAGGGACGTGTGAATCAAAGTGTGAAACAAGTAGAGATGGGATACTGGAGGATATTCTTGGCAGTGGAGGTCATGCTAGGAGAGAGGGAGATTTCAACTGGATCACGTAGAGTCTGATAGACTTTTAAAACACAGCTGCAAAAACAATTTACTGCAGGAATCTGGGACAGTAACATCGATTAGATTTAGGTTTTAGACGCAAAGTTAAAAACAAGAAATCTGGTTAAGAGACAGACTTGTTTCCAAATGTCATCAGTGTCCTACTTCATGCTGTTCCCCGCTCTGGTGATCGCTCTGGAACATCAAGTGGACGTTCAAAAAGCCACGTTTCAGGGGAATAAAATGAAATGCAAATATCATGACCACCTGGCTATTGTGCAAAATGTAATGAACAAATGATCCGGGTGAATTAAAGTGATGGCCGTCACTTCTAGCTGACGTTAAATCCACTTCAGTTATGGAAAAGGAAATGTAAACGGATAGTTAGACATGTTGGACATTTTTCTAAAAGGTATGTCAATCTACATTTTCATTTTTCTCCTTTAACTACCTCTTTATTAATGGTTCCTGCCATTTACTTGTTTGCTCTGTTGATTTGAAACATATTTATACTGACTGGTTTAAGAGTGAGTGAAGGCCAACAGGGATGAGGAAGGGTCCTGAACCTGGAGTCTGAGGAGCAAAGAACACCAGACAACAAACAAAGAAAAATAAAGTCAGTCAGGAGCTACGTACCAGTGACAAGCCAGGTGGGCAGGCGGTGGTTGAGCTCCTCTTTGTGGTCTTGCAGTGCCTCGTCTGACATGACCTCGAAGTTGAGGATGAACATGATCACCACGCCATCCTCGTTCTTCACTGGCACCACATCCACCATACACAGGAAGCAGTGGCCTGTGTGGGAAGAGAAGAAGACCAAGCTCAGACAGGACCTCTGACAGTAATTCTGAGATGAAAACCTTCAATTAAACAAGTCCAATCACTGGTTTATTGACAATTCATAATATATGTGTGGAAACACACATGTACTGTATTATGTGCATTATGAGCAGTCAGAGATGCACACATCGCACTGTGAATGTGAACATATATGCACTTATTACACACCCACTTTTCCACACACACTTTCTAATTCTCTCTCCTTATTAAATGTGCATCTGTGTTTAATCAGCTCACACACTCTCTTGTATGTGAGGCCGGCCACGTTCGCTAATCTGCCACGAGTGCTAAAACAGCTAAATAAGCGTGAAATTAGACGACATATGACAGTAAGTGGCCGGGAGTTGTCTACCAGGTCTACGGGCCTGGATGCATCCTAGCAAACATAAGCCGCTGTTCTGCTTGTGACACATGGAATTTAAACCTTCAAAGCATCAAAATACACCCTGAGACACGAAAAAACACTTTCATCCTCATTTGAAACACTGAAAAGGAATCAAACAGCAAAATCAATACAGCTACTGAGAGACAACTTGAGAGGAGCCCACAGTGGAGGATTATCTGGAAGCATTCTGAAAAAGTTCAGGAAAAATGGACGGCTTACAAGTTTCTATCCAGCTCGAGATATAATGGATACTCACATTTATGGAATGACAAATGAACTACATTCAAAGTAGGCTTAGAAGAAGTAAAGAACAATAAGCTGCAAGTAAACACATCAGTTACAAAACTAAGTCAACATGTAGATCCAGGTCATTTCCATGATGAAGGTTTTATTATTTTACTGCATGTCCAAACAGAGCTTCATCGCAGTGACACAAACATGAACAAACAGCAATTAAAGGACTAATATCCTGCAGCCATACTGTCATGTTACATATCATCTAAATCTAATTTAACCTGCCGTCTAGAACTCCAAACCCACTGAACCAAAAAATAACATGTAACACTAAACAGTGAAATGGCTCGCACTGTGCATCAGCTTGAGAATGTAACCATCCCATTCAGTTTGGCACTGTAATCCTCGTGCAAACATTAGTTTCCTCCAAACACGAGTGCCTTGGTCACTGCCTAAAGTGGTCCTTTACTGTTAAAACAGTTCCTCTCGTGTTTCCCAGCGTACCTGGCTCTGGTTGGTCCTGTCTCTTACCTGCACAGTGATGGTCAGTGACCGGCTCTACAAACAGCAGCCAAAGTGGTTTTGACTTGGTGGAGCGTTTACAGCCAGCACAGTACGCTGTGCGACCCAGCGTACAGTGTGTCTACTGCATGCCTGCCTCAAACACCCACCCACCCGCCTGTCATTCATGTCACATCATCGCTGGAGAGTGGGCCCAAATCCGATTGGACAACAGCATAATCCCAACACAGGAGGGGGGAAAAAAAATATGAAACACACAGAAAACTGAAGGATTACACCATCTGGCCATATCTAGCAACGCATGTGTGCATATGTGCGTTTGTATGCTTATGTGTACGTGTGTACTGCAGGTAGATGCCCGGTCTCATGTTTCATTCATGAGCTATTGGGTCATGTCATGCTTTCATTAACAGCTGTGACATTGCATTTGCAGCCTGTTTTAATCACTTAAGAGTGTGTGTGTGTGCGTGTGTGTGTGTGTGTAAATCAAGAAAAAAGTCAAACTAATAGAAGAAGAGATGTTTTGGGGGATGAAATGTCAGTGTTATTAGTAAATGGTTTCAGTGAAACACTTGATATAATAAAACATCTCATATTAATTTGTCAACAGATTAAATTGGATTAACGGGTTTTCATGCACTGATTCTAATTACTGTCACATGAACAGTATTTTCAGGATTTCCAGCACTAGTCCTCCCTCTAGACGGCTTTCATTTAACATCCCATGATGATACTAGGTAGATTACTGGATTCTTGGAACTGCTGTACATGTACTGGTGGAAGACAATGCCTCAGAATCACTTTGATACCTCTGCAGGCTGTCGGTTCCAGACACTGAACCAGCAACTCTCTCTTTATCTGCAGCCTCCCAAACCAAACTAGAAAGGCAGTGAGCTGTGAGTGTGTGCGCGCGTTTCTGTTTAGACACGGGACACAGATGTGTGTGTTTTGTGGATGACAGATGCGATTTGTACAAACACACACGTGCACACACACACACACACACACACACACACACACACACACACACACGACACAATGGGATTAAATGTCAACACAAGAGGATTTAACTTCAGCTCATTGTTTTAAGTCTAATACACGATAAGACAAAGTATTTATTGTCAATTCTTCAGATGAATCTGGAACACTCACTCAGCTTTCACTTCTCTAAGTGTGTGTGCATAATGCAAGTGTGTGTTTCCTCTAAATACACGTACGATGTGCAGTAATCATGCATGCATCAATGCGCTGCATGCATCAATGCATGAGTGTGTTGTACAGTGTGTTCTACTGTACACATGCACACATAAGTGGGTTTATCCGAGCATGTGTCCTGAGTGGTGAATATCCAGTATAAGCCTACATATTTTAGGCACATCAGACCGATTTTGTTGTCCACCATCGTACCATCTCTGTCTGCCGCACAAGATTTCCTCTGAGAGCATCTGAAATAAATTGAGCTCTGAGGTTAAGAGGGCAAATGCCATTTCATCTAAATGCTCCCCCTGGATGGATTCCAATTCAGCGTGTACCATCTGATAATCTGATTCAGCGTTGCTGATTTACAAAGCTCTGGGAGATTATTGCAATACACTAAAACACATCCAGAAAAAGCACAGTGCAAACTGCTCATGGCCCACCAGGGACGGTCCAGTGATCAGACAGCAGTGTACTGAACTTCAGATTTAAAAGGACTGCTCAGATTTGAGAAGCTGAACCTCCCAGCCAGATAAAGTGCTCTGACATGATCCTCAAAAGCACGCACGGATTAAAGAAATGACTGAACTGCTGGTCCTTACAAGGTAAAGGCTATTCTGGGTCAAAGTTGCTGCGCTTAAGGCACACCACAGTTCATGTGGAGCTTCACAAGCTGCTACTGAAGCGGTAAAACTGAAAGAGAAAAGAGTGGGGAGAGGGCGTGAAGCAGGTCTGAAATAAGGGAAAAAAAGAAGAGAAGAAAGAAAGATGAGAAGAGATTAAGAAAAAGAAGAAATGAATGATCTATAGTTGATTATCAGTCAGGTCATGCAGGCTACATTGTTGCTTAGTGGGTTTAGAGGGACGAGGAGGAAAGGATTAGCTGCACAGGAACATCTTTCTTCAGAGAGGATTGCTGAACAGTCACCAAGAATCTGGCTGGCCCCAACTAACCTGATGTCAGAGCATGTTTAACACTGAGGCTGAGCAATTCCTCTGCCGACAAAACACACAGGAAGGTCAAGAAGCTTTTAAGCATGCCTCTTCTCCTCTTCAACCTTTTCAACCTGAACATAAACAGGTGAATCTACAGCTCTATTGCCACTCTGTCACAGAGCATCCTGCACTGTGCTGGATTAGAAATTAGTATCATAATCTCTGCTGCAGAACAAGTGGATTAAAGGGGGGGCGGGGGATTAGTGTTCAATCAACCAGCTCCTCACTCCTCTACTGAGGTGAAGGGATCAGAGCGGTGTGCTTAAAGATAACCAGGAAGTCAAATGATATGTCAGAGCTGTGGATTTGCTCTATATGAGTATAAGAATGTTTATCACAATATGTATCATATGATATCATGTATCATCATATATTCGTATATGTCTTTATTTATTTTTAAATCGTTGGGACTCAGAGGGTGGCCAGTTTATTTTGGTCCATGCTGGACTGCTCAGCTGCCCCTGAGCAAGGCGCCGAACCCCAAACTGGGAAACAACTTAAATAAAGAATTTCCCCTTAAGAGATCTACAAATGTCTTTCACTGGCATGGACCACACCATCAACAAGTACAGACACTCCTCCTAGTGGACAACAGTGGTCTCTGCACACTTACAGACAGCAGGGAGGTTGAAAGTAGGTTAAAAAGCGGTAACGCAGCTTGGCAGAGCAGTAAAAATGTCCAGTTCTTATAAGTTTTTGAATTGTTGTCAAAGAGTGTCATGTACGTAAACCACAGCTTTTCGGATTTGCAAACAATGCGGTTTTTGTTTAATTGCTGTGAGAGTGCTGGCACAGAACGCGTCTGTGTTTCCGTCAGGATGGATCACATCTGAAAACCATTAGCTCATGGTTACTGTCCATCACAGACACAGTGAGAGCTGCAGAGATGTAAGAGGATGAGGATGTGAGCTATGCTTCCTCTCAGCTGCTCTGTTCTGTATCACACACACACACACACACACACACACACACACACACACACACATACACATACACGACAATGTGACAGCGGGGAATGGAAGAGGAGGAGAGCCTCATTCACAGACAAACTCTCCTCCGCTCCATCACTCCTCGGCAGAAAAAAAAATGAGATAAAAAAACTAAAAGAGGACGAGTTGCAGATCTTTATATCCACAGATCCACCGAGACGGCTTTAAATGTTCTACAGGCCGGCTGGCTGCGGGCCAACTGGCAACGCTTCTTATGTTCCTGGCCATAATCAGAGCCAAAGAAACCCCGCTTAAATCCAAAGCACTCAGCCCGGGTTGACAAACGCACTTGCATAATTGCCTGAAAGTGTCATTCATCACAAAGAAAATGTACTGCACGTAGTGGAATTAACTACTAATGACAAGAGACGAGCATCACAAGCTCTGGACCACGTTCCCACCACATGTGACACCCTCTCAAACCTCTACCTACACACCAGGGTGACTGAATGAGCTGCAGAGAGCCAAAACTAGGATTGGTTGTTTGCGGTTTTCAAGTTTCCGATGTGATGATGCTGATAATGAAGACAACACTAGAAAGCAGTGTTCTGTTTTTCCAATTACAAAGCCCCTTCTTCTGGAAACCCTCTGCTCTGAGATGAAGCTGTGCAGCAAATGAACATTTTCCCAAAAGAAACCTGATTTCTTCATGCAGGAAGCGTATCATGAGTTGACGGACATACTGCACACTGTACATTCAATGACAGCTGAAGGAAAAGATAAGTCGCCCTGCCCTTTACCCACAGTGAGGATAAGAAACTGTTAGTGTCCATAAAAGTTGATGAAAATGCCACAGTAAAAACCCTGAATTCCTGCCAGCTGCACGGATGCTACTTTATAGGCAATTATGACTTCCAGCTCCCCTGGAAATGAGAAAAGGGAGCGTCCCTTTGGATGCGAAGAAGTAATGACTCCAGTGTCATTAGTCACATCAACAAGCCCCAACCAACTCCGCCGTGAGTCATCTCGCAGGGGAATCTCTGCTGCATCCTGAGTGCTGCCCCATTACCTTGAGAGCTTTCTGAGATCAACTGTTTGAGGACAGAACGAGGCAGTCAGCTACTGCTGCATGCACGCTCACCCAGAATGCACTGGGATCATTAATTACATGTATATTAATCACCATGGAGGCAAAAGACACACCATTTAAGTCAAGGTAAACAAATTATACTCACACGGTTCAGCTTTCCTTAACTAACTATTGTTGTTATTGGTTCTAGTAATTATTGGAATTGATTAACGCTCAAGAACAGCACATTACAGTAGAGCATGTTAACGTGGTGAATGAGACGTGAGGTGGGAATCATGCCATCAGGTGTTTAGTACTCTTAGTACAGGCTGAAATCTTCCCGAGTGCTAGAGATCCACTAGGTGGCAGGGCACAGCAACTTTTTCCCTCATATTCTTTCAAGGTAATATACACAGTGGCAAATGCAGACACACACACACACGCACACACGCCTGCTGCGATGATGATGTTCAGAAACCGAGATACGAGGAATGAGCTGGCTATACTACACCACAGCTCTGAGCTCATACAGGTGTGTTGTTCTGACAGGGCTGGGCAGGAGCTGGGTGACAGAATGGAAAAATAAATTGGTGTGTGTGCGTGCGTGTGGGTGTGGGTGCTTGTATGCATGTGGCATATTTGCCTGTGTGTGTGTGAATGTCACACAGACTTAATACTGCCGTTGTAACCCCCCCGTCCCTCTGATCTTGGCCACCAGCTGTCCTCTGATAAGTGATGTAACATTACTCCATCTTTCAAAATTGCTAAACACACACACACACACACACAAATGCCATGTGGCTGACCCCTGTACCTTTTTCTAGATTGGGGAAGAGGATAGAAGCAGTGGAAGGACAAACTACTCCGGACAACAATTCATCAGCCTCCCTCACCTGTAATAGAGACAAATAGCCAACTGGAGAGCTGTGTGTTTGTTCTGTAAAGTGGTAGCTGGACTGTAATAGACGGTTGTGGTGTGTGAGTCTGTACAGTGCAGTGTGTGTGTATGCTTTAAGCTATGTATCAAACATGTATGTGTATATATTTCTGCTCCATATGATACCCCGAATGAATAATTCTGCCTCCTGCTGGCAAAGAAATATGAAAAAATGGTGGTCAAGCTGTAGATATGATCGATGTGGCAGGGCTGATGGAAGCAGGGTGGTTGGGAAGTTGACAAAGCTCCGGACTGACCATAGGGATCCATTAAACCAGCTGTCCATCCCAGAGGGCACCTGCCCTGGATAAAGGATGAGGTGTGTTCATGGTTGAGTGGACTCATGGTTTCTGTTTCTTCTCCGGTGCCTGTCCAGGCCTGGAAATCTTAAAGTGGATGACTGGATTGGCCAAAATAGGTCCCATGTTTCAGGTTTGTCGAAAAGTAGAGTCACTCCCTGTGAGCAGTAATGCACTACAGTATGCCTGAAGATGAAGTGATGATTTTACCTTTCATTTTTGGAAAATCCAAGATAGCTTAGTGGGGCTGAAATGATGAAAATGAAAGAATAAACAGGAATGGAAGAAGGTTTCAATATTTCAGCTGCAGGTGAGGCTGTGATAAAAGCAATAACACCTTTTGAACTGCAGTGTGACCACTGAATGTCAAATAAGTATTTGTTTCTGGGAGTGAACACCGAGCGATACATACTAATGCCATGAAGATAAACTGTTTTGTTATTCATTTTCTGACAAGATAAAAAAAAGCGAATGATTAGATTTAACAAGAATTTGCCAGGATCAGTCTAATATCCCTCCATTTCCCCTCCATAGCACTTAGTGTTAGTGCAAAAAGTGTTAGAAAAGCTTGTTTCCAATCAAGAGCACTCTCTTCCTGAGCCTTCAGTAAGTCTTGTCCTCCATACCCTCTTCTATTGATGCCATGGAGAAATAAGAGACTCAAGTAATAGAGGGAAGGAGAGATCAGGTGACTGATCAGAGACTGAGGTTTTACATTAACCCTCACGCTTGATCAACATACTTCAATAACAGGAGACATGAGGAGATGAAGTGTAATCAGGCGGTCCAAAGTTCAGAGCAGAAGCTTACCCATACCCCAGCCTCGCCTCGGTGCAGACAAACTCTAACACAGCACTGAGCCTGGTTAGGGATTGCATGTGTTTGGAATTAAACAATATCACACTGCAGATCATCAAATCAAAAAAATCTAAATACATTAGAGTTGTTTGTTGGTTCTTAGCTTTAGTTTTGACATGATCATTAAAGAGCTGCACTTGGAACTTCATCTAACAACAATTCAGTTTAGACTCAGATGACACGGTTCAGGTATTCAGGCAATAAAGTGGACACGGAGGCTGATGGATCACATTCCATCTTCTATATTGTATCTAACTGCCTTGTCTCTATCCGGACTCTTGTATGGAGGGACCACAAAACAAGTGCTTGTGATTTTGGACATACTATATATAAGTACCTTAGAGTTAAGGTATGATATATATGACTGATATGACTTTAGCTGATTTGTTAGCTGATGGAAGCCTATCACGGATATATCAATGTATATACATTTTTAGAAAGGCCAGAACAGTTCAGCCTGAGGTTGTTGACTGTATCTGTTACATAGTTTGTCCACTAGAGAGCACTAACTAGTCAACTGTAAGAGTCATTATTGATTGTGTTCAATGTTATGTGTTTGTGTAATGTTGTATTAATAAAAGAAATACTGGCCTACAGATTACTGCCCAATACTGAAATACTAATTTCTGGTTGGACACTCACGTTGCTTCTTTTTAAAGATTATTTAAATTGACTGATTGATTAAGTTGAGTGCGCGAGTGCCTCCAGGCTCCTCCACTGTTTGTGACAGCACGATAAGACTCCTGTGAAGGATCAATGGCCGAGCTGTCTCTAACAGTGACACTGTATGACACGGCGGTGTCAAATACATACAGCATAGTCGGCTGGACATCTCGTTCACCCCACTCTGCTCACGTCACACACACTGCTATTAGGAGATTACATGTCACTCCTGGAGCGCAGGCACGCAAACCTGTATAAATGGAGTCCAGAGTGCCTGTCAAGTGAAAAGACACACGTGGACAGCCTAATACACACACACACACACACACACACACACCTATGTATCACACACCTCAAACCCCTGCACGTGCAGTCACGTAGACACACAGGTTCATATAGATTACATGTCAGGTTGGTTTTAAAGCACTGCCATCCATCTGCCATAGCGCAGCCATCCCATGAAAACCAGACTCTACCTCTGACTGATTGACACAGCCTCTGACTCATAGACAGACAACCCAAGAGATCACGGGACTGATCGTGGACAGCTAACAGTTACAGTAACAACAATGACCAGAGAAGACATTCAGTCAAAAAGTTGCTGCATTAAAAAACTTCTGAAAGGGATACAACAATAATCAGACAACAGCAACGTTCAATTTCCTGACCGTTACTTCAGGGCTAACTTCCTTCACTTTGCCAGCAGTTAAGAACAGCAGATGAGACTTTTCTTGGTCTTGAGACGTTCATTAACTGACAAACTGTAACCTACACAGCTACATCACAGGAAGAAAAAATCTATACCGGCACAGCCCTAAATCCAGGTAAAGCTCACCGTTCAATTACATTTCCTTCAAGCTGATGAGACAAAAGTGCAAAAAGGGGAAGCAAGAAATGAGAGAACATTTTCACAACACTTCCCGTCTAATTTTCACGTTTTGCTACAGTTGGATGATTTTAGTAAATGAGATGAAATTTAAATCAAGTTCTTGCATGTTTTGAAAGCACTCTGCCCGCTTTTCAGATGTTCATTCGAGAAAGAAAATTTACACATCACTGGCTCTGCCTGGAGATTTGTGGATCACATTCTCTTCTGTTCTTTATAATTACATGATGGAGCTCGGGAGGAACACTGGGACTCTTCTGACACCATCATGCACATTCAAGTGGAACAGGATTTATGGAGTGATATGCACACCTGACTGCCAATGAGAGGTTTTAAACTGTGTATACTATGGTCAGTATACCAGTGCACACCGATCCAAATTAATCATCCTCCAGTAGAAACCTGGTGAAGCTGGAACCTCCACAACATACCTACCAAACACATCAAAATAAATCAATAATAAATGTCTAGAAACAGGATGTAGTTCGACGTTATCGTTCTTGGGTTAATTAAAGCTCCATACACCTCTATCGGCCGGGCAAATGTGGGTTCGATCAGGAAAGGCTCATTAGCAGAGACGTACTTGATGTTACTATCCTCTTGGAGAACCTCTTCAATTAAGGAGACTTATTTCACAAGGGCTGCCTGGAATTGTCTTTATTTCTTTGACATGACTCGCCGTGTTAGCAGCGGCAAACGTGGATGTGTGGACTTTATGTAATGTGTTACATTACAGGAGAAGACGAAGAAGACGAAGCACAGCATCTTCACAGCATACATTATTTAATGCACGACCCTGAAAGTAAGGATTCAGACCCAAACAAGATGTTTCAAGTTAAACACTGTGGTAATACACTATCCAACGTTCATTTAATGTAGCAGGAAAATTACTGTGGTGGAATAAAATGCACACTACTTAACAGTCAGCGCTGAACAGCAATAATGCTAGAAACAAAACAATTCACATTAAGGTCTGATGTGGACCTTTAAGTCGTTTGCATGCTTGCTGTACACAGTACTCCCACGTGTAAAGAAAGTATCTACAGACTAATGGCACAGCATGAACTTTCAAGTCAAATAAAGACGTGCAATGCTGTTCATTAGTACATTAATAATGTGATTGGTACTCTGAATACCCTTTATGCACAAGTAAATGCCCTGACAGACTTGACTTTCTAATGCCTTATCAAGTAGAAGGTGGTGCCAGAATGAGCTCATGCTGCCAAGAAAAGATCTAAATATGCTTCATATAACAGACGTCGACGCTGTACGGCTTAGGAGTGGCCAAGTTGGCACAGAAGTGCAAAGATGAAGAATCAAGGACATGCTGTACATAAACCCCTCAGTCAGGATCATCACACGTCACGCGCGTTACCATACGATATTTAAAGAAACATATACTGTACATATAATATGCACTGGTCATCATATCATATGTTCGTATACAAAGTGAATCTTAGATTTTACTACTAAGGTGATTCTCATTGATTTTTGTCCCTCTGTTCTTGATTCTGAGTGAGATGATGTTTAACGTGTTCTCTCTACTCTACTCTACTCTCCTGACCTCCTGGTCTTTCCACCAGTGCCACCACCAGGTCAAAACCTAAGATTGACCAGCACTTTGGTCGAGACATGAAACTTCATCCATTTATTTAGGCTGAAACATTTAAATCATATCGTGCCAGAACGTATGTGATAACATCTTTGTGTTTTGAACAGTAAGTTGGACAACAGGCTATTTTTATACACGGAAAATGGTCATTAAAGATCAATCAGTGATTTAGTGAACTGTCTTCTAAACACAGCCAGAGAAAGTCAGGTGCAGCCTATTTTCATAAGATTTCATCTTTTCATATTTATGGTTGATGTTTTTGGATCTGCTGACTGAACCACGGCAAGACAAAATTTACACTTCAGTATGCAGATTGCTTTGATACTGACTCAGTATGTGCTCAAAAATAAACCCTGCCCTCTAATGCCACCCTCAGGACAAACTGGACACATACTTGATGTTAATTTGATCCAACACTTTTGTGTTGTGGGGTCAAACACACATTGTGACCTCTGTGGTCATCTTGTTTTTCAGAAGGGACTATGTAGACGGTTGGCAGGTAGAAGAGTGATAGAGAGAGGAGAAAGAACAAGAGAGTTTCATTTCCTGTCCACGGCTGTAGTTATTTAATATGATGATGATTCCCATCTTCCTCTGTCCCTGTCTGCCGGACATTCCTGCACTCTTACTGTTTAAAGACAGACAGGAATGCACACTTAAGCCTGACAGATATGTACGTTAAAAAAAAAAATCCTGAGGATGAACCTGAGAGAGTCAGATCGAGATAAAGAAGACTTTAAGAGCGTTTCTGCCTGAGCAAAACATCTCACTGTTGTTATTCAACGCGGAGCATTCGCAGATCAGAGAGGAACCAGGTGACAGAGTTCACAGGCAAAAAACACAAATCCAGAGCAGCACAAACCACACAGTAAAATCACGATCACGCAGACGTGCTGCATGCACAGGCCGGAGAGGGTATATGTGAGGGAGGGGAGGGCACAGGTGGTGGGAATCATGTCAACTGGAGGTTGGCTGAGGTTATTTGAATAGAGGACAAGAGCTTATTTGAATGGAAAACTCTGCGGCTCTACATCGTTTTCATGGTCCTCGACACAGACAGGGCACACAATGTGCAGTTGGCCGACCTGACCCAAGGGATTTGCATACACTTAAAAAATACAAGCACACAGTGCTTTATTGGCTGCTTATGACTTCAGTAAATGTTTTTGTTTTTTTTTGGCCTTTCCAAGCTTTTATTGATAGAGACAGCTGAAGAGTGACCGGAAACGTGGGGAGAGAGATGGGGAATGACATAAGGGAAAGGGCCACAGGTCGGGACTCGAACCCAGGCCAACCACAGCAAACCTTATGGGCCATATGTGGGGCGCATATGGGACGGCTGCTCTACCAACTGAGCTAAGCACCACACCAAATGTTGTATTCTATAATAAATTATACATATATCTGTACACAGATCTCCTGTTCTTTAACTGGTGATCTCCCTCTCCATTTTCTTTGCTGTTATTCCTTTGTGTGCACTTTTCTGCCCGTGCTGCCCTCTCTATCCCCCCTCCCTCCCTCTCTCTGTCTTTGAATGTGGTTATGTAAGATCTCAAGATTTCTCAGCAGTATAGGCTGCCGGAGAGAGACAGCGACAGGGGGAGGTGCAGGCACTTTCAAAGATATACTCTGATGTACGTTTTTCAGCTTTCCCCGAGTCTCTCTTTCCTCAAAAGAGCAGGATGGAGAAACCGCCCTCCAATCACCAAACACCATCTGCAAAAGCAGCACTAATTTCCAAAAGATGGTTGGAGCTTGTGAACGCAGCGCTCGTCCACTGCCGTTTGCTGGCACGCTCATTTAGCAGCCGGCCTCTTCAAAACGCAATCTGTAATTGTCTCCTCTGTATGGAGCCGAGCCACTTGGAAACACAGTTTGTAATTGTCGGTCTGATGATCTGTGGTTTGGCTAAGCGGCAAGATAAGAGTTTTTGGCAAACGGGCAACGAAGATGGTTAACTGTAATGAGCCAATCGTCTGCATTAGAGAGAGAGGAGGACAGCCGGAGAGAAAGTTTAGGGTAAAATTGATTAGAGGGAAAGAGAAACAAAGTCAAACTGAGGGTGTGTGAGAGAAGAGCTATTGGCAAAGCGTCTTAAATCAGCTGAGGTAATAAAGGGACATGAGGGCTTTAAAAAATGTGTTACAACAGAAAAGAAAAGCACTAACTGTAACATCATCATCTCTTTATTTAATTAAGAATGAAGGAGAACTTCAACAAACACCGTCCACCACCTGCTCCCTAATTTAAAGGGACGGCTTCATAAACTGGGAGCTTTGTTGCCTTGGTAACAAAGGGGGGGGGGAGACTGAGAGCACAACAGAAAACAGAGAACGGGTACTACTGTCAAGCTTTGAAATGTAAGGACTCAGTGGAACGTAGTGTTACAGTGCCGCTGACATGCAAGTGCAGTGTGCGTGTTTGTGTGTGTGTGATACTTTACTGCCGACTGTCACCGGCCGTGGGTTTATAAGCTGTGTGATAGAAACCAGAGTGTAAAAGAGAGCCTGAAGCTCATCTGTTGCAGCTGTTAGCTTGATGTGTGACTGGGACAGACACAAGCCATCACATCTACATCCATCCTCTGAGTGTTTGCCTCTTCCCTTTTCTTTTTTCTCTTCCTCTGGCCTCTCCATTCATTTTTTCCTTCAGCTCCTCTTCCTCCTCTGTTTGTGGCCAAAGGGTGACGCTAGCATGAGTTATGTGTAAACCTCCACATCATGCACACACAGAAAACAAGGACTAACAAGACCCACTATGTTTTCTAGCCCGGGGAGCAGGGGAACTCTAATTTGGATGGAGGGTCCGGTTCCATTGGCGAAGCCGTACATCAGAGCCAGGCTTTATGAAAGCACAGCTCCAAGAACTTGTCTTACTTTATACTGTATGTACAGTACACACACACACACACACACACACACACACACACACACACACACACACACACACACACACACACACACACACACACAACTGATCTTTCCTATAATAGAAAGAAATGAAAACGAATGTTTTATTATATAGTAGTACACTGCATTACACAAACTACACATGCAAACTTAAAGGCAGCATTAAAAATTAACCCTGCGTTCAAGCAACATTATGTAACGTTTGTACCACAACAGATTTAAATCATGTTGATGTTATAATACCTTTTAATTATGTGAATGGTGTGTCTTAGACATGATGCTCAGGGTACAATGACCACTACGTCAGACATCACCAACTATTTCAGTGATTTTGGTGGATCTTATTTTATGGAGAAAATGTGCAGGAATGGGGAATGTGGATGGGGAGTGGAGCTGGTGTTATGTCAGAACCGGAGCTCAGATAGCTAAGGCGAGAAAAGGAGAGAGAGAGAGCAAGCAAGAAGATGCCGAAGAGTAGAGTAAATGTGGGACTGACGTTTAGTGGTTGGTGAGAACTTGGTGAAATAAAAGGCTGACAGACACACAAGCTGGGCTGACTGTTGTTGGAGTAGTCAGTAATATTAGCTGACTGCTATGTCTTGTGTTGTTGACCTTGCTTGATCTTTGGCTGTTAGCAAAATTCTCGACTCACGAGTTTTTGAGTAATGTAATAAATGTATGTAACATGTAACAAATACATGTGTACAGCTGTCCATATTTACAACAGTGACATTACACTCTGAAACTTGAGGTGCTAAATCACAAAATACCAATTTGTATGCAATGCTGCTTACACAAGTAAATTGTAGGCATCAATTCAAGTGTGTTCTCACTTTTTGATGTATCCTGCATTACCTCAGAAGTTGCAGCAACCTCTTTCATTACAGACACAACATAGTATGAACAACCTTTCACTTCTTAACTTTTGCATGCTCGTGTGCATTTTATATACATTTGGAACCACCAAACCAATCCATAATTGGCCTCAGTGATCCACAAACCATAACCATGCTGTGTGGCTCATTAGTTTGATAAATATGATTGTTATTCTAATCAATAACTGACTAGCTAATGAGCCAGCCAACCAAGCATGGGAACACACAGACATGAACAAATTAAGCACAATGCAAGCATACAGCTGGAGCTTTACGACACACAGCTACTGAGTGAAGTTATTAATGTGCTTTTGCTGCTGTGTAAAAAACCAACAAAGAACGGCCCATGTCAAGGTGAAACGTTTATTTTTGGATTCTTCATGCTGCCTTAGCAATAACCTTGGACTGTAAGTGAAGCTATGACACGACAAATCATGACTCAAGGTGATGTAGGCTTTACAAGTGCCAGCAATGGAGAGTAAATCCATATGAGAGCTAACCTTGCTATAACCGGCTGACAGGATGAGCTCACACTGTCTTTATCTGTGAGGAAGCTGCACAGTCATAACATCAGCAGATGTAAAAATATAAATCTATTTCCATGTATGTTCTCAAATGGATCATGGAGAATTATCCGCAGGAAATCCTACAGTGCCTCCACATGCATGTCTACAGGCCTTACGAGCTTCCTCTTAGATGTCCCTGATTGAAAGTCTCAGAGCACTGAGACGGTGTGTATGTTGTGATTAATATCACCTTTCTATTCTCAGTGCTTCTAAAGCAGCCGGCAGCTGAGGCAGATCACTGCTAAGCATGTGCGCGCTTTAACAAGACTTTCTGAGAGCTCTACGAGCATCCAGAAAAAGTATGTGTGTGTGTGTGTGTGTGTGTCTATGAGGGGAAGTGACGATGAGAGGAAGAGACAGGGAGCTGAAGGGGAGCTCGGGAGTGAGTTTGGGAGTGAGTGGATGGCTGACTGAGTGTGTGCAAGTGTGTGTAAGAAGAATTGGTAGTATCAGAGAATTAAATGAGTGTGTGTGTGTGTGAGTGAGTGAGACAGAGAGAGAGACAGAGAGAGAGAGAGTCAGCCCTTGATTATGAGATCATATGAGAGTGATTTGAGTTTGTCGGCGTGTAAGAGAACGAGAAAGATTGAGACGGAGGGTAAGACAGAGAAAGTGTGTGTGTGTGTACGTACAGTAAATGTTCCTGTGAAACAATTCATCTATGTGGGTCATTCATCAGTCTACAGGCAAGGCAGTGGCCAACTACATGCTAGATAATGTGCTTTGCATAATGACTACCAACAGTAAAGGATATCACCATACACTAGTCTCACACACGCACACGCACACACACACACACACACACACACACACACACACACACACACACACACAGTAACCCAATACAGCTAGGCTTAAATATTTAAGAGGAGCTCGTGCTGGGCTGTTTGGACAGGGGTACTCTGTACGTGTATGGTGTGTGTGTGTGTGTGTGTGTGTTTTGGATGGGAGACAAATGTTTCCAGCATAGACCATGTGGAAAATTGCCTCCCCTCACTCCAGTTACACAGAAAAAAATAAGTTCTCCTAGTGTGTCTCATCTCTGTGTACAGAGCAGTGAGAAGCTTTTACACACAAGCTCATTACTGACCACTCTCAGAAATGTGTGTGACTACATGACATAATGCATAATCAATACGGCAAAACTAAGATATATTGACCACTTATGTAATATTACATTTTAATTGCAAATAGAACTAAAACATCCTGTCTGGTACTGGGCCTGTCTCTCCATGACTGAAGGAGGTTGTGTGTCTTCAGCCATTATGACTGTACTGTATCTGTTAACATCACCATAACCTCTGGGCCCATAGATTCACTTTGCCACGCTGTTTCTTATACACGTCACCATGCACCCACCTGTCTGGCTGCTCACTCATCATCTGCTATGGAGAACTAAAGAACGTCTCACTTGACTGACCCTTGACCTGCACACCCAGTTCCTTTTTTCTGCTGATGCCGGAGTAAAGATGCTCTCAAAATCATCAAACTGACATCTCACAATGTAAACAAGTGTGTCCATTAAATCCAGTGCTACAGTTGCAACAGTAAAGGTGATCCCAATTGTGTAGGAGGAAGGAGCAGGGAGAGCAGAGGGAGGAGAAAGAGATTGAAAAGGGACAGGTCAGAGAGCATGAGAGAGGGATTAGGGGAGAGGATCAAGTCGGAGGGGGGACAGCTATTTCCAGCTTTTGTAGAGGATAGCAGGAGTGACCTTTCATTACTGTTTTTTGGGCCAGGAGAACCTTTACGTGTCAAAATACTTCTTTCACACAAAGTTTCACTAGGGTACACATGGAAAAAAGATTTTACAAGGGTCATTTGTTTAGAGCAGAGGTTCTACAAGAATAAGGCCTCAGCTATAGATGGCATGCAGAGTCTATAAACCTCAGATACAGTGGATTTGGGATGTTTTATGGAGCAGTAAAGCTGAGCAGATCCTATTCAGAAATGCAGACGCTAAGTGAAGTGCCTCCACAGAACACCAGCACAGCTTCTGAAATGACAGAATCAGGAAAACCCATTTCCTGGCAGTACACAGAACATCTTAAATTTTGAATGAAGTCTCCGGAAAACACCATGCTGCATTATTAACTTGCTAAATAATACAAATGTGTCAATTAACTGTGGTCATTGTTTAGGTGGAAAGGAGGAGTTACATTTAATGTGTCGCTCTCCTCTGTTGGCTCAAGTTCATTTGAAAATAAGTCAAATTAAGAATTTAATTAGCAGCCTCGCTATGCAATACTTTTCCTATGTGCATTTA
Source organism: Nibea albiflora (assembly GCA_014281875.1). Taxonomy (NCBI): domain Eukaryota; kingdom Metazoa; phylum Chordata; class Actinopteri; family Sciaenidae; genus Nibea; species Nibea albiflora. The sequence continues at coordinate 3,918,746 of CM024805.1, read as the reverse complement.
ACTCCAGTTAAAGTGCATTTAAAGGCAACTGCATTACTTAATAACTGTAGTCAGACTGCTGCAATGTAAAATGTACAGGTGTTTTATGACTCAGTTTCTGACTGAAGTGACATGACATAACTCCCAGTTATATAACAAAGCTATCCCAAATAGTGCTGATGGCACTGAGTGGGATGATGAATAAAGAGTTAAGCAAGGAGACCTGCAATGAGAGGAGAGGAGAGGAGAGGAGAGGAGAGGAGAGGAGAGGAGAGGAGAGGAGAGGAGAGGAGAGGAGAGGAGACAATGTCAGGTGTTGTCAGTGGTTGGTCATGACTGATGTATTTCTGGCATGTTTTGTGATGCTTCTCTCTTCTACAAACTGAACATGTCTCGCTCCATGGCACCAAGTCAAAGAAAAGTAATCGTGACGCAGCAGCCTCTTTAACCCTCCTCTAAAACAGAAAGATGAATGTATCTTACATCTTCCCATGAACAGCACAAAAAAAGTTTCCCTTGTTTATTTCAGCACTGCTCTACCCCCTCCTCACTTCACTCCAGGTTAGCCTGCTAACACTAATTACAGAGCTGGCAACTTCCTGTCAGTGCGTGTAAAGCAACAAGAGCGACACTTGTTCTGCCCTGTGAGCATTTGCTTTCTTGTTGCCAGCAACACTCACAGTTTAGCTTTCTGTTTGATCAGGTGAAAAAAGCTTCTGATGGAATAACAAGCCTGAAAAGTTTCAATTCACGTCAGAGTGTTGGAACAGGAGCTTTGTTATTATTAAGCAGTGTTTCAAAGTTCATGGGGATAAATGTGGGCTCTGTCTGCCACTGGAATATGTCGGTGCACCACACACACACACACATACTGTATATAACAACAAACCTGAATCTTAAGACTTGCATACATTGCATGTATACAGTGCATGCAGTGATAAAATGTATTGATTTTCATCTAAATAAGCTGAACAATAAACAAGCACAGATGCAACAAAGAACCGCGAGCAATGTGAAGCGCGGTGCAGGTACATGTAACGTTGCTCAGCGGTTTTTGCAGGGATAATAAATGGTGCTGCCAGTTAATTCACGACTCAGAGGATAACAGTACAAACACAGCACAAAGTGAAATACCCTGGGAGCACACACACACACACACACTGCAACACGGGCACATATACAAACACACTCAGTGAAAATATCCCTCTCCCTCATGCTCTGGCTGCCAAACATAGCCGCTGTTGGTAAAAATCCAATACAAGACACTTTTTGTTCCGAGCCATGGAAATGACTCTGGCCTGACTGTCGATACTAAATCACAAATATTCACAGAAATCCAATATGTTTGCTTTTATGGAACACGCTGTGATAAAAAGCAACCAATAACTCATCTTGATGCCGCTGGTGAATACAGTGCAGTCAAGGCCAGGCTCCTGTGTATTACAGAAATGAACTTTTTTTCATAGTGCCAGAAAAGTGCTGAGAGAATCTGATTTCTCCACAGCTCTTGTTCATTCAGTTGCACTCGCATTTGGCATTCTAAATACTAATACAAAGTAAATGTCGGCTAAATAATCACAGGTGTTTGTGTTGTGTGTTATCCAAAGTTTTCCCACTAAACACACACGGCATCATTACTTGAAACCTCAACACGCCTCTGCCACACGACCATCACGATTTAACAGGTAGTAATAAACAAACAACAGGTGTTTGAAGTTCCAACAGGCAATAATATGTTTATTGCACGGTGCCATATTAGAGATGCAACATGATGAGAGGACTATGAATAAAGCACGGCACCCCCTCCTCCTCCCCCACATCCACCAATTCTGCTTCTTTCTCATCTAGAGTTATAGCGTCTCATTAGCGCTAACGAGCCCATGGCCGGCTGCGTTCAGAAGCTTAATGATGATATGGGTGGAGCCACGTGACCTGACCCTGACCTCTCCAGACTGTTTTCCAGAGCTTCTCCGCTCTACTGTGTCCAAATGCGGCCATGCTGGAATTATTCAGTACCACTCAATATCCTCTCAAAGGAGCGCTCATTTCTAGTTATTCTTCTCCAGGGGAGATAGTCCGCAGGCCCACAGTACACATGAAATCCTACAACTATTACTGTGTGCTTTCAACATTTTAACCTCTAGGTCCTGACCCTTGTAAAACACAGTGAGGCTTCGAAAAAACATCGGTATTCTTGAGGCTTGATGGGGTCATCATTAATCTACTGGAGAGAAAGAGATGATGGTGTCAGTGGGAGGGCATCCATCTCATGCTGCTATGGGAAGGGGCTTGATCCCTGACAAAAGAAGAGGCCATTAGGAGGTGAGCGGCTCAACATCTTCATGAAGCTCGGGCCCATAGCAATTAAACAGTTATTACAATGTCAATGATTGTGCTACAGGCTATCACACTCGCACTGTCCCTGGATATATGCAGAGGCAGCAATTTGATCTGAGCAATTAGAGGCTGAGATGAAGAGCGCCTGCTCTCCTGCTCCTCTGGCCCCTTTTTATTCGGCTCAGTCCCTCCCTCTCCGGGGCCCAGCCATCAGATTCACTCTTTTCCTGTTTGGCATCTTCTCTCTCTCACACACACACACCCATGAGTCCTGTCTCACTGTCTCTCTGCATTCGTCTTAGTTTCTCTCAAGTGCACTTTCTTCAGGGAGTTTCAGAGTGATATTACATCTGAAATGTAGCCGCGCAGCATAGTTAACGCTGAGAATCTGACAACAAATTAGTATCTGAGACGTATGGCTCTTTGTTCGTTGTGAGGGTGGGGATAAGGCTCTCTCAGGCTGTACAGCAAAGATTGGTGTGTTTCTAGCTCCAGTCCTGATGCCTGGCCCCACCTGGCCTTGTCCAGTCAGGACTGACGCTGACCTCTGAGGCCTCAGTTACTCAATTAAAAAAAGACAGCAGCTCATCAGCCTGCTTGACTGGGCTGATCCCATTCTGTCAGTTGACCTGTCTCCTACTGGGAACCTGATACATGGTGGTAGATAGGGTGACAACTCAGGGAGTTGCCATCCCCCCATTCACCCTTTCGCCTTCTTTCTTCATTCACCTCCCTCCATTCTTATTCTATACCCCGCTCCAGATTCTTCATCCATTTCTTCACTAATCAATCTTCAATCAATTTAGCACTGCTATCATTTTTTTCTTGTTTCCTCTTCGATCTTTCCCTGTGTTATTGATCCAGCTTTTCTCTAACCTTCCAGGGGGTCTCGTCAGTCATCATCACATACTTCAGCCGGCTTTCCATTTTCCCTTCAAGTCACAGTCATGGTCAAGTCTTTTGTTGATGTTTCAGCAAGTAAAGACCAACTGGCAATAACAGGATATTATATATAGATATAAGACTTATGTTATAGTATTGGATGCAAATACAGAAACAGCCTCCCAGTCCAGCTTTATAACGTCAAATGAAACTTTTCTTACGGGTGACTCAAGCTGGTGAAAGCGATCAGAAGGTCTTTTGAAAAAGCTCAAGTGCTGAGGTCCTGCTTAATGTGTGATTAAGTGCTACAAGATTTTATGTAAGACATTAGTCACAATGAAACACATGTCTGACACGCTGTCAGAGGAGAAGTTACTGTCCTGAGCATCATAGACATGTCAACCCATTATCACAACATTACAGATACTGTTCAGGCAACATTATATTCAAATTGCTTTCTATTTCACTTCCTTAAAAAAAAACTATTGAATAGGCTGCACTGAAAAATGTCCTTTCACCAGTGTGACAATAAAAAAAAAAGAATCAGGCTGCCTACTATGCAGAAACCCAAATTTCAGATTCTACCCTAAGTGTGCCAGTAATGAGGCATCACCCCTGGCTCAGCCTTAGATTCTGTGGAGATAGTCTCGAGGGGGGTGCAGAGCAGGGTGAGGACAAGGACTGGGTCCACTGCACTAAAAATACTTTCCTGTCCGGACAGAGCCGGCTCAAACTCATGGGTTTGGGGTCAAGTTCTGAAAAGGCCCATCGGTATCTGCCGTCCTCCCAAGGGTCTGGGCACAGCCCTGAGTGGATTAGCTATACATAATTGTGTGACTAGCAGGCTGAACCCAGCTAACCTCTGCCTGAGTCTTAGTGCCCTTGTGGTGCCATCGATGGTGCCCAGAGGTGCCAGTTTCAGTGTTGCTGTAACACATTTCCTTTTTTTAGCTCTCTATTTTTAGCTCATTTGCTCATTCTTCTATCGCCTGTCTTTTCTCTTTGAGTTATAAATATACAGTCACAGACATTCCCTGCAGAACCCCTTTTAGTAACAAACCTCTTTTTATGGCATGATTTTGTTTAGTTTTTGTCCTGTTTTCTCCATTTGACATGGTATATGTTTCTTTTAACCCTTTTTCCTCTGTCTCTATATAAGCATTTTTTATAAGCATTAACACACTGCCCCTTTGCACAAATGCACAAAAAGTACTTGAGATTCATTTTGTTTGATAGTTTACCAATTTATTTTTTCCTGCTGCATCATGGGGTGCATCAAAAGAGTAGTTGCGGTGTATGTAAGTGATCCTGCCTGTGTATGGAGGAGAACTGTGGTCTTGTATGTGGGCCAGTAGAGATCATAGGTCAGCCTGCCAGCGTGAAAATGGCACTGATAATGGTGATTCCAATTTCAAAGCAGCAACTTGACCCTCTTGTCTATGCTTGATGAGTCAGGGTACTTTTAGGACTATCTCATCTTGCGGCCTACGCTCCTCACTGAGTGACAGGCTCAGAAGGGTGTGCATGGGCCATGTGTGTCAGCATTAGCCGAGTGAGCGATCTCCGTGTCATCATCCTTCACCGCCGTAAGCGAGCTGGCACCGCCAACTTGGTGCTTGCTTGATGAAGGCCTCGGTTGGCACCTGTCAGTCAGTGGGCGGCCAAGTGTGGCGCCCTCCATTAGCCTGGCTGACAGCCCCGGACCAGGGGCATCACTCACTCCCTCGCTTCATCAGCTTTACGCCACACTGCCAGCACTTGCTTGGGGCCTTTCAGCAGCGCAAGCACATGAATGCAAACTCTCGCACATCCTAGCCGAGAGCCATTCACCTTGGACTCTGCCAGAAAGTAGTGACCTGAAGTTGTGGCTACTGCAGGGCGCCACCTTGACAACCTGACCCTCACTCTCTCCTCCTCTTTGTCTTTAATTCCTTCCTTTCTTCAGTCTTGTCTTTTTACTTCATCTGTTCTTGCATTTCCTTCTCCTCACCACCTCCCCTCTTGTCCTCTGAGGTCCATGGTTAATTCATGTAGCACTTGGCTTTGAGACTGGTAGCCAATAGCCAGTCATTTCAGTGATTCAACTTGGCCAGACTTCAAGGTTGAACAGGGCACACATTTACCCGAGACCTTCTGGATGCTCAGAGCCTCCAACGTTCCTCTTCAACCTCCACCAGACCTCACCACTCCCTCATTATGTCCATCTACTCCTCAAAACATTTTGGGAAAGATCGTCTGTATAGTTGTGCTTTTTGAAGGATTAAAGATGAAAAGATCTTTGATCTGCAGTTTAAAATAATGTTGGTGCCCTAATTAGGTCAAAACCAAGATCTCTGAACAGCAACAAAGTCGCCCTTGTATCCCTTCTGTATCTAGTTAGCTGTTCAGGGCCATCGAGGTAATTCCAGATCAATATTTACCTCCTCAAAATTCAAGGCACCGCTCAGCAGAGGGTGAATACCTCTGTAGTGCTGCCACAACTCCAATCCACCCCCCTCAGTGAATCGATACATTTCATCGGCCAGTAAACACCTCTGACATTGACGTGGGATGTGGGATCCCTGTGCGACTAAAATGGTCATGTGTGTATCAGAGTACTTCAGAGCAGTGCAATCCTTAGGGTTCATTTATGAGGAAAGGAGAGTTATTAAACCTGAAAAGATCAAAATCAGGGTGTTTTGTCAGCTGGTGTTTACACATGTGAAAGGGTGGGACAGATTTTAAAAAAGGATAGATAAAAAATGGGCTAGATGGTCAAGTAAAGGATTTCCTCACTGTGTCCACTGGAATCCTGTCTTGAAATAAATCTGTTTTTTATAGATTTCTGTTCTTGTGCAGAAGACTTAAAGCTTATAAAAGAAAAAACATCTACCAACCATTCTGCCTAAAGCATTTTATAAAAGCAAATGCATCTTTATGTCATGTCATTCTGAAAAGTCGTTTTGACTTCAACTTTGGCTAAATTACATAAAACTTGTTATAGTATGTACTGCAATGACAAAACTTCTCTGAGTAGCTAATACTAGTACTTGAAGTGTGTGTCTCTGAGTGCATGTGAGTGTGTGAGTCCTGTCCTTCTGTCTGATCAATGGGAACATGTGTTAATGAGTGTTTACTCCACGGCTGACTGGACCATCAGGGTCCAGTACTAACCTCCTCTGTCTGCTACAATTACTGACGCAGTCCATCCTGCTGGCTGGCCTGCCACACACACACACACACACACACAAAGAAGTTTCATGTCCTACTAATCAACCCTCTGAAATACATAAACACGGGCACACACATTTTAGATGACTGATTAACAGTGTAAACATGACAAGCTTTTTGTTATTCCTAGTGATTAAGCATCCGATTATTAGAGTCAGTTGGTAGGCTACCAAGGGCCCTCATTAGTCACAATGAGACACACACAGCTCATACACACTCATGCATTGATCTTCATTGTTTGTCCAAAGTTCTGTGTCTGGGAAGATTCTTTCATACCATGATGATGGAAGAAAGCATATCCTAGTGTTTAGGTAACCACATCTTATCTGCGTCAAGGAAACTAAAAAGAAGGAAGGCACTAGTGGCCGAAAGGACTAAAACCCATCGTATGTCGGTATGTATGTATGCTGTATGAGCTTTGATGAAGAAACTCCTCTATCAGAAGAAAAAAGACATTTCAAAATGTTGCATTATTGTCTCTAAATAGTTTCAAATGATCATTATGACCGTGAGTTTGGTTAATCAAATTTAAATGCTCAAATTAAACAAAGAGTTTCAGATCAGTAAGTATTGTTAACAAATGTTTGCTTTCTTCATTCCTTCTCACTTGCTTATATTATATATAATAATGCTGCTTTAGAATGACTGACAGAGATAATAATAACTAATGTTATGGGAATATCACATGTTCAAAAATGAAACATATAATACAACAGACTCATTTTACAGCTATCACATACTTTCAGGAAATCTTTAAACAACCTTCCTCAGTAGAAAATGCATTGTTGATACTGTAGTCCCATTTGTTTGCTCTTCTGCTGTGCATATCTAATGTGGCACGCATACAAATAAATGAAGTAACATACAAATCATAGAAATGTATAATGTATAAAAACGTATGAAACATTAACTAAAAAACAACACACCAAAATACCACTGCCTCCATCGCCCAGACTGATGACTCAAACTTAGGTTGCAGATATAGGAATGGTCTGCACATTCACCGCACGGCTAACTGCACCCAGAGATTTGAGGTGGGCACTAATGTGCGTCCATGTCTGTGTTTGTGTGTGTGTGTGTTAGCTCTATGCATATACAAAGAGCTCTCTGATAAAAAAGCTGTAGCTGTAGATGTGTAGATTCAACCTGTGGGTAGCAGCAGAGTGTGGGACAAACGACATCTGTGTTTACTGAGAAGCCAGCTATACGTATGAAATTATTAAAGGCAGAGCAAATGAAAGGAAACAAATATTCTCTGGTCGCCTTTTTTTTCTTTTTGCTGCTTCTTTATATTTACCCACTGTCTATCCAAAAGGTTATCGCTGGCCATTACCATTCAGCACCGCTGAGGACTGGCCATCGATACCCAACGGCACAGTGTAAATGTCAAAATGTGGATGGCTGAGTGGCTGTTCTGGCCATAAAAATGAGGAGCTGCTCTAACATGCCTGCTGGAGGGAACGTCTGCTGGTCACAACCATCCGAGCAGGGTTTCAAACACTGTTACAAAATGAACTGCTGACAGGAGAAATGCAGTGTGACAGATTCCAGAGTCAAAACTATGATTTTGTCTGTCTCTGAATAAATATTCTGTGCTAAAGATCCAAGACCTGATTAGTTTAAATGAAAGGAATATAAGGAGAAAGGAGGGCATGTCTAGGGAGCTGTAAATACACATGCATCACACCATGCTCAAAATGCATCTATTAACCAGGAAAACAGGCCACTGGCCTTCTAATCAAAGCCGAAAGGCCTGGACTTTGAAAGGTGGAAATTTCCCAAGAGAGACAGCACTGGTTGAATCCAATTTCCCTCTGGATTAACCGACCGTTCACACAAATTATAATTCAAGGAGACAGTGATGTGATTAGAAAGAGCTTATCCTCTCTCGTATGGCAGTTTAACCAAGACAATCAACAACAAGTAAGGACAGAAGTGCCTCATGTTGGCATTACAAACTGTTTGTCGAGCTTTTAGCTGCATTTTTATTAGTGCGTTAGCTCTAGTAAAAAGACGACAGAAGGCGCTGACTGTAAACACTTGAGTCAGTCAACAGACACGAAACATATACTTCAGACATATTTGTAACTACAACGTGGTCTGAATCAGGGCATCGTATGGAACAGCAGAAACAGTGCACACAGAAGGAGATTGGTTCTGACAACTGACAATCTGGCCTGTAGAGTGTGTTTAATAGAGCACAGGTAAGAAACAGCTCACAATGAAGTTTGACGTTTTGGAGTAGAGTAAGGTTTCATCTTACAAGATATCATTTTCCCAGCGGGTGAAGACGTGACCATAGTAGAGTTCAAAGAAGGTTCACGTTCATTCATACATGGTTAGTTGATAGTTATTAAACCTGACTAATTACTTGTTTAATAATTCTTGGTAATGCTACAATTTCTGTTATTAATCATCAGTTGCTACATTATATATTGTATCATAGCTAATAGGGAGACAATGACAGGTACATGCCATGTGACAAAAAATGCATTTGGGCCAGATATGGTTAATGGTTATTAATTGGTGTGTAAACATTATTGGATGGCTATTATGAAGTTGCAAGTGATGTTTATAGAACTTTAAGCTTTATAAAGTTTGTATAAATATTACCGTTTCAGACTTTGACTTTGTTAGAGATGTCTTAGTCATGACAACTTAACCGAAACAACATAAGCTGCCTTATGTGTTAATTATAGTAAACTGTTCTATGTGGCTGGTTTTGACTTGAATGGTTGTTTGTTTACAGCAAAATAGTATTACTGTAATTTAAGTTTCATTTATTATTAATTTAGCATTTGTTAATGATTATTATAAATGTGGCCCCTCTGCCTTCTGTCAAGAGAGTCATAAAATATGGTGATGGAAATGAAGTGAAGGCAACAACGCAGGCGGTACAGCATTATCTACGGCGCACCTGCCGTGTTTGTTTGTGAAACAATATTCCCTGCCATTATGCTTTTTGTATTATGTGTGAAGAAAAACAAACAACACACGCACATAACTACCAGGTGTGATGCACAGACCACACGCTGACTCATCACTTTCTCTGTCAATACAGAGGGCATTACTGCCAGGTGCACTACGCAGCCTTTGAGGCTGGCGAGGGCAGGGAAGTGGCTGACTGACCCATAAAGGGCCAGTGCCAATGCTAATGCCACAGTAATATCAACTGGAAAGAGAGTAGCAAAATGAACTGCTCTTGTTAGACCATGAATGCAGGTCAGTCAGTTAAAAAACAACAGAAAGCCACAATGAGGGAAGCACTTGGCTTAGTAAGTGCCCTTTAGGTCAAACTCCCCAATCTCTCCACAACACATGCTACAATGAAGAGCACTTCAAATGAGCCATCTATAAAGCTTTGTGTCTGTTAACTCTGACCAGCTCAGTTTGTGTTGTTCTCTGCATCTCTCCTTTTTTTTAAATTTCCCTCTTACTCTGTATGCCTGAGCACTTATGAAAATAAATCATGCTCTCCTAATTACTATGCAATTTATTTACAACAAAGAAGATAGTGTGGAATACTGTCATTTGCATATTAATGACAAAGGGGGTCTCAGAAGAGTTGGCTTTAAAGAGCTTGTTGAGGGCTGAAGATATGGAATAGGAGAAAGAAGAGGTCAGAGCCATGGGTGCCATGTGGCTACATGCTTACATCAAATATGTTAAAACCACTGAGACACTCAGCCTCTGCTACTGGTGAACAAAGTGGACTTCGCCACTAAAGCATCTTCTGTGTCTATACATCAGATAAAGGATCTGAATACTTCTTGTACCACAGGGTCTTTGTTTAGAGTTGGTAAAGTTTACAGTGTGAAGTGCACAAAGCTGGTGACTGTGCAAAAAGGACACGACAAGACAGTTGTTCAGCTGTTACTTGTCAGTAAACGTCCCAAACATCTCAAACTTTTAAGTGTAGCTACGGAAAGAAAGCAGGTGACAAGTGTTTCACCCCCCTGCCTCACCTCTTTGTGTGCTTCTGTCCTCATTTTAACACCACACATACAACTAAAAGTTCAGAGAGGTAAATAAGCCACACTTGACAAGTTTCTACAGTGGTGGAAGCCAGTGGGATAACTCTTATTCTTTGTCATACAGAGAAAGAAAGAGACTTCAATAGCTGTTGTGTTTGGGATAATTAGATCAGGACCACGAGTGGCTCACGGTCTGACTTTCTGTAAGCAAGCAGGACATTTTGGTCAATGCTGCGAGCAATTAAGTGCCAACAAGGCATTCTGCAACAGACGACATGTCACTTTTCCCCGCTATTCCTTGCTTCTTTTTCAACTCTCAGTGACATTTGGAAAACAGGGTAAATAATGAGCAATGAAATAAGTGTATTCTCACATTCTCTCTGGCTCACCCCAGTTTAAATATTACCTTCAACATAGATACAAGTGTGGTTCACTTCATTTTCTTGTACGTTGTTAACTTGTCAACGGGGGATTCTGATCACCTTTTCCTGTCACTGTGGGAGGTTTCATTTCAAGACACCAAATAACTCTGTGTCCTCTGTTCTCCTATCTCTGCTCTTCACTCTTCACAACATTTTCCCACTTGATCTTTGCCTGCCTTCCACTTCTCTCTCAAACCTTCCATTTATATCTCTCTCATATCTCACTCTACCTCTGTTTAACCTCTTCTATCTCCTCTCTAACTCACTGTCCATTTCTCGCACTTTCCCTCTTTCAATTTGGCTGAAGTCAACAGATTTCATTGGTATAAAAGTCAAAGAGCAATATTGCCGAATCAGGAAGATGAGAGCTGTACATTCTGCTACAGCCTTCCTCCTGCCACCGTCCAGGAAAAGGAGTGGACTGTCGGGGGATGAGATGTGCTGAGCCCGGTGGAAGCTGAAGGTGAAAGCCAGCCATCCTGAACTGTACAATTAAATCAGAGAGTGGCAGCGTGAATGGGCCGCTCCCCTGGAGGGCAGCAGATAAAGGAGGGTGGCCGCTCTGCTGGGGAAAAAAGACTTTATGGTTTATGGAGGTCCTACTAAAGCACTAAGAACAGAGAGACAGAGAGAGTCCCACTGTGTGTCAGGCCCACCCTGACTTCAGCTTTAACAACCCCTCTGTCCCTTTATCTGTCACACACACTCACATCGTTTCCTGACATAATTCAACTAAGCATTCCTCCATCAATATCACTTTTGAAAATGTATTTAAATAAAACAGTAGCCAATCAGTTTGAAATTTACATTTTATCCAGAAAATATTGTGATTATTCCAAAAGATTTGTCAGAATAGAAGTTAAGTAACACTGCCTGATGGTAAATATAACTGCAAGGTTGAAATCTGAGGCCAAAATGATTCAGATGTTGTGTTTGTTTATGTGAATGGTTGCTGTTAATGTCCATAGTGTCCTCTGAATGTTTACACATCTTTTACATTCACTCCACTAAAGCAATGAAATACAATGCTGATATTTATTTATCTATGGGCTGAACGTGTAAATAATTTATTAATGTATTGCTAGTACTCAGTATCTTTGAATTAGTCAATTTCCTTGCCTAAACGATATTTGTTGTAGCTGTACTACCAGCAGTGTCACTCTGTAACTGCATTTAGAATATTGTACAATAAAAAAACTCCAGTGAAATCTATAAAAACAAAGTATATAATCATAACAACAGCTTACTGCTGTAGGATCAGGACTTTCTACAGATGTGTAGTGTGGTTTCAGTTATATATTACTGTATAACAAACCTCATCACGTTGGAGATGTTTATTCATTTACTTTCATTCTCTCTCTCAGTCATATTAAGTGAGTCATATTAAGGTATTATTGCCTCATAGTTTCCACACACTCTTTTATTCCCCTCATCTTTTTTTCACTTCTCAGTCGGCCCCAGCTTGAGGGGAAACTGCTGTGGTCTCTCAGTGGACGGAGTCAAATCCACCCAATTCAAATGGCTGTGAAATTGGGTTGGAAATGAGCTTGCGTGGTGAACGAGGTGAAGTAAAAACCCACGCAGCGTTGAGCAGCGTGTTTGATGGGGTTCAACGATAGGCTGCTCTGGTGGAACCTAGCACTCTGGAGAGACTTGCTTATAAAGGGAGTCAGTTTAAGAAAAAAGGCTGCATAGCTCATTATGGAAAGGCCAAAGGATTGATGCATAATCAACCTTGACGTCTGCCAATTCTGCAATAGGTAACTAGTTTCATGCAAGAAGTTTTTGTATTTGTGTTAAATGTTTCAGAAGAAAACTTTTCATGCATGGATTATGTGAAGTGACTTGAGGAAGTGCTTTGAATAAAATCATCTGTAATGCTTTGTTGTGAATTTATGGTGGATCACTGTCCTTTTTGTGTGAATCTGTATCTTAAAACTAATTCTCTACTCCCTCTCTTACATTTTTTTATCATTTAAATAAATCAGCATTACACTGTAATGCACAATACTTTAATCCTGCAGTGTGTGGCTTTATCAGCCATCGACGTTTCCCCTACTCAAAAACATTGCGTTCACGTTCATTCCCAGCATGCACTAGGAGGTTTCCATTACCCCATTAAGCCTTGTTGGAGAGATAAGGTTGTGAGTGAGCTCTCCCAACACACACACACACACACACACACACACACACACACACACACGCACACACAAATACACTCTCCCCATGGAGGCCTCGCTGTTGTCAGGAAGAGCATAAACATACACATTTAACCCCCCCCCCCCGGTTGTCAGTGTGGGTGTGTGGGTGTGTGTGTTAATCCTGTGTCATCTTGTTTCGTCCTGTGTGGTCTCTCTTTCTGCCTCTCTCTAACCCCAGAGCTGTTGTTTATCCTCTTTATTGCTCCTCTGCCACACTCAGAAGTTCTGTTTCAGAAGCAAAGAAATCCATTTCAAAGGAGAGATGTGAAACCACACTTATTCTTCCAAGAGTTGGAATTTAAGGCTGAAGTTTTAAACAATCAGTTGTTAACTTTTCTTGGGAAATGAACAGAAAATATAGAAAGGAGATAGTGGTATCAGAGCTAACAAGGATGGAGGAAGAGTGATACAACATCAAGACTGTGTCACAAGGCCTGCAAGGAAGATGGACAAGCTGGGATGGGGGGGGGGGCAACAAAACACAAAAGCAGGGGATGAAGTATTCTCCAACCAGGAGTGGAATATGAGAGTCCATCTTGACAGGCAGGTCCAGTTCCCCAACAGTTCCCCACACAGTAGTGTGGTCCACCAAGGCAAAAGCTTAACTCCTCATTGAGCCCACAGTACTACTCCTGAGAGGAGAGGACTGAGGTCATCTTTGAATGAAAGGAGATCGAGCACTTAGTGACATGAGGTGTGCTGGAGGACAATCATCTACCCAGTCAACCAAATGCCTGCTGAGGGATGCAGGAGTGATGCAAAGAAAGAGGCAGGCAACAAAAGAACTGGCTGAGGAGGAAGGACAAGTGTCGGGAGAAGAACACATAACCCTGACGCCAGCAGCAGGCGGTGGAGTGGGGACGTCTCTGTCACTGCTCTTGAACCAGGAGACGTTCAAGGACTATCAGAGTAAAATGTTGAGGATTGGTGCTTCTTGGCTGATGACGCTGGCACTGGAGGAAGTCCAACAGGCAGTATGCCCAGCAGGTTATACTGAATGTACACTTAAAGTACATTGTTGTACAGAGGTTATGGATCAAAATCTGCTTTTTCCCTTAAAGGGTTTGATATTGATACATCATACAAGATAATATCTAACAGACATATACTGGATAATTATAAAATCAATTTGTCAATTGTGTAATTTACTGCAGCTGATAAAAGAAATTAACTTAAGGGGAAACAAACCAGGCGATGAGCATATGTTTGTAATAATGCCCTAACGAATCTTTGAGCGGAAGAAAACAGAATTACATTAACCCAAACAGTTAAATGAATATTTCAATAAAACAACAAAATCACACAGCATGACAAATAAGTTTGTTGTGGGGAAAATGGAGTGTGGCTGGTAGAGAGACACCATTTAACAGCATGACATGCCTTCAGGCAATTTGGTTGTGTTTATTTGTGAGTGTGTCTGTCCGTGCGTGTGTCTGAGTTGGACCCCTGGGGCTGTGAGAGGATGTGCATGCTCCTGCATCCTTGTGGATCCCCATGGTGACTCATGAGGATAAGTGGCAGTGGGCTGCTGAGGGGCCACTGAGAAATGGATGGCGAGATATGCTCATAGACAGGAGGAGTCGATGAGATAGGGGGTGGTAATTGTCAATGCACGGAGGAAGATGGACATTAACAAGAGGAAGGCTTCATCATTAAGGCTGTGGATGTTTGTGGGTGTGTCACACCGCGGGGAGGTCATGTCTTGTGTTTTTGTCTCGTCATTTCCTGTTTTATTTTGAAAAGTAACGGTCACTTACCCTCCTGCGCGTGTCACCTGTCTGATTGTCTTCCCTAATCACCGAGTGTGTGCACCTGGTGCTCCCTTCCCTCCATGTGTTTAAATAGTCTGAGTGTCCCTTGTCTTGTGCCAGTGTGTTCGTCCATATCGTCAGACCAGCCCGTACCCTAGAGCTTTGCCACAGCCACAGTTTTGCCCTGCTTCGTTTTCTCCTCGTAAGAGTGATTTTTCTTTGTAACTTCTAGTATTCTAGTATTCAGTTTGATAGTTTATCGATTGCTGATTTGTTTTCCTCCGTTTGGAGTGATTTTATGTTTGTTCAGAATAAATCCTTCTTAGCATTTCCTCCAGTTAGTTTGGAGTGTTTCTTAGTTTTCTGTATATTTCCAATGAGGTTTTGTTTCCTCCCTTTTAGAGTGCCTTTTGTTAGTCTATTTGTTATTCCCCCTTGTGAGGGTACATAACCTCAATTCTTAGATTAGGACAGGTTAGTTTGTTTAGTTAGTGTAGTCAGACTCAGTGTTTTTCCTTCTTTTGGAGCGACTTTTCTTTTGCAAGATTTCACAGCCATATCAGGAGATTTTATTTTCACTCTGTTCAGAGCATTACTCTTACTGCCATTCCTGAATAATTCCTGAAGTTCACTTTAATTACATCTGCTCTGCGTCTGAGTCCTGCCCTGAGCCCGTCCTGACAGGGTGGGACTCGAAGAAAATGGATGGAGGGAAGGATAAACACAGTGGGGGGGGGGTGGGAGAAGTTATAAAACACCACCAAAAGTTTCTCTAAATGAGTTTGAGTCACAGAAAAAACAATTTCCTCCCTGGTCATGATGATGAAAACTCACAAAGGAGTGTTATTATGAAGAGGAAGAACGAGCCATGGGGAGAGGAGGAGGGACATGATAGCAGGAGCACTGTTGAGGGACCCAAAGGAGTCAATATATACAGCAATTCACCCAATACCCAACTGATTCAATTATAGGCTACCATTACTAGGAGTAGTCAGGCCTCAGGGGAGCAACGTACGTTTCAAAAGAGGCCAGACCTAAAAGTGAGAGGTGAAGGGACTGAAGGTGCCCGAGGTTGGCAGCTAAGATATATAGCAGGTGATGTGAAGTTGAATTTAAAGTTAGGTGAGGAAATATAGCATCCCAACCAACATATTTCCTTTTCCTGTCTGCACTGAGTCCCTCTGTGAACCACAGAGTAGAACCGTTGCTGCCAAGGTTGATGATTCAATTCCAGCAGGGCCATCACTTGGTAGACATATTTGATGTATGTTTATTTGAATATTTTCTTAGTACATTCTATTGGGTTTTCCCAAAACATACATAATGAGACCATTTCAAGGAGAAAGCTGCTGATAGCATATTTTTCAGGCTAAAAAGCAATATGTCTGCAATGATATTTCAGCATGCTCACATCTCACCAGTCATACATCCCTGGAGCTGTGACAAAAAGATAATGAGACCTCTCAACACAGGAGAGATAAACAGAATATGTTCTAGCTGACTGGATGAGCTGAAGAGTTAGGACCGGCTAGAGGAAGTTTTGAACAGGGAGACAGTGGTTAGGGGTATGGAGGTTCAGATCCCCAAATGGGTTTTTTAAATCTAGGCCCTAACGTCAGTTTGTAGTCCTGAAAAGTTTTCCCAAATGACCCACATGTCAGATCCCATTGAAAATGATTTTGCAGCAGGTTTCTGTGATTGTAGTTGGCCAACCTCGGCAGGAGTAGGGCAACGGTGCTCTGTGACTGTACACTGATTAGCTGATGGATGATCCACAAGATGGAGCTGACTGATACAGATGGGGGTTGTAATGGCTCTGACAGAGAGACCTGGAAGCCAGCCACCAAAGAAAACACAAGCTCCTAGTGGCTGCAGTTTTAAAGGTTACATTCGCAAACTGTTAATATCTCTCCAAGTGTTTGGGAGTTTTCTTTTCCGTGCCCCCACATGTCTCAACAAGCAGCACAGATGCATGTCTAAGCAGAATGATGACCCGCTGACCGGTGAAACAGAAAACCATAACTTCGCACGCTGGGTGAATGCACACATGGTAGCAAATAATACTGGTCTCACCTGGATGTCTTGCTGTTTATTTTAGAAACATTTTATTCACCTGGCCATCTGACCTCCACTAAGTTCAGCCATGTTCACAACTGCTGAATAAATTGTTGAGTGAAGCAGTTGAGGACAAAATGTTGCTGAATATAAACAGCAAGTGGAGGGGGGCCATTTATGGAAGTAATATTGTAGAATGTGATCTTTTTTTTTTATCTCTGTAATCATTCATTCTCTATGGAAAGTTCTCTGTTAAATACCTTTCTGTGTAGTATTTTAACAGAAACTTTACACACATTAACACGTCATATGTGATCCATACATGAGTTTAGTCCAGATTTTAGTGATGAAAAGGAGATAATAATAACAGTTAACTTTCAGTCTTCCTCTTCTGAGCACTCCTGACACATGATAAGAAGGTGACCACTTTCGGATGCCATCTCCATCAGTGCAACATTTTAAAGCAATCAGTACCCAGTTGACCCGAGGCCCAGCCAGTCAAATATTCTCTTAGCTGTGGCAGCATATAATGCATGGTCACTTCTATGTCTTTCAAGAAGGGTCATTGTACCTATCTGAAGGGGATTTCACGGTCAGGTAGAGGCCCTTGCGTGCAGAGTCCATTAACTTAGAGACCTGTAGGACAGATAGAGTGGCATTCCAATGGTGGCTGTTCACCTTGACTGTACTGTGCTTTGTATTCCCAAAGGAGCAGCAATGCTGAATCCACAGAGTAAAACATTTCTACCTCTGCCATGTCTGCTAAAATTACCTGTCATATATTCCCAGTGGTTGCTTGCTGCTTACCGCTACAGATTTAATAGAGAGAGAGAGACAAGGTTAGGAGTCGAAACTCACATTTTAATTACAAAGTGCCCACGCCATTCTCCAGAGTTGCATTGGTAAGCAGAAATCAATCTGTCTCCAAAGTTAAGCAGGAGGAGGACAGCCGTACAATGTACTGTACAAACAATACAACAATGCACAGTCAATCAAACTGAAGCCATAAAGGAAGACTCCACTGAAAATCT
The DNA here is from genome assembly GCA_014281875.1 of Nibea albiflora. Taxonomy (NCBI): domain Eukaryota; kingdom Metazoa; phylum Chordata; class Actinopteri; family Sciaenidae; genus Nibea; species Nibea albiflora. The sequence continues at coordinate 3,900,904 of CM024805.1, read as the reverse complement.
ATCTTTTGTGTATCAAATACTCACCTCTTGTAGGCTTGCAGTGTGGTTCTAAAAAGTTTGTAGCTTGCAGCAGCTGTTTGGATTCACAACAGTTACAATGGATTGAACGACAAAAGGAAAGTTTCACAGCTTCAGAAACTTCTCAAACCACTACGCAATTAATCCGAACATTCAGTACATTTGAAACAATTGTCTTTTCATCATTAAGGATTAGAATCAGACCTTTGGAGCCATGAGGAGGTGATTGAATGAGACAGAATAAGTGCCTTTGGCTTAGGCTGGAATGTACTGAACATGTAACAGCTGAGAAATAATTTGTGCTTTTAATGTTCTTTGTGTGATACTTTTCTTTTTTTCCCACCATAACGCTTTCTTCTGGCTTTTTCCCACCAACTAAAGCTTCTCTACTTCAAAGAAGCAAGCTAAAGAAGCAAACTACTGAGCGACCTTTCTGGGCTAGGTGAGGTGAGGACGTGAGTACTGGCTCAAAAAGTAGATTTTTAGTGGAGTATTACTTTGCCGTGAAGATAGAGACGCAGACAAGGGGGAAAACTGGACATATAGAGGAAAAGATATAGATACAGCATCTATGTGAAACTTAAATATCCAGTGGATTTGTTTTGCAAAATCAGGAAGTGGCAAAAACTTGTTCCAGATAATCTCACTATCACACACTTATGCAGTCACCAAACTGTAGAGGTCGAGGGTAATTCATTAATTACATGAAGTCCACACAGACTGCTAATCCCATGCGATTATGGCTAAACAACAGGAGAGAGAGAGAACTGATTCTCAGCCAGCTTCTTTACATAATGAGCTGGAAATCAGGAAAGCTTTCATGCTGCCCCCAGACATCATCATGCTGAAGTTACGGTTGATCCACGCTTTTAGCAAAAATAAACCAGAGCGAATGAGATTTCTCGGTAGCAGGTGCACTACATCCAACACCTGAAGATGTGGGTGGCGCACACACACAAACAAGAATCTCCAGACACGACACAGGGATCCTGCTATAATGGCTGCCTGAGAGAGTAAATAAAAATCGAGCAAACAGCGCTCGTTCAGGACTGTTTCTCTAAGCCTGAAAGAAAAAACCTGCGTTGTCTCAAAGGGTGTTTTGAGCAGCAACGGCCTTGAAATGCAGAACAGACCTGAAAGCCACAGAGAGGCACGTTTGGCAGGAATATGAGATCAGAGTGCTGTGTGAGAGTTTGCACATACTGTACATGCCTCCCTGCATGAACAAGCATACAACTGTGCCTGTGTGAATTTTAAGAGAGCAGAAGACAAAGAAGCAGGGTTGATCCAACTCCAGGTGAGAGACTGTGAGTGGAAGGTAGGGAAGTGTTAGTTTTCAGAGCATGGAGCAGCACCAACGGCACCCTACCAGCTTTAATTAACTGGGAGGGCAGCAGATCTACATGACCACCACATGTGTGCATTTGTGCAACAGTCATTAAATCAAGCAGGAAGCAAAGAAACAACAGTTTGTTCCTTCCTGCAGTCCAAGTGGAGCAGACACAAACAGGGAGTGTCATCTCTGAGCAATGCACAGAAAGCTGACACTGCCTCAGGCTCTCATTAGTTTTAGTATCTGGAACAGTTACTATCTTTTATCAACAAGGGCTGGTCTAATGGCTCAGCCATGAACCCTGTAAGAGTCTACCACTCATTTAAGTCTAAGCTGCCTACTTTATTTATTATGTTTGTTTTTTAGCATAATAAAATAGTTTTTCACGCACACGTACATTTTACAGCCACTAGCCTCCACTTCAAAACTACTGTACCAGTAGGCCCCATATGCTCTGTACAAATGAGTGTGTGCTCAGCAGAGAGAAGAGTGCGGTCATCACTGACAAATATTAGCAAAATAACTGATGACAAGACACATTAAGAAATACAGACGGGACGTCCTCGTTAGACGGGCTCTTGCAGAAAACACTTTCACAGTGGCAGCAACTGAATGACTGAGCAGTAAGCATTTTCCTTGACAGCCTCATTCTCCTTGACAATACTTCACTCCATTTTTACAAATGACTAATCAAATAACATAGATCGATGTATGTGATGTGTGATTACAATGTGACAGAACACATTTTCCTCTAGGAGTAGGACCGTGTCTGAGGACTGCGCTGTCTGGCTAGTCCGTATCCTTGTGAGAAGCTCTGCTGTAGCGCAGCAACTCCCTGTCAAACACCACTACTCTTCCAAAAGAAACAAAACGAGGGCTCCAGTGTGAACCACAGCGACTCCATAAATAAATAAATAAGTCAGATTTTTGTGTTGAGATACAGCCAAGCAGTAATGAAGCTTTACCATATAAGTCAGTCTTTTAATGTCTTGCCTTGTTCAGCCTAGGCTTAAACTGAGCTAACACATATGTACAATATTTCACGGCCACACCATCCACACACAGTAGTTCCTGATAGTTAAAAACAATGTTAGTTTAAACATTGTTTAAAATGTTAGTTTACACAAACTATCAAGCTCTGACACAACATTTACTTGACATGTAACGCCAGAGTTGCCACAGATTTAATATTTCAGGACCTGACACATAAATTCACCTGCACCCAGAGTGGAGGAGGGGGAAATGTGCCAAAGAGAGTGTGAGAAAGTCTTTCCCCATGATTTATGGACATTGACTCATCCTAAAGTACAGAAGCAAAAACATCTGGTCGGGAAGATAGCAAGCAACAGATGGGATACTGACTGCTACTATTCAACAATAAATACAAAAAACACATATTTTATACATCACCCTACCATAGTTCTGGTAGCTCTTGCATTTTACCTCACCAACAAAAACCAACGAGAAGCCTTTGGAAATCAAATATAACATTTTTCAATACATGTACACACAATCATCCTCACGCACACCATAGAGAAACACACACTGGTAAGAGTGTCCTAATCCCTCTTTTGAAGCAAAGGTCTGGCCACAGCCGAGCTCAGAGGGAGGGAGTGGAGAGGGAGATTCAACCTGCCCATAGGTTCTCTGTCTGGTACGTACACAACAGACAACCAGCAGCAGATTACACACACACACAAGAAAGTGCTTACCATCACACACACATTATAGTCAGCGAGAAAAGAGACAAAAAGTTTGCCTAATCAGGAGTTAGAGGAGAAAGGGAGGAACAGAGAAGAGTGGAAGAATACGATAAAGACAGATAGTACTGAGGCAAATTTTAACAGCAGTCAACAAAGAGATTAAAAGTCTTTGATCAAACAGGAAATCAATACCTCACAGCCCAACTTGTAAAGTGGAGAAAACCTGCTGCTAGTTGGAATAAACAGGAGAGACAGACAACATAGCAAGCTGCAGAATGCAAATATCATTTCCTCCATGTCTTCACATCCGGCCTAGACTGAACACATGTCTAATTTAATAACTATTTCTGTTTCTACATGAGAAAATGATTCCTTTGAGGTAGGCTCTGTTGCTAGCTGATATTATTTAGCAGTCCCTGCACAAGAATGTTCTCAGTCATCTGAATGCAAAAAAGGCCACGAGAGCGAAATGCAAAGCGATAAAACCCTGCAGACCGCAGATCAAAACGCTACAAGTAACAGTGCAAAGGACAATGCAACTTTTGCACAGTATATGCTGCCTAGCAACCTCAGCTTATTTAACTGAGCATCAGTGGCACAGTGGATCACCATCCAAAGGAGGATGGTCCACATCTTAAGTGTGGCAGTTGCTCAGCATAAATTATTTCTGCCACTTTGATGCCTGATAAAAGTCAACTAACACCTTGTGGCTGTGGGCCTAATGATCATGATCATATAGAATATGAAAGGAACAAACCTTTGATTATATATTGATGATAGCCATAACATGATAAAGATGTAACATTACAAGTTATACTGCTTTCACGTGAATTAATAAACACACAAACAGACAGCTACAGCTCCTTAACATTGATTCTTTTGACAAACCCAGTTTTAGTGTTTTCCTCTGCTGGTCCCAGGTCTGTCTCATCTGGATGCTGACTTTGGGCCAATTGTGAAGAGAATAACAAAGGGGGTCATCTCTCTGGGCATCAACTGTTGCCATGCCAGCGCTGCGCTGCTCCCTTGCCAAGCTCAGTGGTGCCTACGGTCCTTGCTTTGATGGTGTGAGTGTGTGTCTGTGTGTGTGTGTTTGCAACAACACACTCTTGTCTTGTTTGATGTACAACTCTGGACCTCTGTGCGTACTTGTGTCTCAGTGTATTCATGTTAAACTGCTTTATACCATACATCTTAAATAAGTGGTAATAGGCTGAGTGTGTGTCTTCAAGTTAGAAATACGCTGAAAGGGCTTGAAGAGTTCCCACACAGCGCTGAATGTCACTGGGTTAAGCCACAATGTCTTTTTCTCTTCTTCTTCAGTCATTTCTCTTAGCACGCTCTCTCTGTCTCTTTCTTTCTTTCCCTCCCTGCTCATTTGCTCACAGGCTTGATCACTCACTCCTCTCTGTGTGGGGCTGAAAGTCAATACCATCAGGATATTTCTTTTTCATCTTTTCCTCCCTTTCTGTCCTGAACACAATCTATATTAAGACCTCCACATCTGCGTATCATCTGACCTGCACCTCCCGCCTCTCTTCTTACATCCCTACATCCGTTGCAGCCGTCTCATCTACCTTCTTCCTGACTTGAATTCACATTGCCTGTCTACCATTCTCTCTATCCATTCACTTCTTTACGTGCTGTATTCTCCACCCCTCAACACACTCCCCTACAGAAAATCAGCAAGGACATTCTTCTTGCTTTCCTCTCCTTTTTCTTCAGGCACTCTCTCAGTCCTCTTTTTCTCTTTATGCAGCTATTTCATTCCTTCCCTCCTTCCCTTAATATCCTAAATATCTGCACGACTGAGTCCCTCTTTCTAACTTCTGGATGCTGTTCATGCTGGCAGTGTACCGACTCGTGATACAGCCTGTAACTACCCAAGCACGACAGGTCAGTGTAAAGACTGATGCAATCAGCTGGCTTTGGTGATTCATACTTATCCGGGTAATGTAAGATTTGTCACTTAGTGCAATCTGTGTGACATCTTTCCTCAGATGTCATTCACAGAGACTCAGACGACTGTTGCACTGTAAATCTATCATGGAACAAATAAAAAGCACCACAACACAACCAACTAGTAACAAAGGATAAATAGGGCTCAAAAGAGAGAAACCCAGCCTACTCTGTTACCTTCAGTCAGTCACTCACAAACTTTTGATCCAATCAATCAAGTAGCTTTTGAAAACTCAGAGTTAATGAACTTTCCCACACGGCATCACTCACTCATGGCCCGTGCTTACGCAACTAACAGAGAGAGGAAGGTTCAGGTGGATGGATAACTGTGCAGAGTGGTTCACTCTGAAAAAAACTAAATGCATAAACAACCTATGTTGTTTTGCTATGTGGACCTGAGGCTACTGCCACTGAAGACTGCTGACAGCTGTGAGGAATACTTGAATGTGTGTGTGTTCCCTGCCTGCCAGCCTAACTCTAATGGAAATTGGGAGATTGGATGGAATCCTGTAGAAAGCAGTGGTGACTGTGCCATTACATAGAAATACAGATACCAGGCTTTCTTTTTCCAGGGACACAGTTGCAGGGCTCAGAACTACTAGACACCCCCTGCCAACAACCAATCAGCACCTCTGGCCCTCTTTATTTGATGGGGGGGGGGGCAACCAAGAACACCATCATCACCCTGCAGGAGATGGGGGGGGGGGGGGCAATGATGGAGAAAGAGAGAAGACAGAGAGAGAAAATGAAGGTGAGAGAGATGCTCGAGAGGAAAGAAATGGAGAAAGAGGAGAGTGCAAGCGAGAGCCAAGATGTGAAGGCAGGCTACCCAATGGGGAGTGACGGCTATCAGAATGTGGGAGTATGCAGGCGAGCATGTGCGAGGACCGTATAACATGCCATTAACAAGATTTGTTCTACCCCATGTGGAAAGCCACATATAGTACTGCACACACATTAGAGTGTGATTGTATTCCCATACAGATGGCTGGTGTCACACAGTGTCATTCCTCGACTCTAGTTCTATGTTGATGTAGGATCCCCCTGGTTACAGATAATGATTTCAATTTCCTAAAGAGTTTGATGTGTGTTTGATGCACTCCAGACCCTGCAGCATTCACCACACTACATTGCTCTGAAATCAGATAAATAATCTTGGATATGTGAGTTTCTGTGATCTCCATGGAGTGTTTTTGGACTTGCATTTTCTAAATCCTGTCTGATCCCCACCAAGAAAATGTAAGACTAAATCTATATGCTGGAATTCCCATGCCCCGTCCTTCTAAAATGCTTTTCAATGTGGTCATTTTTGTTTTCAGCCATGCTCCATGTCACACATCATTCAGTAAAAGTTGACATTTCTGTAATGATACAGCACATAATCAATTGTGGTAACTGTGTGAAGGTAGTCCATCTCCTTTGGAGGACGAGCAGCAGCTACATGTTTTTTTGTTTGTTTGGTTTTTTTTTAAAACACTGTTTTCCAATGTTTGAAACTTGTTTAAAAAGTAGCTCCTCTGGAGACAATTTCCTGGCAGTTGATAATGTTGAGGGGAAAAACCGGAAGGCTGGGTAGTGCCTGGCTCATAATGTCCAGCCACTGACTCACTAATACACACACATACTGCTCTGGGGTATGACTGGTCGATGGCTCTGAGCCTGGACAATGGCAGCAGGTGTCTGCTGGCCGGAGCCACTATCTCCCATTACTAATGCTGGCAGACACAATGTCTGTGTGTGTGAGTGTGTGCGTGCGTGCATGCACATGGCCATGTGTGTGGCTTGTAAAGGGTCCAGGCGATTATAGAGTTGCTACTGTACTTTGGGTTCCTCTTTTCCCTGTCTCCACGACAACACCCCGTGCACCTGTCACCAAGATTTGCCAGCTGCTGCAAACACACATCTGCTACACGGAGATGGAAACAGTGACATCGTTTTGCCACCCACAGCAGTCATTTGAAATGATCATGTGGTGATCATGATGTGGTGAATTTCCCTCAGACAGCACTACTCTGATTTATTATGCATAAAAACTGGAGGCCTTCATAGAAAAAAGTAAAAACCCAGTCCAGCTGTCTCTGCAAGATGGTGAACTGTGACATATTCGGCATGACCATCTGCCACAACTTGTTTTATATATATATATATTTATAGTATTGTAATATATTATTATATGTTGTAATTACAGTCACAATGCTCAGTATAAAGTGAGAGTGCATACTACCTGAACCACATCTGTGCAGGCCAGGACAGATGGTCAAGCACTATACCTCCACAAGTTCACGTACCTCCCAATTAAGTATACTAGAGACATTACTAACATCATAGAGTATCTTTAAAGGCCATGGCCATTTTCAAAAAAGAAATTTGACTCATGCATGTGAAATCTCTGACAGTGATCTCTATATAGTATACGATGTGTGTCTCCAGCAGGATCCTGCCTGCTCTTTCTTAGTTAAAACCAGTTCAAATGTAATCTGACAGAAGTTAGTAAAAAAGTGAATGTAATTCTGCAGATTAATGTCTTGAACTTTGGGTTGAAATGATCAAGCACATGACCAGCAGCCAGTGCTCATTTTTCTCCAGCTGCCTCCCCACCCTCACATTGACCAAAGTCAGCAGTATTGAGCCAGCTGTTTACCTTTGACCTTCAGGACTCTCCTCTCTCTCCCCACAGTCACTCCCAGAGCACTTTGATCGTGTGCCAATCCGCCATTTGCCACACTGCCAAGCATACCGCTGGAGGCCCACCATCAGGGCCTGCCCTTGGGTTCATGGAGTGATGCAGCGATACAAGCCCCTGACGGGTGTCCTGTTACTGAAGTGAATTCATGAGGACAGCTTGGAGGCTCACTGGTGCTCTGGTCCATTAGTAAAGACCTACGTCAAGGGTACATCTGGGCCATCAGAATCATATAGTCAGAACCTTGCTGCCAAGGTCTTTGACCAACACCAAAAAACACACAATGACAAACTTTCTGACTTGAATGAACACAGGATGAAGTAACACACACATACATGCATGATAGCCTCTGCGTTCGTATCTGTACCATTCTGACAAGACTCCCACCGGGACTGAGTTAAAGGGTGAAGGACAGACAGAGGAGAGAACATTAATGAAGAGATGACAGTGTGATGACGGAGGAGATGAAGCCAGAAGGCAGACAGAGATTGACAGCTGCTGATCGCTCATGAAGGATCCAAGACAGATTATCTGACAGAAAGTTTCAACAGTGAGGAAAGAAACATTTTCTAGTGAGCAGTCAGGGATGAATGTTACCCTGGGACTTAATATTGTTTTCTGCAATATTATGGCAAAATCTGCTGACTGGCTTGAATTGCACAGTATATGATGCCTAGCAACCTCAGCTTATTTAACTGAGCATCAGTGGCACAGTGGATCACCATCCAAAGGAGGATGGTCCACTTAGAACTGCAAACAGCACAGAGACATAAGAAAGCTGACAGCTTCAACACCCTGGACACAAATACTACACACTGTTTTTTATGTTCTTTGAAAACATATCCAACCAACTGTGGGTGAATTCATTATTCACTTGCTAATATGTGATTGAAAGGGATTGTGCTAACATGTATTCTCTTACCTTACATTTACCTATGAATCAATGAATTAATGCTTTGTACATGTATAAAATATTGCTTTGAAATGTGACCTAAAAGGTTTGTTTCCAAACTAAATAAAATAAAAAATAACTAGAAGGGCTGTTCTGTTGATTTTGTTGTATGTTTAGTCACACAGACACACCACTTAATTCACTTTAATTAGGACGCAGTTAAAAATGACAATTCTCACAATGTCTTTAAACCTCGTTAGTTAGATCCACTCTGAAACGTAACAGGTTCTTCCCTGGCCCAGGTTTCATGAAAATCAGGCCAGTAGTTTTCCATAATCCTCCTCATAGACAAACAAAGAGCAGGGAAAACACAACCTCTTTGGTGGAGTGTGGGTTACAGTAAGTGTGTGTCGAATGTGGGATTACAGCAAGCATGACAGTGCAGTGGACAACGTGTCACATCAAAAATGTATGTTCATGTTTGATTACAGATAGTACTGTTCGTTTAGATGTATATGGCATGTCTGCAATATTTTAGTAGAAGTCAGCTTGTCATGCTGAACCATGAGTGTGACAAGAAGGAACGCCCAGTTTGGTTTCCCTCTCATTCTCCCTGAACCATCGGGAATTCCATGACATTTACAATCGATTGAACTATTCTCTTCAAAAATGGGACATAACCTCTTACACTGTACTCTCTCTCTCTCTCTCTCTCTCCCAAACTTAGAATTCAACATTTCAACAAAGGCTAACGAGGGAGCTTAATCAGAGAAAGTTAATTCTCACTGTCATCCAATATGGAAATAGGCACACAAGAAGAGTTTTGTTTGTCTTAAATGATTACATCTTTCTGCCCACAGTGTTAAAATGCTCTATTTCAAGTTATCCCTCTGGTGCTGCCATCCCCTCCCCTCACCATCCATCCAAAAACACACACCCACACACACACACACAGTGAGACCATTAGCTCTCATCCCAGCACCTGTCTGATCACTACAAAGATCCAACAGATGGAAACACTGCAGAGAATGTGTGATTTTGAGATTATAGCTAACAATCACTGAGCATGTAGTGACAGACTGGTATCCAACAGATGCATGGCAACACACACAGACACACACACACACACAGTTTAGCTCAAAGTCAACAGTCAGGCAGAAAAAACAGATGCTGTCTTATTAAACCTTCACACTGTACAACACAGACACTAAAGCTCTCCCTCTTTATCTCTTCTCAGTCCTTTCTTCCTCTCTCGTCTCCTCCCTGCTCACTCCATCCTGCTCCTTGAGTATCTCTCTTGCTCTCTACTCGCTCTGTAATCAGCACTGCCCAGCCAATGACAAGCAGTTGATAACAATAGCAATTTGAAACAGTAGATCACTGTGCAATATGAGTGATAATCTCACACACATACACATACCCCCTGAGGAAACGGGATACAGTGTGTGTGGCTGCTTGTATGACCTTGAATTGGTTCCATGTGATGTCTGTGCATAATGAGAGCTACTAATGCTGCTTCATGCCTTTAGGGAGGAATGGAGGGATGGAGGGGGTGAAGCTGAACACTGAGTGGGGGTTACTCTGACTTTTCCACTGACATGATGAGAGGGTGATGACAGCTGACAGGGCATCAGGATGTGGTGGATGAAAACGGCTGGAGAAAGATGCTGGAGACAGAGAGGCAGATGCAAAGAGAGGAGGCGTGGGAATAAACACGACTGAGGGGGGAGAATGAGATGGGGGCTATAGAGGGGGTGATAAAAACAAGATCAGTGTTACATGTGTTCCAGGAGACACAGGGGTGGAGGGGGACTGACAATCATACAGACAGACAGAAAGAAGTGGGAGGAGAAGGTAAAGGTGGAGTATTTGATATTCCATTTGTGGCATATCAAACAGCTTTTAATCCAAAATATTTGCTCTGCATAATTGGGTATTACCACTACAGCTGAGACTCAACAGAGTGATAAATGATCTCATCATACCAGGAACGCTCTGTAAGACTCACTTTCTGTCTAAGCCTGATCTGATTATCTGGGGAATTCATTCAAAGTGAAAACTTTGTCTCTTTCTGAGAGAGGACACATAAACACATCCAGTGCATTCTCATTTGAGAAGCACAAGAATAATCAGAACAATCAGAATTGTGTTTTTTACATAAATAAGTCATGATCATTAAAAGGTAACACAGGAGGGGGTTCAGAGTAGGGCAGAACGACAAAAACACTTTTTACATTTTATAAACAGCTCAAAAATGTTTGCCAAATGTCTGCCAAACTCGTTTTTCATGAGGAAATTGAAAATGAACACAGAACAAGAGCAAAGGCTCGACTTGGGTCGTTTCAAAGTAAACTGGCCCAGACCTTTGAAAAGAGAGGAATGTTCCTCTGTGAGTGAATTCAGCACCAAGGACAGAGGCAGAGTCACAGTGGAGGGATGATGAATGGCTGCAGTGAGCCGTTCAGCCTGGAAAGAGAAAGTTTACACCATCAGTCACAACCCAGACAACTGCTCATCACTGACAGCACATCCCTAAACTGACACTTCACCTGACCAAGGTCAATTCAGCCATCACCTGTGCTAAAGAGTGAGCTTCCTGATGTGTATGTAGCGTTTAAAGGCAGAACCTTAGTTATTTAAAATATCCTGTGTCTTTAACAAAACAAACATGTCACCAAATGAAATTTAAAAAATCATTTTGTGAGTGTTTAGTGACAACTTTGATGCCATTGCATCATCATCTTCCACACTGTCTACACTCTTTCAGCTATGCAATTTGTTTTCATTTTCTTTTAAGCTCTCCTGGCTTTGCATAATATTTGTTAGGCACCAGAGTAACTGTGCTTGTACATCCCCATGCGGTTACATACTGTGTACTTTCACTAAATTGTTACACAAACCTCACCTTAAACAACAAAATGCTTAATGCAGCGGCAGAGAGAAGACACAGGCATGTGGCCCGAAAGATAATGCTAAAGCTGTGCTGTGAAGCTGTGAAGCTAATGCTGTGAATACCTCTGTGAATTATGGTTGCCATGATACCAGAATTTTAAACTTTGATACAATACTTGAATTAAAAAAAACAATATGTCTTGGGATACCGAGACAGAAAAGAAAAAAGTCCTCAGCACATAAAATAGAAGATATTTTTTAAAAGCCGACATACTAAAGTTTTCAAAGTTTGGTAAAGAGAATGAGCTCGCAGTCAAGAAAAGTTTTATTTTGGCATTTTATCACCTGCAGAATCAAAAGAATTCCCACAGCTCATTAAAAGTTATCACAACTTTCCTGTCAGACAAGCCAAGCAGTGACGGTACAGGCTTCACAAGGATCAATAACTCAGTGATTCCCCCTACACTTTGTAATAAATGATCAGCCCGTCTCTGGATAAGAGCTATCTCAACATATTGGTTGAGATACTAATATGAGCCCACAGTTCATTCAATTACCTGTCCCTGTCCAAACACACACGCCGGAGCAGCTGTGTAAGCTCTGATTTATTTGCACAGATGATATGTATTGAGCCAAATTCAATTACGTGCACTCACAACAAATGGTGCTGTAGCGATGACAGAGATAAAGTCTGTGACAAAAACAGGGCTTAGGTTCACAGGCGGTACCATGTAAGTGCCGGGAAAAAATCCAGTCCATTTCAGGTAAATATATGCTGTTTGCTGAAGATCTTCATTAAATCTGGATTTCAGTGAGATGACTTCAAAGATAAAGTGGCTCAGAGGGTGAATCAGCCAGACTGATGCGACTGAATATAATCATACATCATGCACACATGACTGAATGTATTCAGTATTCAGTATCAATAGATAGATGGACATTGATGCCGCGATGTGCGCAGCATGTTAACTAATGCATATAACAAACAGTCCATTATCTCAGCATCGTTTCTCCTTTTTCTGTTTGTCAGACGGGGATACCTCCTACGCTGATCACCTAAAAACAGAAGTTTAAATTAGCTGGTGACTCAGTGAGCCTCTACAATCCCTCTGTGGTTTTGATGGCGCTCCTATGTGGAGCTGCTGGCAATGAGACACGTCTCATTATGTGGAAAATCACCCTGGCTCAGCCGATGTCATGCCAGGCAGTAAGACAGCAGCGTCTTCTTTCAATGCAATTTAAACGTCTGCGAGACAATTGGAAACAACAGTGGCACTTTAGAGATCACGACCAGACTACGGCAAATTGGACAGCTGGCTTTTCAAGTCTGTATCGAATGCTCTGTAAAGTTTTAATGTGCCAGTGGAGGGGAGGGAAGAGGCAATTCAGAAAAATACATCATAACACACACGCCGGACACTTTCTTGTCCACACACTCAATCCCCTCTTGCAGACATTAATACATAGCATAAAAGCTTTACATACACACACACACTGCAAACACTTTCCTGCTCATTAAAATAGCGCTATTAATTAAACATTCATCTTGCTAATGTGAAACAGCTATTATGATTAAAGTTGCCAGTCATTAACACCGAGAGCAAACTTTATCCCCACACTTAAGGCAAATGAAAAGCCATCATTAGAGGTAGCGGATGTCCTGCAAATAGAGCTAACTTGCTGACCCAAAATTGTATCCTGACCGAGATCAGGACCACAAAAAACCAACAGGAGAGCCGCCAGCTCCTAAATGATTCATCAGCTGTGAAATATTAAGGAGCTGTAAATCAGGGTGGAGAGAGAGAGAGATGGAGGAGTAGACCTGTAACTTAAACTGAGCTGACGAGCTCTTGGCTAATTAACAACAGAGGGGGAGAGAGGTGCGGGAGAGAGAGAAAGCAAGACTGACCGACAGAAGGACAAAATATGAGGAGGAGAGGGCAGAGGAAGAGGCTGACATTTACAGTAAGTGAAGGATAATGAGGTGCAGGAGAGCAAAAGAAAATGAAGGCACAGAGATGGTGCAGAGAAAAACTGAAGGCACACACAAGGGGCTAGAGGGGCTGAACAGGAAGTGTGCATGTCTCACACCCACGCCAAGCAACAACCTCCATGGCTGTAAACTGAAGCCATCATGTAAGAGCCAAAAATTGCACTTCCTCAAACATCCATTTGAGGCTGGCTCCAGAACGACTCGACCTCCATAAGCCCCCACGTTAAAATGTCCAACTTCACAATTTCTCCAGTCATGATAACTGCACCAGTGCTGAAATTTTATGGAACTCACCTGTTCAAATTATATTAAACCTTAAAGTTATGCATAATAAAGAGCATAGCTCTACATAGCTTTACTTTGACTACAAATAAGAGTTACTTTCATGATTGATTCATCTATTTTGAGAATTTGACATTTTTTCCTAAAAAATGACTCAAGTGATTTTTCGATGATCAAAATAGTTGCTGATTAATTTAATAGCTGACAACTAATTGATTAATCAATTGATCAATCAGTGTCTCTAGTGCTCTAATAATGTTGATTTTCTACAAAGAGTGTAGAATTATAGAAATGTCAGGGCATGCTTGAATAACAAAGTGAATTCTTTTGTCAGTGTCAAGGTTTGCTCAAATTGCACTGTAAAAGCTTGTTAAAACTTTGAAATGAAGCCGTCCACAATTCCTGTCACACTCCCTCCTACACACACACACCTTCCCCGTCTCCACAGAGGTCAGAGTCACAGCCTTCGTTTAACAAGAAGGACCTACAGGAGAGTCCACCATGCACAGTGACAGTGTGCCAATAGCCAGTCGCAACCCATAGAGCCATGGCAGCAATCCCGCTAAATCTACAAGCACAGCTCCAGCTAGATTGAGAGGAAACAGCCAACTGCTCAGCCACTAATGGGGTGCAGCAAGGACACAAGAGCTATCTGATGAGAAAAGAGCTGAGAACCCAGCAGAACTCAGCTTATCTCTGGTAGCTCACAGAGGGGAGCATAAATCACGGCTCAGTCTTCCTCACTGACCACACTAGCTCATCAGAGAAGCTCTATTGAGTGCGCAGACCACAGTGGGAAACAGGCCTTTTACAGCTGTGACACATCACTTTCTCTATCATCCCCCTCCTTTCACAAACCCTGTCGATGCACACCCAAGGCTAGAACTGCTCAGGGGCTTCAGAGCCATATTCCAATCAATTGCTCCTCGTCTGTGGCACTGGTTTCAGCGTTTTCAATTTACCCTTGTTATTTTGCTGGATCATTACTTTTGTCATAGACCAGTACAGAAAGTCTGCTCAGTGTAGAAATGTATTGGTCAGCGCTATGGTCTATCCCACTGTTATTAATATTGATATCTGCTTTAGAATACATTTTCCCTGTTTATGAAAGATTGCCTCACTTGGGGGCATCACAATATGTTTGTTTTATGATATTTGAGATTGTCTTCGAAAAGCTGGGAGAACAGGCCACACTTGTTTCCTTTGCTGAAAGCTTACATTCAAATGTAAATGAACATCACACACTGAAGAAACTAGACATGGAGAATGAATCACAGTTGGATGCAGTTTTAATGCAGAAAAACTTTTGCAAACTTTTCAACAGCTACCATAATTTTGTTTTTTCTAAACTGTCCAATGCTAATCAATGATGTTGAATCATCACTTTTGGATTGTTTGTTGCTTGGCACGGCTACGTCCAATTTGTGCAGACTTTTTCTGCCTTGAACAAATCCTAGTCACACAGAGTGAGAATTCATCTAAGAGCTCATGTAGAAACAATAACTTCATGTCTCAGATATATTAAGCTGCTGACTGCCATAAAATGGATGCAATGAAAGATTTGTTCTTAGTGCAGAATGACTTTTGGCTCCAACAAATATTAATCACACTTTCCATCACATTGACATTTTTATTCTCCACTCTCGCTTTAGAGGAGAAATAGATTAATGTGCGTTCCTCCATCTTAAGATATGCTGTTTGTATATGTGTGCCTGCGTGACTGTCTACATTTGTCCAAGTCTGTTTTAGTCATTAGCAATGTATCAGCAAAACAGGGACACAGTCTGGGCTGAAAACAAAAAAAACACATATCATATCAGGATAATGAGCTGCAACTTTAAAGGCAGCTGTTGTCTGATAATACAAGCAGCACAAATGAGTCCATGCAAATATAATCTACAAAGCGGCACATATTTTAGGAGGATTTCAGCTTTCAGACATTACTGGCCTGGTAGCCAATGGACCGTGTTCAGTTAAAGCTCGCCATGTGCAGTGAGAAGCAATTTCTGTTCCTGTGTGCTGCGCTCTCATCTTCCTGATGGCCAATTAACAGGGTTTCAGGGTGACAGCCGGGAAATATGTGACAAGATGAGAGATGAAGCAGCAGGCGCTGCGACACAATGCGACCAAAAGCCCAACTCTCAGAACCAATGTGAACCAAACCGCTACACAAACAAAGTAAAAAACACCTCCACTCATTCCTGTCAATTACCTGTCAAAAACAATTATTCTGCTTTAGATATGTGTGTGAGAGAGAGATAAAGAGGCTTAACCAGTCAAATATTGGGGATCATACTGTATAGTTACTCATTTACCACCCAAAGAACACAGTCACTCAGACACACGAAAGCCATTTCTTCTCGTCTGCAGATCACATTTTGTGCCCTTGTTTCAGTCCTTGCTGTTGTTCCCTCTGGATCTTATTAAAGTTTTGCACAAATGCAGCAAACATCACAACAGCTGGAGAGGCCATGAGAAGCAGGAGGGGTGTGAAACTTCAAAAATGACTGACACTGTTAGCACCTGGGGGAAGGAAAAACTCGGATATTGCAGAATGTTCACTAGTTTAAGGGACAAACTGAGTTTTTGCATTATCAACATTCCTCAAGTGTCATATATTGAATCACATTTTAACTAAAAGCTGACTTCTGGAAGATCAATCTCACTACAGATTTTCCTTTAAAGGCTTGTCATAACCAATGACAGTATAAAGAATGGAGCGATGTCCCCTTTAAGTTTCTGAAGCACTGCTTCAAAGCTGAAAAATATGCGATAGTGGATGGTGCCACGTTGGCTGTACTGCTTCTGCCTCCCTCTAGTTAATCTAAATATCGGCAAAGACGCGCATCATTGGCGAATCTGAGGTGGGCTGAATGATGCCTGGGTGGTCTAGTAAGCCATCTGTAACGGCACCTACCTGTCAATCAAGCGGTCACACTGTTAATTATGTGTAACTTCAAGCCTTAATATCACCTCAATGGGTGAGTTGTATAAAATTCACCCCCATCACAGTTGTCATGGACGAGGACATTAGCTATAGAAACCAAAACCGCTGCCTGAACCTGCCTGTAAACATGTTTAATTCTGCTGTGCCCTAATTGGGCATGTTAATATGGCCACTTATGGAGGTTGTCTCACTTCTGTCTCAAGCAGCCGCTCAAGGAATTACAGTTTTTAGCACTTCCACACTGGCTCCATTTCCAAACATCGGAGGTTGCCATTTGGTCCTGACAGGGCACTACAGTCTGGCCTCCCCATCCTCTGTTCCAGAGGTCAGCCTCCAGGCTGTTAAGTAATATGCTGATAATGCATGTGATATTAACCTATAGACCTGCTGCGTCAGCTGTTGTTTCTAACAAACAACGCTCAATACATCATGCGTCGCTGCGTCTGCTGCTGCTGATTTATTTTGTACCCATGGATTAAAAAAGGGCCAGAGAACTTGTCACGGTATCAGTCTGTTGTTACAAAGGTATGAACACCACAGCAGGCTAGTGCTGCTGACAGACAGATGGACAGACAGCTTGACTGGATGAATGACTGGAAGGGCAGAGGCCTTTATCATTCTGATCTGGTCATTTGAGTGTGTGTGTGTGTGTGTGTGTGTGTGTGTGTGCTGAGAGACTGAGAAGAGAAAGAAGATGAGACATTCAAATAAACAAGACAGAGACATCTTTAAAACTTGGAGTTCCAAGTCAAAGAGCGTTATTCCTATTGTCTAGTGAGGCCGTCCCATGTCGTTGATGGATGACCTCTGGTACACAAACCCCCACCCTTTGGGCTGCACTCTGGAGCCATTACGCAGAGATCTATTGGAAAGCTGGCATTAAGAATGAATGGAGTGGCTCTGCATCCTATTAATTAAGCAGGGTGTCTATTGAGCTCTGGTGGCAGCCATATTAAACGCAAGCCTAATGTCATCAATCAGAAAGTCACTTTCACGCACGCATTCACAACAACACACACCAGCAAGATGAAACGCAAATACTCGCACACACTAAAAAACACACTTCCTGTCTGTCTTTAACCTGATTCCCAGCCCATACAGCCAAACGTGTTCAGCCAGGCCAAGACACACTCATTCTAACATCCGGTCACATGGTTTTAGAGGATTCAGTTTACTCTTGTTGGTTGTTTTTCTGTCTCAACTCCTCTTCTTCTGGCTTTGAGTGCCACAAGCAGGTAAAGCAACAGTGAACAAATTGTTCCCTGTAACCTGGATTTGATGAGACATCACCGTATTCTGTTTAAGAGATGAAACATACAGACTAAGTAGGCAGCCTATGAGATGAGACAGTATTGTAAAAGCTGCTAAGTAATTAGGTCCTTATCACACTGCGTGGCTACAGAATCAGTGCTTGTGCTTGATAATCTCTGATCAGCGTTTGCAGATACCGCTTGTCCTGAATGCGTTGTAAAAATCAGCTTATTGGAAACCAATCAAATCTCCAGTATCTGGCACCCAGTATCAAGATGTAACCATGTAAAGCAGGGTTACAGTGTAAACACAAGATTAGTCCAGCCTATAGTGACTCCGAACTGCAGTCTGTTCAGGACCCATTCAAGCCAGACTGGGCCCCACCAGAAGCCTCTGATTAAGACGGTGAGATTAAACCCTTCTGAATGGGCCCTTATCTCACCGTCCACAATGCAATCTCATTTCCTCTGTTCCAAGATACATCAGATAACATCATTACCATGGCTGTAACCGTGAATTAAAAACTGTCCTGATTACTGCTGCACCGTGCTGGGCTCTGAGTCCAGCAACCAGGCAAAGTGAATTATCCACTGAATTGCCACATCATCTAGTGATTCTATCGACACAACCATTGCAGTGACCTTTCTGCCCGTGGCAGCTTTGATCGGGGACCTACAGGCTTCAAAGGGGAAATCTTGCTGAGAGAGGCCCGTCAGTGGTTTGAATCACATCTCGCTTGGTTCTGCAGCACAGCAGATTCTCTCAAGTCATGTAGACACAAGAGGTGGAAGAAGGAAACTTTTGTCTCTTTTGATATGATGTCAAACCCACAGTGCAATTAAAATGAATGTATTGTCCATTTCTTTTGGCTAGATTTGCTTGAGAAGGGCCTTGAAAAAATTGCTTTCATTCATGGTTATGTGAACAGACAAAGCAAATAACAAAAGCACAGAATTATCAACTTGGGCAAGGACATGGGAAAAAAAGAAAAAACATACAAGGATAACAAGAACTGAAACCAGAAATACAGTGAGAATATAAAAAGGAGGAAGAGGGAGAGGTCAGACGGATCAACAGCAGGAGATGACAATAAAATGTTGCATATCAGCTGCTTGTTGCTTCATCTGCAACATCACAGCATCCATTATCATCAATTAAAATGGTGGCCTGGAGGCTCGCACACACACTGCATTCAGTCAATAAATGAATCATTGAATCATTCCAGGAATATAATTAACTAATCAGAAACAGTCAGCGGTGTACATTAGAATTTAAGAATTTAAGTCTGAAGAAATAGGAGAGGGGGGCCGAACAAGAAAGGCTGTAAAGAGAGGACGTGGGAGAGAACGAGGGAAGAGAAAGAATAGGAGCAACAAAAAAAATACAAGCAAGAAAGACTGAAACTCAGACTGAGGGCGAGAGGGGGAATAGAGCATGAGGGGGTGAGGATGTGTGACACAGAAAGGAAGGGGGGGGTGTGGAGAGACAGCTTTGTATGAAGGACAGAACGTAGCAAGGAAAAAAGAGGTGGAAATCATGAAAGGATGAGAGTGAAAGAATGAGGTAAAGAGTCAAGGGGAGACAGGAACAGAAAATAAGACCTGAAGTAAAGTTAGAGCAATGAAAGAGAGGACAGACAGTATGGAAGGCACCACCCAGAATACTTCTTCATAGATAATAGTTTTCTCCCTAAGTTAGGATCATGTGCCCATTAAAGCATCGTTATCTCAGACCATTCACCACCGGCTCTCCCAAATTAAAATTTTACAAGAAAGCACTAGACCCACTGTTATTAAAAGATGAGCACCTTCTTCCTCACATTTCCACAAATGAATTCCTCTTTAAGCAGTAATGTAACAGAAAAACTGGATGAGAGCAGACTGTGTCTAAGCTGAGACACACTATATTCAAATTGCTCCTCACCAGACGTACAAAGAGCACTAAAAACTTCAGACAGTCTTCCTTAACAAATTGAAAAGCAACCATCAGGAGTAAGAGTACATTCTACAGAGTGACAGAGTGAGGAGGATTTTGGCTTATCAGCTGCATAGTTTAACAGCAAAATAACAAAGTTAAAATCATTTTATTCAAAGTTATATACCTCTGACAGTCATATGAACAAACACATCACTCCCATGCCAACTGGTTTTGCACCTGTCTCCAGGATAGATCTCAGCAGATTTCTTGAAGAAATTCTAACCAAGCATGAATATCTTTGACTTAACATTCCTTAGACTGTACCTCTTAAAGGCCAATTTTATTATTCAATATGGATATAGTAAAAACCCTTGAAAAGGTTCGCACACACAGATGTGACAATCAGTCCTTCCCAAAATATCTCTAAAATAATTTCCACTGATCAAGCGAGAGTTCAAGAGTTCATAAAAAAAGGTGCTCATTTTTTCAGAATGCAGGGTTTGTTTAATATTTTATACTCTTTAAAACCTTCTGAACCTTCTCTCTAATACTTAACTTTTTTATGGCTTCAGAATTTTTGGGGTTTTGGCTCCAATTTCATCTTCCAGTTAAAATTATTATACAATGTTTTCAGACATTTAGTGCAACGCTTTCTAGGAGAAAACCACTCATAACTCCATAGACATATTTCTGTCATGAAACTGTAACATGAGAGGATCAACGTCAGTTCCATGTTCTTTCATCTCATACATAAGCTGCCCCTGCATGTCAACTGTGAGAACTACATGGGAACAGGATATACGTTTTACTTTTTCAGATGACATTTTATATATATATATATATATCTCAAGGGGTTTACATTCAAAAGACATTGTAAAAAAGAAAGTACAAGAAAGAAAGAAGTACAAGGGAGGTTTTTTACGATGAGGTCACCTCCCACCAAGCTCATCAGTAAGGATAAGATACCCAGAGGCTCATGAATATTAGCCAAGAAAACCGGCACAGATGGATAATTTTCTTTGATTTAACCTTTATTCATTGAGACAAGGGTGTAGAAACATGCCTGCTCTTTACCAGCAGCAGCCTGCTTCACGTTCACACTATAAACACCTTTGCATCTGTTTGCTGTCACATACAAACACAGTATTTCACTGTTGGAGCACTGAAACAGTCGCGTGTTAAACATGCAAACAAGAGAGAAAGTGAGCAAGAAAGATTAGACTACATTAGACAACAGAGAGAAGGAGAGGGAGTGTGAGAGTGAGAGAGCACAGAAAGGGACATAAATTCAAATCAATTGAATAATGAAGGAGTGTTAATGGCCTTCCTAATTATAACCAGGCCTGCCATTAGCCGATGCTGGCTGACGATCTGCCACAGCTGGATAAATGCCGGCTCTACGGAGCCTGAGGACTGACAGTGGCTTTACACACGTGCACACAGATATACCAAACATCCAGGAACATCTGGTTGCTGTACTGCACATGTATTCACAGACACACCATTTGTGAGTGATTATATACAAAAGACAGTCTCTCGTGTCATCTCTTATTTTAGTTGCATGCACATATGCAAGTTCATGTCAGTGTCTGTGAGTCTGTTTGAGTGTGCATACTATAATCACATCTAAATACATTCCCCATGGTGCACAGGGCCTCAGGTGCCCTGATCCTAATGTCATTACCACCATGTCAACATGGTGCCTCATCATTACACTGCTTAACCAGACCACACTAGGCCAAGCCAAGGTCAAGACTCACATGTGTGTGTATAAATGTGTGTGTGCTGTCTTCTTTCTGGGTCTGTTGACATCTCTGCTGTCTGTTCTGTTATTCTCCTCTGTTTCTTAAACTAGCACCACAGAGCTGGCCTCTGCCAAGATTAGTGAGGGGGAGGAAAAAGGTGGGGAAGTGTTGATGGATTAGGGACGTTAGAGCACATGGAGGGGTGTGACTATTAAACCAAAACACAGCCACAGGAAAATCTGTTTGTGAAATAGAAATGAATGTCAGCTAAGTCTATTTTAAATTCTGAGAAAAGTCACATCCTTGACGCAGGTCTTTAAATGGACTGCTAATGTAATGAAGTGCAGAAGATTAACGTACCAAAGGCTGTGGAAAGTCTTTAATTAAAGGCTCGATTCATGGTTTGACCTGTTAGATAGACTGATCATTTTGGGTAGGCTGCGTTAACGAATGAGGGTGTAATCAAGTCTTTTGCATGCATTCAGTGTTCCTTAGGTAAGTGTGTGCATGTTTTTGATTATGTATGCTCCAGTCACCACAAGGTGTGACATGGCTGACCTCTCACGTGGTCCAGCGGGCAGGGCGGATCGATCGAGTGTTTCCCCTCTGCTCCCAGAAGCCTGATGCTGGCCCAGCAAGAGCATGAGAGCTGGATTAGCACAGTGCTAGACATGATCTCATCAGCTGGAAACTCAGGCAGGCAGAACACACACACACACACACACACACACACAGAGTATCAGCTCCATCAAAATCCAGGAGCCTATAGGAAGTCTGAATACCAACTGTAAAGACCAGCCTTGTGAATCCTGTATGTACTTACTATCATTAACATTATCTCAAGTCTACTTCCTATCAGTACATTTGGCCTTAAGTGTGTCTTTCATATTGTCACAGTGAAATACTTTTCTCACAGCCACAAAGTAATATTTTCCACAATTACTCACATCCGTCTGTGTTGCTTCAGCATTAAAGATTATATCAGTTCAATCAACTGTCTGCTGCCTCTTTGTGACAACTGTTCTTATCTTTACCGGTGTGCTCCTGAAGCTCCTGTTTGGCAGTGCAGAGCAGACACAGAAACAGATAATACTGGACAGCAAACTCTTTTTAGTACAGCAGTCAAAGAACTTTGATGGGTCATCAAGATCTGCTTTAGTGGCGGTGGCGTGTTAGCTGTACGGTGCGAGGCGGGCACAAAAAAAAAGTGTTCTGATGTTCAACAAAGCCTCACTTCGCTGATAATTTATGGTGAATGGTGGAGAGTTTGTCATAAAATGTTCTCAAAAACTTTTTAGTCAGGTGTGCATTTTATGACTGCTGCTGGTACATTTGCTTCATCACAGATAACTCAGATGAAACTGGCTCGTATCTTTTTACAGAGGATGAAATCCCCCTGGTCCATACAAATGAGAGCAGGACTCACTTTTCTGGACATGCTTCATACTCATTTCGATGCAGGAGGTAAAGATGGATTATTCCACATTAAAATGTATTTAACTTTGTTTTTTATTTTATTTGACTATTGATACAAGTGTATAGATGCATCAATTAATCAGTCTCATATACACATGCGCAGCGTTACATACACTAACTGACTGTTGTCACAGCCACACTTACAGACACATACTAGAAGAACTATCCTTCTATCCATGTCTGTTTTTTGGAAAATCCACACAGCACCCAGGGAGAACAGAAAGGTGGGGCAGAGCAAGCTGGTGTGTGGAGAAAAGAACTAAAGGGGATCACAAGATGAGCAGGTTGAAGTACAGTAGTTTGTGAGTACACAGTAAAATAAGGTGGAGCTGGAACTGTTATTGATTTTCAGCTAGATTTTATTTGAACAATAACACCTAACCTGGGGCACTTTTCTACTGAGAGATTTGTTTGAGTGAGAAAAGGTCCAGTAACCTGGAGCAAGAAAAAGGTAAAAGTCATTTAATAGTCTGTGTTTTAAAGTATTTAAAGAAAACTGTTTTAAAAATGTGTATACTGTCAGTTCTTTCTATTTCTTATAAAAAATGTAAATCAGAGACAGCTGGTCAGACTTTTAAAAGACCTAACTCAGCCTAGAAAATTGATGACGTGATGTATAGTGAATAAAATGCTGATTTCCTTACTGCACTGCTGGTTAAAGTCAAATATGTTCCATGCATGTTCACAAATGATGTACTTCTTGATGACAACAAAAATGTACCAACAGACTAATAGCATGTAGTATTCACATTTTTTCCACATGTTGGAGAAATAAACCATTTTTTATTTTTTAACAAATATATTTTTTTAATTAGTTGCTTTATTAGTTTATTAATGTTTTTTATGTTTCTTGATTCACTTTTAGTACTGCTAAATCAAATAAGATATCATGTAGCAGCATTAAAATGGTTTGAGACACCATCTGATCCATTAAAGTCCACTGGGACATTAAAAACAACTGGCAGTTGGGCTACAGTAGTAACATCCATAGGTACAATGCAACTCCAAAGTGCCAGTTGTTACAGTTTGTGCATGCTGCTCCAGGTTCAGTTGTTTGGGGAAGCGAGGCAGTGATGTCGGCCATGGGACACAGTGGACGGGGGCAGAATTATCTGTCAAAGTGACAGTGTGTTCATTCCAAATGAGGTGTGTCAGATGATGTGTGTGAGACAGAATAAACACCATCACTCTAACTGGGGCTCAGTGACATGGAGCCAGAGTGTGTATAATCTCTCCTACCAGAGTGAAGACCCGTGTGTATGTGTGTGTGTGTGTGTGTGTGTGTGTGTGTGTGTGTGTGTGTGTGTGTGTGTGTGTGTGTGTGCGTGTGTGTGCGTGTGTGTGCGTGTGTTAGGCTAAAGTCCAGTCTAAAATACATTAAGGAGTGACCAGGTGACAGTGCATGACCAACAGATGAAGGAAGAGCAAGCAGCCAGCAGAGTGAGAGAGAAGCAGCACTAACACTTCCTTAATGGAGGTAATGCCAATTTCTTTCAATGACATTAATGCTTCAGATGCATACAAGTAGAACCTTGTTTATGAATTAGTTCATGGATGATTTTCAGAGAAAAGAAAACAGAAGGCAATAAAATCATGAAAAAAATTGTGCAACTCGATTTGATTTTTACCAAAAGCTGTATTAGATGAGATTTCTATGGATTCTATGTTTTAGGCTACATCCAGAGATGGACTACCACTGTTTGGTAGACTGGGCATTCCTGACTTTAATGTTCAAGTTACTTTCAAATTGCCACTTTACATTTCCTAAATTGCCTTGTGGAGATTTAATATTGTGTAATTCAGTTTGCAAGTGAAATTAAGGCACTTTAGATCATCAAACAATAAAGAGAGGAAGCAAGGGCAAAGGGGAGCAGGGCTGTAAATGAAAGAAAATCATAGGAAAGAGGAAGAGCTCAACAACTAATCAGAGATAAGACAGAAGGAAAGGTATGGAGGCACATTTATTCATTCAACTGTGAGATCAGTATCTTGTAATCATTTCATTGGATTGTATTTTAATCAGCAAGTACAAAAATTATATTTGCAGGAAGGAGTAAGGAGACAGGAAGCAAATGTAATCAAAAAGAAAGAAAGTGTGTGTTGCAGCATCTATCGGATAGAAAGGCCTAATTACAAGGTCTGAGGGGTACAGAGAGAGTGTGTCTGGAACACTTGACACACACAGAGAAAGAGAGAGACCAAGTGTTGACTAATTAAATGATATTACAGTTCCAGATGGCTTTACATTGCTGCACAGCTAAATTCACACACATACACACACAATTCTTTTCTGTGATTGTATGCATGTGTGACGGCAAATAGAATAAAGGGACGCACAGCACACAAACACTAGCTATTGCATAACACACAAAAAGAGAAGGAGAGTGAGGAGAGCCGCACGGCCAATTATTCATGGACAACTAACACACACTTTATATTTGAAACACGAGGTAAAACAGCAACCTATGACATCATCAGTACTGTGCTGGCCACCCACAAATACTGTGTTTGTTGCAGTTTCTACTTAGTGCCCTGTACAGTATGTGTGAACTGTGGACTGAACCCCAGATAAGAAGTAAGACATCCATCACAGCACTAAACATTTAATTTCTAAAGATAACAAGAATCTTCACATGATATATGGACCTGGGTGAAGCTCCTTGCTGGAACATTGTTTGTTTGGTGCAGATAACAAACCACAAGGGCTTTGCTTTTATACTACATCATGTGGAGATACCTGTTTGCTTTCATCTTCCATCCAGCACACAGACCTGAGCCAACTGCTCCTGGCCCACTTTTCCCATGTGGTTTATGTGCCTGGCTCTATGGACGGTGGACCAGATAGTCTGTCCAGGTCCATTCATCATCTCAGAGTTGTGACAAACCTTGCAGAGGGACATGGTCGGTAAGCATCAGTGCTAATGTTGTATTCAAAAGGTGGCTCGGCATTGTGGTGTATCAACAGACATGAGATGCTGATCAATAGTCCATTTATCAGTTCGACAGTATAAAATGTCAGCAGTCTGTTTGATGTGTTGATGGTGAGGAGCAGAGCTATAAATGTGACATGTTTCTGGTGTTATATACCTACTAGTAATCATTTTATATCCATTATGTTTGTTACCATTCAAGAGAGACAATTACCTTCTTCAGTGAGACCAACTGTAGCTCCTCATTGTAGAATGTAGGCCAAAAAACAACTCTGTTTTTATCTTTTTATATGATGAGTCATCCTGTGGGGACTTAGACTGTCTAGTTATTGAGGGATTTTAATCTAGACCAAGGTTCAGACCCACTGACCAGCTGACCAGCATTGTCCCTAGCATGGCTTAAGATTTAACATATATACATGTTTTGGATTTGAATATTTCACATCATCATTTAGTTACACTGTGCTGGAACAAAGAGATATAGAATACTGTAGCTGTGTTGTCATAGTGGGAAGCAGAAAACATTTTTTATATGATATTAAAGTTACTAAAGTTGATATTTCTTTCTTATCTTTCTCTAAACTTCATTTCCCAGAAGGCATTCTTTGTTTATTTTTGTGTCCAATCAGTGGCCAGGGAGCCTGATTAATGGCTACTAGGGTTGAACTCTTAATGTTGGAGATGATTTAAAGGACCTGTCTCCGAGGAGACCATTATCTCCATCCTGCAGACTGGTGAGGTTGTCACAGTGACAGAAGTGGCCCTCCATTATGGGATGGTAGAGGAACCCAGATCAGCCCTCTCTCTCTTCCCTCTTTTATTTTCCTTTAATTCTTCTTTTTATTTATTTATGTTAGTGGTGTGATTTCGAGTGGAAAATCACAAAATTGTTTTTTTCTGAAGGACTGTACAGCTACACTTCATTCAACTAATAAAAATCCAATTTTATCATTGGTCAATATTCCCAGAGTTCACTTTTACTTTAAAAAAACAATCTAAATGTCAAGTATGAAGTAAATTAGAGAAAGCTTAGAGTTGTTTCCTTTGCTTCTTTTCCTGCTCTTCTCTGTGAAAAATAATTATCCCCTCAGCCAGGCAGGGCCAGTGTGATTAACCGTGAAGATGAAGGCAAGGTGGGGTGGAAAGCAGGGCAGGAGGAACCAAAGTTATAGCAAAGAAGGATAGCAAAGCAAAGGGAGAAGGAGTGGTAAAAGAATGAGTAAAAGGGCTGGATTTGAGTAAAGACGAGAGGAGAAAAAAATAGGGGGAGCAGAGAATTAAAAATGGATGGGGAAAGACAGCCCTGTGTAATTGTGAGACATAGTTCCGTTGGGCGAGGGGATTGGTTGGGGGCAATTAGGAGAAACCATAGCCATCCCCCTCATTAGGCTGGTTGGTGAGGAGGGTGGGGGGTAAAGAAACAGGGAAGGGGGAATGACAGAGGAGAGGAGTACCTCCTGCTTTCAGTATCATGTGGTTTTCTGAATGTCATAGGTTAGCTTGTATTTTTCCCTCGTCCTCGTTTCATTTCCACAGACTCATCTCAATCAGCCTTATTAGGTTGATGGCTTCTACTTCTTCATTTGACCCTCTAAACCTTCCTTCATTTTCTGTGTTTTAAAAAAACATAGCGTTCTCTCTCACACTGTTCCCAATCCCTTCTCCTCTCTGCCTTCCTTGTTCTCACCTCCATGAAGATTAGAGGATATCTTTGTTTCTCATCTCTCTCCTCTTGACATCTACAGGAACCACAGGGGGAAGACAGGCCGTGAATACTTTTAGCCTTTTCTAACTCTACTTTTTCTCCTGTGCCAGAAGACAGCTCTTTGACAGGTTGACTCGTGTAGCGTGACAGAGCACAGGAGTGAAATGGGGACTTGGAAGGAACCAGGCCACTGATGAGAAAAGACAAAGTCTCTGATAAAAGAAAAAACTTCAACCTCTTCAGTTTCATATGTTACACTGCATATGGATGACTGTCACTGTTATTTAAACATCCACATATTACTTAACCTAACAATTCTCCTTCAACTGATGACTTGTTAGTCTTTCTTAAGTCCTCAAAACTGACCTTTCCGGTGTCAAACAACACCAGAAAAAAAAAACTCAGAGTGGGGCAGACTTAGTATGAAGGAGGGTCAGTAAAGCAATTAAGGAAATGGTGTAATTTGAGATAAGCTGACGTACTTTGTGCAGTATGGACACAAAAGGCAGGCGTGGCCTAGCTTACACTGACAGAATAATGCATGGGGCAGAGGCAGGGTGTAACCTATAGCCAGCTTATGTTGACACACGACTCTGTGTGGTGGTAGTAGTTACTGTAACAACAACAGGACAAACAGAAATGAGGTGACATTCTCCAAAATGCTCAAATGACTAAAATGATTATTACAATATTGATGTAATGTCTTCTCATTCCAAATCTGCAACTTTCTGTTTTCTGCACCAATATCAAAAGACTAATTCCTGTAATTCCCATTTCCCATGGTGAATGAAATCACTGTGATTAAGTTCTGATTACATCATTTCTCATTTTTCCAGGCTGGCAGTGTGTGTTTTTAAAAAGGACTACATTACAAATAATGTATGGTTTCTATTACTGCTGACGACTTTCCAAATCATGGCATGATTTTAAACATTGGTTATTAAGTTGTTTGCCTTTTATGTCTCCATTTCAGTCTAAAGAAAATCTTAATATAGCAAATTATAATCACTTTGTTCAAGCATCTTCATTTGTATATTTTATTTGGTAGACTAGTCCTTCTCTTAAAACAGAGTATTCATGTCTCATCATACAGCTTTGAAAATACTGACCTCAATTTCTCCCACTTGTCCTGTACATTGAATTATTCCAGCCCCCATGGTTTAGCACTAAACTATGACACATGATACTTTACACCAACATATACTAGCTAACACACTGTATTATATGTTGAACAGTCACACAGAGTAGGCACGGAAAGACTGGAATGTCAAAGCCATTTACAGACTCATCTTTTCTGTAAGAACTGAGGAAATGATGGTGTATTGTCAGAACAGCATGGCGCATTATCTTGTTATCTAGTTTCACACAAAATTTAAATACTTCACTCTTTCCCCCTTTCATGCTCCATTATGTACACACATATAGATATGCAAACACACACACACACCGGCAATGAAACACAGTCATAAGCAAATACACACATTTGGTTAAACTGACACTCACATGTGCACACACACACAGACACACAGTGAATCCAACTCATCCAGCCAGCCAAGGTTCATGACCAGGTGAATAGATTCAGGTTATGGTCATGTCTGAAACCAGCTGGTGTGCGTATAATTACACACACACACAGAAAAGATAGTCCTGTACAGTATGTGCTTTTGGACTGTGTATCAGAAAGTGTAGAGCGGCAACGTTTAGCCAATTAATCAACACATCCATTAACAGCTTTTATAATTTATTAATGAAGGGGTTATCATTTGGATGACAATAATATAGGATAGGAGAGATCCTTTGAAAGCCATTCAGCCAAATACATGTACAGTCAAAAAGCTGGCAGTAGCCTCAATGAAGCAGAATGCAGTGCAGCCAAAAAGTTGTATTGTGTTTCTAGTCAGGTGGTCACCTTATTTTAGCACAAAACTTGCATTCTTGCTCTGACTACCATTACTGCCTCGTAGTAAAAGCAGACTGTTCAGACATTTTCTCCGGGCTTTGTTCACGAACACTGTGGAAAAGTGCCCAATTCTTAAAATTCCTAACATGTCACAGATGGATAATATGAGCGTTAAAGTATTTGAAGAATATTTTCCTTTAATATTTCCTCCTGCAAAGCTTAGATCATATCTCTCAAGATCCCTCGCTGCTCTCTGCAGCTCTGCAGTGCTCTCAGCCTCCCTACCGGCTTAATAAAGAAGAAATATTATGAGAAGTTCACTGCCTACTCTCCATTAAAAAATTGAGACCTGAGGGCAAAGACAGAGTGGCAGCTTCTCCCTAGCCTCTGTGTAATATGAACCATAAAATGTAGGGGCCGTGGCTTAGCTACACCTAGCTGTCTGTGGTGAATAATGCATGTGAATGTGGCCCCAGGCAAGCACAGTTCTCATGTGTGGTCACTGCACTGAGGCCAGAGGCCTAGCACCGAGCAATGATAGGGTTTCACCTGGCATCAAGGATTATCACTTGATCTGAACTCAGCGGGTGAGCTGACCAGCACTAGGGTTTCACCTGGCGCCAGGGAGTAGTCTCACTGACATGGAGTCAGATTCAAGCATGACGGTATGGAGTGTCCCCGGATTTAGGATAAGTGGTGTTGACGACAGGCGGAATCCCCTCAGGAAATCAATAGGGAAGCCTTGAGTGACCAAATTTCAGAGCAGGCAAGGCGATACAGATGACCAACATCTCTTTTTTGGCCTTTCCATCACTCTGGGGACAGAGTTTGCAATAACATACTGAGTTATGAGAGAGACTGTGGTGTTGATGGCACCAGTAATAGCAGCAGCAACGGTAACAGAAATGATCGTGGCATGATAACGTGTGATTAAAAGGATGAACAGACACATCAATGTTTCTTTTCCTTCATGACATAGATTGTATGTTATTGCAGTAATAATTGCATGGCATGTGGAGCCATGTGACTCATGCATGTTTTGTGTGCTCGCCCTCTATCACACATGGACAATTCTGTAG
The DNA here is from genome assembly GCA_014281875.1 of Nibea albiflora. Lineage (NCBI taxonomy): Eukaryota > Metazoa > Chordata > Actinopteri > Sciaenidae > Nibea > Nibea albiflora. The sequence goes on along the minus strand of CM024805.1, from coordinate 3,870,199 downwards.
CTGTTTCAGTGAAGTATGGCTTTCAATTGGATGTCTGTCAAATATTCCCATTTATCTTTTACTTACAAAGACAAATGGATAGAATGTTTAGTGTATATTCAATGACAGCATTCACATTTTCAGGAAATCAATGCAAAACAAAACATGACTTTTTATGATATCTAGAAGTGTTTTATGTTTTTGTCTCTACTCAGTAGTCACGTTTTCTCTCTTCCTCCTTTCCATTACCTTCAACTCTGTCCATCAACCTCTCTTTCCATTCCCTCCCTCCTCTCTCTGAATAGCGCTACATTAAGTCCTAATAGCACTGGAAAAGACATACTACCCAATAACTTGAGTCCGTGCAAGTGCCATTTATCCTATCCCCGCATCTTAAGTGCTCAAATAAATATCACTGCAACATTAAATGTGATTGGCTGGATATTCAAAGCCTAAGCAAGGGTGGAAGAACTAGTCCCCTTTTCATCATCATTGACAGTTGTTTTTGTCACAGTTTTGGGACTTCAGTCTCTTCCCAGCAGAATATGTGATAGTGTTGCGATAGCAACCATACAAAGTGAGTAATATATGTAACATATGTATTCAAACATGGCTGTGTTAGCAGATGAAAATGAAACTGAGTTACTAATGTACACAAGGAAAGCATGGAAAGGCAAATAACCAACAACATGCTGGAAACACATATACACAGATGAATGCGCTGTCTCTCATACACACACACACACACACACACACACACATACAGACAACCACAGACAAGTACACAAGCTTTCACACACTTGCATGCACACACACGCACCCAGGTACAAGAACACACACACAAATACTCAAATATACATACAAAATTGAGGTTGCCTGAAGCATGATAATGCTGTACGTGTTCAACATCATTAGTTGTGCTGGGTTATTAAACATCCCCCTAACAGACTTTCACAATAATATGTCGACGCCATCAATCAAGTGTGCAAACACAAGACTCTGGTTCTCAGTGGACTTCAGAGTGGGAAACAAAGAAGTGAAGGTTGACATCATCCAAAGCAGCACAGCACATGTGTTGGGAGAAAAGAACAGACCATGTGAAACAACACAATGAGTAGAGATTCTGCTCCCTCTCTTCATTCACACTCTAGCTAGATCAACCACCACTGCTCTCTCATTCACTTGTTGAGCAAACAATGAATCCTACTCCTCACTCACTCATTTAACCCGGTAAATCAAAATTCAAATTTTGATTCAGATTTTGTTTGAGGACGTTTTTTTTTAAGGGATGTTTCAATGTTTCATTTGAAAACCTCTTTGTGGACTTGGAAAAACTGCTTTGAATGCAAAAACAATGCCATTCAGTCCACCCTGTGAAGCAGGCACATCTAAAACTGTATACATCTCTGTAGAACTTTAAAGGGAACAGAACCAGCGCTCCATGGTCAGCATAAACTTTGAACTCTGAATGTTCAAAGGCCCTTTTGAACAGGCACTTTTTTTCTTTTTTTGATTAAATATTTTATTTTTATTCTTCTTCTGTAAGGTAAAAAATGATCATCAATGCTCCTCCTTTATGGAAGAAAACCATCCTAAAAATGTAAAAGCCAAAGGCAGAAGTCAAATATAATTGTTTTCTCTTCTTTAGTCACTATTTAAATAGTCATTCAAAAGCATTCCTTTTTAAAACAGCAGTACTCATCTCTGAAGCCTTTTCACAACTTTTCACAATTATTATGTCAAACGACAGCAACCACATACTTTAATGAAGAATATATGTAGGAAAAGTGGTACTTCTACAATAGCTTTCAACAGCTCCCAGGTTAAAATGTTCTAATAATGCAGGTACTCTTTAAAAGTCTTTGCTAGAGTAAAATCACTTTGCTGTCCTAAAAAAAGAATTCTGTCGGGGGGAACAGCATGAGGTGCCCTGGTGAGTGGGCAGACTGATATATTGCCATGAACATACTGGTTTGAAACTCTGCTCACACAGTGCTGTGGTGATCTCTGGTTCTCTGAAAAAGTTACAGGTAGCATTTGATGCCTGTCCTGTAGGTCTGCAAAAGGAGACAGGGGCTTTCTTTAACTCGCAGCTACTTTTGCATTTTAATGTTCCTGAAGGCGGACGGCCAGGTCGATGCTGGATGTCAGACTTTCCTGCCCCACCTCACTACTTCTTTGCTAAGCAAGACAAGATTGAAATATGGAAAACAGAGGACTTAATAACACACAGTTCTCAAAATGGGACCAAAAGTACTTCAATTATTATTGCACTCATTTCTATAAAAACTGGAAATGTGTTTCCCGTTGCACAGTGCAGCTGATGAATAATCCACATACTGCTATCCAAATGAGGAAATACACAAATATGTGATTGAGTAAGCCTGCAAAATCACAAGAGAGACAGTGAGTGAGAGTGAGTGATGAGGGGAAGGACGGCAAGGCACTATTCTGGTCAGGCTTGACCAGAAGAAAGCTAATGTTTCAGACTATTTCCTTGGACTGTGCCACTTGGGAATGAGGCTCTGCGGTAATTCTAATTGAAATGTAACTATTATGGCGGCAAATAAGCAGGCCCACAATACTAATGTACTGTATGCAACAGTAAATAGCATCAGCGCTCTCCAGAAGTGAAACAACACAGAGAGAGTAAATGCTTAATGCATTATTATCAACTATGTAGAATAATGGTGAGTGACAAATGAGAGTGGTGCAGATCAATGCTATATGTTGACGAGTACCTTCAGTTTCATCCTGGCTGTGGGGAAAGGTGGGTTAGTGGAGCCCACACACTGCTGTGTTTCTCTGTGCATCATATACAAGCACCAAAGGCTCCTCTTAAAGTACCTCTAAAGAAGGAAAAATAAAAGATGACAGTTCATCATCTGGTAAACAAACAAGAATTGAACACAATTAATATGAATATGCACTATACGTATGCCCTGTATTTTAATTATTTTTCAAAATATTTTAGTGGTACTCAGATTCGAATTAGATTTTAGGCATTAGATATGCTACACTAGCTCAAGTCTAGCTGCAGCCCTGAGTCTATGGGAAATGCTAACAATGCATGCAAGCTATTATATGTGTGCAATTATAGGTAACAAATGTCATCTTCTACGTTTGGCCTTTACAGAAATGCCGTTAGTTCATAAGAAGACCATTTCTGGTATACTAAACACAAAAAAGTAAAATAAAAGCACCACTAAAATTATATGCACCAAACTTCCTTTTACAGACAGAAAAAGTGCCATGCTGACATATTCAATATGCAGTCCTTGCAGTGAAAGGTCACTCTGCCTATTTGGGACTAAAAATATTGTCTTCAATTACAAAGATTAAAAACATATGCCAAGCTAGTACTGCTTTGATCTTTCAACAATTTCAGAGGGATGCAACCCAGCGTAGTATGATCAAAGCATACACACAGACACAGATATATGTACATCTCCCTCCCTCTTTTGCATGTATCGGTAATGGTGAATGTAACTATGAGAAAGAGACAGATATACAGAGACAGAAAAACATAAGGAGGAAGCAGAGGGGAATCCTTGTACAGTGCTTTGTCAGCCACACACACACTTATCAAGGAGATTTCAAGTAAACAATGATGTGGGCATGCAGTCAAAATTTCTAGATAATATTTTGTTTATCCACATAAATACACACAAAGGAAGCAAGTCCTCACAAAAGCCATTTCCTCAGTCCAATGTTTCCCTGAGTTTCATCAGTGAAGCAACAGTTCAATGGTAAAGGACTCACACTGGATTTCAACACTAGATCCCACACAGCTTCATATACACGTACAAACAGCAACCTCATGTCTGCATATACAAATGTGGAAAATGCACATTCAGTCTTATTCTCATAATACACACCTGAATGCACACATTACACGTTCCTTTATATATCATTTATATATCCCAATCTGCATGTTTAATATGACAAATTACTCAATTTACCATTAATATTCTGCCCCAATGACATTTCCCTTCTGCGTTCAGCAGCATGAAGCAGCAATAGCAACTGGGAAAGCTCAGCCATTTGAGCGTTTGCACCATGGAGGCCAATGAAACACATCTGACGGGTATTAGACCTCGCACTGCACGGCACAGGCTGATTGACAGGCTCTGATGGACTGAGGCCATGCAGGCAAATGAAGTAATAAAGCTATAACAATGGACCCGCTCTACCTATTCACCCTATTACTGTCTCTAACACGCCTCCTTCTATCACTCTTGATAAGATGAGTGCTGTGTTAGGTGAGCTCAGCTTGGCACCATGGCAGCACCCATAAGTCTCCTCAGATTTTATGGAACATTTTCTAAAGCAAAGCCTAAAGCAGTGTATCATACATGGCCTCCTACTAACACGTCATCACATAGAATGATCTACACGCTGCAGCAGGAGTACCACATTTGTACCACCTTCCAGAATGGTTCTGTTATTACACCCTTTATCTGATAATAGCCACAGACACAAAGAATTTGCTAAAAGATAACAAAATAAACAAGTATTTCCATGACCAGGTGACAGCCCAGGAAGGAAACAATGCCTTTGCAAATGGAGCAGGATGTTGCTATATCATGTTATATTAGGTTATTGTACTGTTTAATCTGACTAGTTTTAGTCTGATTTCATGACCCACAGGCAGGTACCGAGGTCAATGGGATATCTGTAAGCATGTACAGTAAGACACAGGTTAAAGTAGTTTAACAGGCTTTCACCGTGACAAAGATATGGAGCGAGCAAGATGGACAAGTGCTGCATAGGTTAACAAGACTGTAAGGGAAGGAGGCAGACTCACTGCACCCATTAACACAGTCACACAACATCCATCCATCACACTTTCCGTCATTCATGGTGTGTTGCTGGATGCCAGTCTCATATGATGTGTAGATGCATGACTCAAGGAGACTCGGTGACCAATCTGATGTGTAACATCACAAAATATTCATGTATTGTATTGTAATGTCTTGCTGTATTGCTTTTGAAACAACAATTAGTTTAACTGTAAGACTAATATTAAAAATATGATCTTACAGCATTTCTTTAAAAACTGATTTACAACCAGCTTTATTTACAAGCCTTTGAACATAGTTGTTGTGGTTGTCTTGTCAGCATTAGAGCATTAGAAACTCTATACAATGCTTTACATTTAACAGAAAAATCTCCTGAACACAACATTTTGAATCTGGTACATGTGTATGGGTGCCTGCATGTGTGTGTGTAAAAGAGAGAGGCAGTCACGCAAGTGGACAGGATACCCCTATTAATATTGCACTCAAGGTTTTCCACATACATATACAGACTTTCCAGTGAGACTTTTCCACAACAGCAGTCCTGTCCTCTCTCTGTCTCGCATACACACATACAAACACAGAGAAGAGAACTTAGACACAGAGAAACATTTACATATTGTACACAGTGTGTCTGCAGATTAGCCTGGTGTGACGAAACCGAATCTCAGAATAATGAAAATGCAACAAGAGCTGCTTTGTACCTCTACTGATACATCTCTGTCAGATGACATCATGAACATCCCGCAGCCTGGAAACATCTCAACAAAACTTGCTGCACTGCACATACAGTGAAAGGACAATGGGAGAAAACATGTTTAGTGGTCTAACAGTACACTAAATTCATGGTTTGGTGTGTAACTTGGTTTTGGGGTAGGTTTTTTAGTACATTGGTACATTTTTGTCTCATTGCCATAACTCTTCAGATACTGATACAGATACAGAACTGGCATACTGTCAGTAAAACAAGTAACATAAATGTCAGTAATTCACCATATAATGCTTAACCATTTGATACAAGGGAGCACATTAAACTGACTAAAATACACAGGTGACGACACAAGAGTTTCTGATTGGCAGGAAAGAGCTCCATACTGCCCGGCATATCTGCTCTGCCTTCTGGCATGTTTGTCAACATGCGTGTTGGGCCGCGAGTGTGTTGGGACTTTATCATTTTTATCGTCTGATGACATATTCTTACCCTGGGGAATGTTTTTGACGATGTATCATAAACAATGACATATCGCACATTCCTACATGGTACTAATCAACACATTTGGTTCATGACATTGTGTGTGAACATGGTCTCTATAAAGGGTGGCGCTTGTCTTTGTACATTTCCACTGTAACTAATCATAGTGCTCCCATGCAGTGGAGCAACAACACTGCACATGATCAGACAATAACTGACTAACAACAACTGGTATACCAAAGCAAGTCAAAGTTTATTTTTGCCTAATATGAGGCAGAAAAGACCTGCAACATCTGTGAGCAGTGTGCAAGTGCCTTGCCTGTGTGTGAGTGTGTCTGATTAAGCCTGGGGTCCTTCATGCTGATTGGTGAATTAACTGTCCATCAAGTAGTGACAAGGCTCCATAAGTCTATCAGCTCTCCATTCTTGGCAAATCAATAAGCCATCAAGGCTAATGTTACAATACAGAAAAACTCAAAGTCCTGAACTCAAGTGGACCCAAAGATAATGAGCTCTGAAGAGACCTGACTCCAGAAAAGTGGTTTACACTCTGATCCCAACTTTACTGTTACCATGCAAATTCCCATGTTTTAATTAGTAAACAAATAGTTAATTCTTCATCATTTTCAATTCTAGGAGGAGATATACCTGGAATGTCAAAGCTACAGACATTTGCAGACTGGATGTTTACAGATAACCTGCTAAGAATAATGCTAACATATTGAAAAAGTAATAAGTTATAAGTAATATTTTTTTATCAATAAGGACTGCAGTTAGCCAGCTGGCTAACACTGGCACATTCAAAGAGATGTTGATTAACATGCGTTGTCCTTATAAACTAACTGAGTGAAATATGGGATTTTGTTATGAAGGAGTTCAGAATCGGTACAAAGAGAGAACAAAGCAACTTCATTCCATTTTTGACATCAACAAAGTTTGCAAATTCAAAACAGGAGTTTCAATTTCCATTTGCATGCAGATGTAGAGTTGCAGTAAGCCCACAGAGAGAGCAGGAGTATGAGGACGTAACTCAAAGTGAGGAAGAGGAAAGGGAGTTTTAAGGCTTAAGGTAGTGGACTAAACCTGTTCACATATTTCAAGATAAACACTTTTAGAAAGCAAATTTATATCGAGCTTAGACACACGCAGAGAGACTGAGAGTCTGAGGCTTGTTCAAGCCAAGCCTTATTCATATGATTACAATGGTTTCCCTGCATCCACCCAGGAATGTCACAGGAAAGCTAACCTCTAAGCTTTAAAGGTCTGTGCATGTGCATGTGTGTGATAATACTACCAATTCTACTACTGACTAGAAGTTCCCAGTGCTGGGTGAAGCACACAAGTATATTCACATGTATGTATACAGTTTGCATTTTTATGTAGCTTTAAGTAAGAGAAATGTGCATACACATGTGAAATATAAGAGCAGATTACATCAGTAGCCTGAAGTACTGCAGTGTTTCTTTTCATGTGCAGCATCATATTAGACTGAAATATATAAGAAATGCTTTCTAGGGACCGAGTGATTATTGATCTTCATCTTGGTTCTACATGTATGGATGTTCTACATGTATAACATCCATGCAAGTAAGGGCCTGGACATGTTAGGCACACTGTTTGCTGTTTCTTCAGGAACATTTAAGCAAGATACCAGGCTGTGGTTCACTTAGCATATATTAGAGCTTGACATTTAACAGCAAATCAGGTCAGCTTGGCCAAAATCCTCACATCACAGCTCTGGTTTGAGTCAGACTTGAGTAAAAAACTCATTATGAAAACACAGTGATTAGGAAGTCAATGCTGTGATTAGTGACACACCAAAACTAATTCACTCCATTTACATCATTAAAGGGGCATGGGACACACCTTTGTCCAAGTGTCTATACTGTACAAAATGACATCGGTGAATTTACACCCTGGTCCTCCAAACTGAGTGAGAGATTTAGATCTGCAGATTCCCCTCATAACAAGATTACAACTATATTTAAATAAACCACTTCCCAGGGCTAGATTAAATTGATTGCTGGAATTGAATTAAATTTCCACAACTGAATAGGGTCACTACTGTGTACTTAGCATGGATATTAACTATTATTTCACACACATACACACACACAGCATTACTTACATTACCTAGAGCATACATTATTGTTAGATGCCCACAGTGATTTGGATGGTGTAAGGCTTCTAATCTTTGGCCCTTTACTGTGTACAAGTGTGTGTGTTTGTGAGCGTGCGTGTGTGTGAGCATGCAGAGCAGCCTGGTACAGCACAGTGGGTGACTAATGAGGCAGACACACAATGCAGCGCTATCACACTTCGACGTGTCATGATTCATTATTTGAGTGTCATCAAAAAAAACCTCACACACACACTGTGAGCTCAGTACACAGACTCCAAAAGTCACACTGAAAGAGTAGAATTGGAGTGACATGTCATTTGATCTTGATGCTCCTCAATTTGGTGCTTTGTGAACTAATTCAAAGTGTTACTTAACACATACTACCCACTCTCAGTGAACTTGTAGTGAGGGGTTTATATTACATGGTAATACAGAGTGTGTTAAGCTGCAGATCATGTTCTGAGAATGCAGTTGGTCTGAATCCAGTGTCCTATCTGTCACCTTAACCCTCTGTCCTTCCCCTGCCATCTCCCTCCTCTATTCTCTTACATCACGTATAGAGTAAGTGCAAGTTCATGCCATTAACTTGTTCATTTGTGCTGAAACAAACAAAAAGCTCTACATCTCTGTTTTGAAAATGGACGCCTCTCCCTTCAGTTCAAAGCCTAATGCAACTTGTTATTGTGTGGGCGACAGATGACAGCATTAGTCGTGTTCATGTGTCTGTTTGTGTGCGTTGTGCTTTTGTGCTGGAGGTGGCATCATCCGCAGCAGTCATCGGCATAGAGTGCTAACCTCTCCAGAGAGACTGCAGGTCTCTAAGTGCTTTGCTTAGCTACCGCTGCTAGGCAATCAAGAGTCCCCCCCAAGTCGCACAGGACAGCCTGCTCCTCTGGGCTCACTGAATTATCACAGCACAATGCTGTTAGGGCACTCACATTGTCTGATAGACACCTGCTAGTCCTCAAGACCCACAACACAAATAATGCCATGGGGTTCACAGTTTATAGTCACATAAGATGGAAAAACTTCAACAAAATCAAATCAACAAAAATCTACGTAAAGATATACAGTCATAACTATTGGAAAACCTGGGTCAGAAGCAGCTCATGCTGCTGCTTAGATGATTTCTAAAGACTGTGTAGGTGTGGCAGATTCTGTTTTGATTAACAGCTACGCAATGCACTGCTGTGGATGGGGGAGCAGCAACAAGGTTTAAGGACGCTATATTTAGGACACTTTCACCGCTTTTACTTTACCATCAGACAAGACATTCCCACAATGGAACTGATGCTGTCGTCTACGCTCTCTTCACAGCCATCAGTCTAGATTCCTTTTACAAAAACATCCATTTTACTTGAATATTTTTACATCTCACTCTGTGAATTAAGGATCGACCACATCAGAGCTGGTGATTGTGTGGATGACAGTGGAAAGACTAACCAAGACGTTTTAGTGAGTTTCATTTTGTGTCTGATACATCTGAATGTAGTATGTTGAGTTAATGACATTTAAGATGACCTGTAATAAACTGTCAGGAAATGGTATTACTAAGAGACAATAATAAATATAGACTGAGTCAGAGCAGAGAGGTTTTGTTTCTTTATGATTGGTTCACAGAATTATTTGTGTAATAAATGTTGGAGGAGAACCACGCCCAATTCAAATCCATGTCAGGAACTGACACCAAAACTTCAATTGCAAGATACAGAATCTGGATTGAAACTTATTCCTAATACTTTTTAGATGCTTACTTTATGTCCAAAAGACCCTAATGACACAGTTCGAAGGCTGTTGTGGATTTAGGTTTCCATATTATATATCATTAAAAATGTATGTGTAACTATTGCACATTAGTGATTTACTGCATGTTTAATTGCAGGAAGTATCATGCCTGTTATACAGTGCAGCTGTTGAGGAAATTAAGATTTGCCTTGGTGCATGTGATGTGCAGACACACACCAACTTAGTGCTACCCAAAAGAGGGAGACAGCTGATTTTTATTCAGTTGAGATAAAGAACATTGTATTGTTGACACAGCTGCCTCCCGACCTTAGAACAAAGACAATCTGTCTCAGTCATTAAAATAAAATAAAAAATGTACAAGATAAAAGGTTTGAGGCTCTGATACAATAGATTCAGGGGATTCCCAGGTAAGCAATGACTGAAGCTAATGTCATTGTGAACTAATCATTTTTTTACTTTAAATAAAGTTAAAATGGTTTGCCTAAGATGATCGCCACAACTATATGGCCCCTTTTCAACCAAGGAAACAGCAACATGGACTCCTGGTGCTGAGTCCAGTAAGAGTAGGTGGTAAGAGTGCTCACTGATGTGCACAGGATTGGGCATGATGTCCTGACCACTGGACAGTTAACTTTAACACATCTTTAATGTGGCATTCCAGCTTAACAGCTCCATCTGTCTGTCCTTCCCCCTGACCTCTGTCTGACAAATATTTTTGCTAAATATGGCTAACTAGAGGATGCTCTGATCCACTTTTTCAGATGCAATCTGAATCTCTGAATATGGATATGAGCTTTGCCTGGCCAAGCCCAGGTTCAATTTCAATCTGGTGCATATGATCCCCTGTCTCCCTCCCCTCACCCCAGCACCTTGGCAATAATAAATGAGTAAATGAAGCTGTTCACCATCTCTGTCATAAATGCTGCTATAGTTACAAACATTAGTTATGTCTCTCACAAGAATAGTAGAAGCAAATCATCAAGATTTTGTCCAAATGTCCTTTATGAAATAAATAAACTGATATTTACTTTGGGACTTCAGGATCATTAGCCCAAATAGCTAACACTATTCTGAAATAGGATTCAGACTTGCTTCAGCAGCTCAACGCTGACAGCAGTGACATCCTTAAATTGATCTAGGTCATGAACGCTGTCTTCATAGCTTCTTGATACAGACAGCCTGCATTGGAAACCACTCTGTCACATGGTTACAGGCTGATAGCAAGCAATTTTTTCTCTTCCCTGGTGGAGGGGCAGAGAGAGACAGAAAGACAAAGGTCGTGAGAAAGTTAAAGACAGTCGAGTGTCAATGAAACAGGAGAGAGGAAAAGTCAGAGATTGTGAAGCTTTGCAACAAGAGCCAAGAGGAAAGCAGGGAGAGAGACAAACAATGAGACACAATACAACAGAATGAGGAAAGAAAGATAAGAAACAAGGAGATAAGAATGTGAGTTATAGAGAGAATGACTGAGATTCAGAGACAGATAGAGGCTTTTAGCATGAAAGAGTTAGAGACAAATAATAAAGAATATCTACCCAATTTAAACTGTTTATAGACTCCCTTTTTCCCAGCTACTATTTTTCTGTATCCAAAAGAACAAAGACACCTGGCTCTTGTTTCACTTTCTTTCCCCTTCCCAGTTACCTCCATATTTCCCTATGAACCAAAGGCCAACATTAAACCATAGAGATGTGTCAGCCATCAAGGGGATTCAAAGCCTTACAGGTAATACCCAGCTACGGCCGTAGCCCATGTACCAAACCCTCTACATGCCCAGTCTATGTGTGTATGTTTCCTATTGCATTTTACCTGGAGAGCATGATTGATTAAGCTGGTGAGCAATCGGAGTCGGACAATTGAGTGCGAGCGTGAGAAGGGAGATCCATCATCGTGAAGGCTCATGCCTAAGCTTGGCACTAGATAAATGGGCTTGGATGAAGCCTGTGTGTGCTCATAGCATGTGTGTGTGTGTGCGCAATGTGTTCACACATGTGTGGGACTATTCCAAGTACACACACACATACACACATGCCTGCACACTCATTGCTTAGATTGCTTTTCTTTACCTTTTTTGCCTTTGCGAGAAGAGGGGAGTGCGAGAAACAGAGGGGAAGGAGGCAAAGGGGACAAGAGGAGGTGGCATAGTGTTTCCTCCCTGTGTGCATTATGGATGAGACGTGTCCACAGTGTTCGATCAGCAGCTCACTGATGGTTTGAAGGTGGCCTGCTGGGGTTACCTAAGACTCTGTGTTTGTGTCTTTGTGAGCTCCAGTGTGTGTGACTATGATTGAGAGAGCGGAGTACCTTCCCACACACACACACACACAGAAAACAAACTCCCTTCCTGGGCATCATTTTGTATGAATTTACCGTCTTTAATTTAGTACAAATCAATATGGAGTTTAGTAACCAAAAAAGCTTTGGGTCAACACAAAGACAGAGAAGTTTTGATGTGCAGTGTAAAATAACGACAGTAAGCTATAAAATGCATCATCTAGTAGATAAAGACATGACCCACAGTAAAGAGTTCAATTACAATATATCAATAATACTGCACTAGACGATAGTATACACCTAGAAACACCCCCCTCAGAAAGGAAATGTGTCCAGTGGAGACAGAGTGCCAAAACATTGGAGAAATTGTTCCATCCAGTCATAAGAGTGTCCTTTGGTTACTGTGAAACATGATGAGGGCCTCTCTACAAACTCCATGGCAACATGACAAACACAGATCACAGATCGCCAACCACTAACCTAAAGCCCCCGACTCCATTAACAACCTGCGCCATGCCAATAACCTGGATGAGTTAGTGCCACTTTGAAAGACAAAAGGATAGTCCTGAAACCACCCCTCATGACACCCTCAACCAGCAGTTTGAGGTGAGGTGGGTATCCCCAAATACCCACCTCACTGGGCTCAAACTCTACCTCATCTTTTACCTCCGTGATGGCTCTCTCTGTTCAGGAGAGGGATGTAAACAAAACCCCAGACCGCGGCAGTTTGCCTACAGAGCCAACAGAATGCTAGACATTATAGTCAACATGGCCCCTCACTTTGTCCTCCAGTAGCTGGACTCCTCAGGAACCCAGGCTAGGATTTGTTTACAATCTTCTCCATGTGCATATGATCTTCTGAACAGTAGATTCATACATTTTAAGTCTAACTTGATCTAACTACATAATATTACTTTTAACTATTCATACTGACAAAATTATGCTCAAATATCTCCATATCCAAATTTGTTGAAAGAGTCACACATTTTCGTGGGGTGTACTTACTTCTTCACATGACTGTATAGTCAGCTGGGCTCAGTCACAATGCCACAGTAGATAACAGCTTGAAAACTGTTCAGTCCTCCCAGCACTCATTATTTCCTTACTGCGAGCATGCAGAAGACGCTGCAGGGTTTTCGTGGGCATGTAGTCAATTTGTGAGACGAAGCACTGAGAGAACACAAGCCTCCTCTAAAACCAAATTATTCTCCTACTTGTTGTAACACACCCAACACTTAACAGTGCTGTGAGCACACCAGGATTTGGAATTCAGTTTTCATAGTTACAGCTAAAGGCGAAAAGAAGCTAAAGAAGATACTTGTTTCTGATTGGCTGTTCCTCTGTCAACATTTCATGAAAATACATCCATTACAACTTCCCTCTGACTTTGTTTTAATCAAAAATAATAATTCTTTGACTTATACGGTTTCATTAGTAGAAGGGTGAGACTGAGAATTCAACTGTAGATACGAATCCCACTCAGAATTCACTACACACATCGCTGGGAAAACAGCAGATGCTCAAAGTTGGCAACGTGAATGATGCAATTAGTTTGTCTACAGTACAAGTAAATCAAAGTCATGTCTCTGTCATTGGAAGCTGTGAGGAAAAATATGATGGTAGAAAACTAACCAGTAGTGCGCTTGAAGAAAAACTTGACCGTCATCTAGCTGTTATGTCTGAGACTGTGTGTGCAACAGTGTAGACTTGGCACATGCTCTGCTGCCCTTCATGGATGAGTTAAAGGTAAATAGGAAATTTGAATCTACAGAATGCTGCTGCATTAAGTATCCAGAATGTATTATTATTATTCCTTGCATGAAAAAATCTTTGTGCACTTTGTATTAAACAAACAGACAGACAGACAGACACTTTCCAAGTATATGACATTGTTTGGGGATGAGTGTTGCTTTGCAAGGCCATCTTGGCTCATGTACCCCTCACTGACCTCCTTTTAATGCTTCTATTTTTATGGATATTTAAATCAGAATACATGAATTACTTCCCTCTACAACTACAAACTATAGTGTAACATTTCTGTTATTTTGGTAATTTCTCTTTTGTCTAGAATGTCACAGTACGTTCAAGGTACTGCACTCAGCATGCAACCAGCAGCTTCACAGCTACCAGCAGACACTGGCACAAGACTTCTTGCAGGCATTAAATGTTCCTTCTAAATCCTTTAACTATGTGTTGTTAGCATGGTGGACTCTCGTTAACATAGCCAGTGGAGCAGAAATTACAACACCGCTGCAATTCTATATACAGAGTTGTAGCTTTTTACGAGGTCCTTTTGTAAAGCAGATTGTTGGTGTCTCCAGTATAAACAGTGGAAAGTGAAATGTGCAGAGGGGAGAGATGAATTGGCAAAGCAGCACTCCTCAGAAGTATCATGAGACAGCTGGCGCCATCTCTCTGTTTCTCCCTCTCCCCTTTACTTGCTTTCTCACCACCAGCAACGCTTTCAGATTAAGTGAGAAACACACTTTCTGACAGTCACTGTTTCACTCTCTCACTCTGTGTTTCTCCCACCTCTCACCCACTGGTTTTTTCTTCACTTTTCAGAGTGGCGCTATTTTCCTGCCTCTTAGTCATCTTGCCCTCTTTTTACCCTCAGTTTATTTCAACCCCCCTTTCTCTCGCTCTCTCTCGCTCTCGCTCTCTCTCTTGCTCTCTCCCACAGGTGGAAAATGTCCAGCTGATGCTTTGGCCATAGCCCAGGGAGTTGCTGACTTTATTACCATGGCAGCTCTTTATCACCATGGAAGATGTCTATCGTTGCCATGACCAGTGTCCTCTTACTTGGTCCTGGTCCAGTTGGCATGTGTGTGGACATAAATACACTCTTGCTACTGGAGAGAATTCTCCAAGGGCTTCCCTCATTTACTTTCCTCTGAAGTATATTTTCCTGTAAAGGTTCATTCAGCTGTACTGTTCACATATGTTTTTGACTTGGATGTGTCAAATACTTTCATGAAGGTGAAGTCTCAGCTGAAGTCTAAGCCCAGTTATAGATTAGTCTGTTAATACAACCTGGACACAAACCAAAAGTACCATACTGCATTCTCTGCACTTCCTTGCTCATCACAACAAGAAATCTGGCAGTAGAAAGTTGCAAGAGACACAAAATACAACATGGACTTATCAGCAAACAGCAAACAGGTCACTCACACATAGCAGCTCAAACATAAACATGAGCTTGTGTGTGCCAAATGTTCTGTACACACAAACAGATACTGGGGCCAACTGAGAAACAAGTGCAATTTATAGCAACAAAACCCTTCAAACACCTAAAGAATTCCCATACAAGCACACTCAAATACATAAACGAGTGCAAACTCACACAAACACAGCAGCTAATAAGTGTATTAAAAATGTGCCACTTTGGTTCTGATGCAGCCGCCCTCTCTCTGTCTGCAGTGTGATCTGATTGGTTACATGTCAACATGTCAAGTAATATCTAATCACGACTAAAGGCTACTGTGTCACAGACAGGCAAAGACTGGACCGACGGAAGCTGTTCCGGTGTTTTGAAGGTAAAACAGCTTACAATCCTCATGAGCTTCTTTGCTTACTACTTCTGTCTGTTCCCAATGAGTTCAGTGAAGCTCAGCAGTTTATGAGAAGAACAGAAGCCGTCTCACTGAACAAAATGCTTGAGCAACTTCTGCACCACAATCTGGTTCTGCTGAACTGGAACTACTAACTGAGGACAGGGACTTTAAGAGAAGGACTCAAATTACAACTTTATACAAATTAGTAGTTCTTGTGTTTATTTATCATTTATTTTTTAGAGATTATGATGAAAAGTTCCCTTTTGCAGCATTTAGTTAAACTAATGCTTAAAGCAATTTCACCATTGCATTTTACTCTAGGTATGTATTTGCTGCAAATATTGATCAGTCTCCTGGATTACTAACAATTTAAATCAGCCCTGAATAAAGTATATTGGTCAACCCCTAACACACACTGAGCTTCTTTTTGGTTTAGTCCATTTCTATCCATCTCTATGACTTCTGTCAGCTCTAAATTTTATGCAAAACAACACACACAAGCAGACTTTCCTTCTAAAAGGTGTACAGACACTGTACAAGAGCAACAGGTCAAAAAACAGATGCACTCAGCCTCTCCTACATCCACACAAATCCATCTCAAATCACTTTTTTTTCCTACCATCTTTGCGGTAGAGGTTGATCTCCACTTTCCTCTCCTCCGACCCAAGCAGGGCCTGCGCCATCTGGGCGATGGCCAGTCGCTTGGTGTCTGGTCCGTACAGGAAGTTACACGTGCATGGCTTCTGCATGATTTCAGCACGCGAGTAACCACACAGCTGGCAGAAGCCATCGTTGCAGAAGATGATGGCGCAGTTCTCCACTCTTGCATTGGCTATGACGAACTTACGACCTGTGGGTGGAATGAGAAACGTTTATTTCACTTGCCAACGCTACAAATATCCAGTTGAGCACACAGAGTTTTTCAGGAGAAACGGGTCAACGCAGTTTACCAATGGATACATATGGAATGTAGCTTTAAGTTACTGCACTACTAGGGCCACTGATATGGGTTAAGAAAATGAAATAAAGCATATAAAGAAAATACCTAAAAAGGTTTAGGCCTTTCTCAGCATTTTGAAGAATAAAACCATAGGTGTAATCAATAATATTAATAATGCCAGCTACACTATAAGCCTATGTTTCCCATTATACTAATTAAGGTTCAGTTTAGGGCCGAACGATATATCGTTATCGTATCTTCATTGTGATATGAACATTCACGATATTAATATCGCAAAACCAACGACAGCTGCTGCTGTAGCTGCTGTAAAATGTTTGATTTCTAATTTATTTAGAGGTGACTTGTTGATGGTGTTGTATATGATTGACAGTGGTTTACAAGCAATAAAACTGTGCTTTCCACATCCCTTTGTATTATCATGTTTTTATTTTTCTGGAGAATGCTTAGTTTTCACTGAACCCTGGTAAAGACTGGCCATATTGTATCGTATCGATAGAGATATCTGACGTTAATATCGTTATATGAAACTTTGTCCATATCGTTCAGTCCATTATTGCAGCAGAGACTTTCTAGTGAGCCAACATGCAACCACAGCAGCCTGACTCTGTCTGACCTGAATGGGACAGAACCTTAATTAGTATCATTGATAACACCTGTGTTGGGTTTGCCCTACCATTTCATGTCAAAATAGCTGCTGTGAAAAAAAAAAGGAGAAAACTTTAGAAGGTAGTGTAGCAGTGAAAATATTAGCTATATTTAGTGTGGTTTATATTTTGCTGCTGTTCTTCACGCATTATTAACGGAATTTGACAAGCATTACTGCAGGGCCCTGTTAGCGAGGAATGCTAACTACTCTTTGAAGACGACGATATCACCTGCGCATTAAGCTAGCGTAGCAGTTTTGCTATCTAAAGGCAAATATTTTTTTAAGTCTGAAAAACCTATAAAAAGAAGCTCATTCAGGTGAAACATTCACAAACATTCACAAACCTTTTCAGCAGCGTACTAAACAATATAAAATACTCAAATAATCCACACGTTATCACGACTTTTTGACACTGTCCGCCCGTCAGCCTCCTGCTGGCATGTCAACTTCAAAATAAGAGTCCCACTTTCAAAATAAAATTATAATAACGCCATATGAAATGAATAAAAGCTAAAAAACCACACGTTCTCGACTACAACAAGCCTTACTGTATTGTTATGTATTGATAATATTGTTGATGGCCAATGGCTAGAGATGTATATATTATTATGGCCAGAAAATTTAATTCATGTAAATACCAAGTGTGTGTGTGTGTGTGTGTGTGGCCATAGGTTAGCAGATGTGTGTTTATAATTGTGGTCAAAAGTCTAAACCACAGCTGAGACCTTGGTAGCTCCATCTCCCACAAAGCACTGATGTGTGCCTCTGTCTAAACCACTTACTGCAGAAGGAGCCATTTAGTTCCATGGCCTCTGCTCAATGTCAGTGGATGATCTGAATGCACTCAGAGAGCGGCTGCACAGACTCTCTTAACCAAGTACATCGACTCTTTACTTGCAATACTTTGTGATTGAGCTGCAAGTCTCTAGATTGTGTGAGGTGAATCACTTGTGTGTATCGTGTGTATGTGTGCATGTGTGTGCCAGTGTGATAGATGGGCTGACGGATGGCCTCCACTAAAAAGGTTTCAGAAGAGCCCCAATCTTCCCTGTCACTTTTACTTAGTACTGGGTCCAATTGTGAGGACAGTCATATAGATGGTAAGAAGCAAAGACTGGTGACTGGTGACACAAAAGGGTGCCTGAAGCAGAAACAGCAGGAGGGATGGGTGAGGATAAACAAGTGGATGGAAATGGGATGATTGCAAAGAAAGACTTTGGGAAGGAAGGAAGAAGGAGGAAACAGGAGATAAATCGAGTAAAGGTTGACTAGAGGATGAGAAAGAAGTGAAACAGAAGCAAGATAATGAATGGAGGGAGATTTTGAGAAAAAGATAAGGTGGAGCGGGGATAGAGGAGAAGTGATCTGCCTGGGGATGAGAGGGCACAGAAAAGATCTGAACACATTTCTCAGCAATTAGCTTGCATCAAATAAATGTACTGGAGACTGTCGTGAAAAACCAGACACTTTTTCTCCCAGGCTTTGTCAGAATATTTCACTGTGTGGCAGTGATTCAATTAAATTAAAGAAGAAAGAAGGGACACTATCAAATATAAAACTCAAATCATATCAATCAAAACATCTGCAACATGACAATGACTCCGACTCTTCAGTGCCATAAAATGCATATACATCTTTTCATTAGAGCAAGATTTGGGTGTTCTGCAACAAGGTTCTGGAATTTTGACTGAGACTGAACTCAGTAGTGAGTTGTCCTGTCCAAACAAGGTAGGTGCTTAAACTTACTCTGCACCAATAAATCAAACAGGGCAGCATGATTATGATCACAAGTGTAAACGTAATACAAGTTTTGAGCATGGCTACACATGGAAAGGATATCACCCACAACATAGCTCTTACCATTACCATAACGCAAATCTGCGTCATATATGTAGGCTGCAAAGCCCCATATTAACATGCTCATTTAGCAGTCACAGGTTTAAAAATGAATAAATAAATAAAGATTTCTGAAGTGGTAACACTACTCCTCAATATTTTACGTGCTATTTTAAAAAGGATGGCATACAAAGATAAGAAATTTGGGCGTTTAGGGAGATTGCTGCACTGTGTCTGGTTCTGTCTGCTGAAGTTTTCAACAAAGATAATGGTCACTCAGATGGTCTGGATACACTGAAAGCCGCTAACAAGGCCACATTTCAAGCAAGACCTGTCCATTATAATGAGAAAAAACTCTTTAGGATACAGAAAACTATTTTCTCAGTAAAAGATTGCATATAGGGAGTGTTCATCAGAGGACCTTTTTGTGAGAGGCCTGGATAAAAAGGATAGAGTCATGACCATTAAGCTTTTTAGGTGACATAAATAACATTACTTCAGCCACAATATATTGTTGCAGTGAACAAGCCACGCAGGTCCTTAATGCACACTAGAGCTCGAAAAACAAAATCAGCCTGACACTTTTGGTAATTTCCATTCCATGTTGGAAGAGCCTCCCAAAGGCTGTTGGTGATAAATCTTCCCCAAGGACTTCAGGCTGTGAAAAGGGAAGCGCCCGTTATTGCTGCAGTGAACTCTGATAGATTTTGGTCCTGGAATTGCTCAGTGATTCAGACTTTAAATCGTTATCACAATGTACCTCAAAACACAGTGCCAGCTCCAGGTGAACTGTGTTGAAAATGTTGAAGAAAAGTAAAGGACATTGTCTGCATTTTTCACCAGATTAATTCATTTTAGAAATCTAGACAGGTGCTGGATGAAAAAGCATGACAGGAGAAAAAAAAAAGTCAATAGAGAGAACTTTTACAGAGGCCACTGAATGATGCCAATGTATGAATAAGTACTATGAGTACATCAGGCTGTGCCATCATAAATCTACAGCACCAGAAGAATTAAATAGGCTCAATCAGGCAGCGAGGCCATGTCCAAAATAACTCCTTCATTTGGTAATTCACCTCACCATTCATAACAGTCAATAGTTCACTCTGTTATGAACTGTAAATTGAGATTTTGGACATTTAAAATTATCATTATTTTACATCATTGATGATTTTGATAGCTGCCATTTTGACATATATGAAATGCACCAGACTGTGGGATTGATAGCAAAAAGTAAGTGTGCATGCTGGGGACTTTCAGTGGATGCCATTCCCCATCTCTCTCCTCTGATTTCTTTTCAGCCAAACTTAAATAATTTATGTTCTTCCACAGAGGCCCAAACCGCAAGCTCAAAAAATTTATTACAGCAGAGACTTATCAAAAAACTTATCTTGACTCATTGCCCTACACCTGCAATGACACAACAGTGTCATTACCTTTTAGTCAGTATGACAAGCTTGTATGTACATGATTACTTATCTACATATTGTATATCCAGCAGGTACATTTAGATGCCTGTTTGTGTGCAACTGGCAAACATAAGTCCAACATTCACTCTGTTTTAGTTGTTTTGTTTTTGGTCTCCACCAACTCCTGAGGGAAATATGTGACTCTTTAGCTGTTAAATGTTCCATTGTGTTCATCACGGAGTCTCTAACTGTGGCAGTCTGTGGTTTGGGGCTGAGCAGGTGGTGTATAGTGAGGTTTCTAGAGCCTTTTTTCTGAAAACTGTTGCCTGTTGCAGCTGAAAACGACTTTTTGTGAGTGCCAATAGTAAAGCAAAACAGCAAAGTTGTGTGCTGGACAGATAAACAGAGCTTGTGCCCCTGAACTTCAAAAAACACTGCCCCCTCAGCACCACGACACCCACCATCATGACGGCACAACACACCACACCAGAGGGCTAACTGCAAAAGTATTTAGACACAAGGAAGTTGTACAATGTACAACAGCTACTTATTTCTGTTACTTTGTTTATCTTTTTAATCTCTTACTTTTTTCTGTGTAACGAGCAGGTGCACGTCTGTGTGTGTGGGTGGGTGTGAGCATGTGTGCTCGTGTGGAATGTTAAATGAACCATGTTTGAAGCTACACAGCATTGTGCAATAACGGCATTCTTTTCTATTCACTTCAAGCAACACCTTTCCCATTGGTCTCATTGTTTTCATATTGTCATGTGATATATAGTTATTTTAAAATATTGATTATACTGTCTCTGTTTTAAGCTTTGTCCATTGAACTGAACTTTGTAGATATAACCTTAATTATCTCCCAAGAGAAATCGTTGGAGCCCAATCTAACCTCGCTCCTCAGCCTCTGTCAGTTCAGCAGAGCTGATTATTGTCTTCCTGAGAAACGTCCTCTCTGCAGTTACAGGCTGCGTTATTTATGTGCAGTCAGATAAAAATTTGCTTAGATTGTTTTTCCTGGTGAGACTGTGGTTTGTTTTTAACAATGTGTTATAGCGTTGAGTTTAGAGGAGAGTTAAATTTCCCTCCCATCTCTGCCTCGCCTTCTTGCATGTGTTGTTGCTACCAGTGTTGTAGTCGAGACCACCTAAACCGAGACAGAGTCAAGACCGAGAGCAGATACTGGGTGGTGCCCACGCCTCTCAGCCTTCTCAGTAAGCGCATCACAGAAATTTTACCAGTGATGACGTTCACAAATAAATCGATGCACGGGCACATTTAGTGATTCAGTGCTTCCTTCAGGATTTTGTTGACTGTGGTGGATGGAACTCAAACTTTTTAGTGGGGTCTAGAGGCTCGCTGCACAGAAAAATGTACTACATTTTAAAGTTAAACACATAGATCTGGTGCACTTTCATCATTGTTGCGTATTCTGTACTACCATGCAATGACAATAAAGACTGTAATCTTATCTAATAAAAACACTGGTTGTAAATGTATAAATAGTTATGACACGGTAAATAAATCCCCCAGATTTAATTTCATACATTGTCAAATGGTCCTGCTGAATACTTGATTGTTATTATTAAAGGTGCTCTGTTCAGGATTTTTGGGGACAAGCACTGAATATCGGCTGCCATATAAGCCAATACTCGCTGATTACTAACAACACACATGAAAATTAGGAAATGAAAAAGCATCCTGAAAATGACGACAGTTTATTTCTCAGCAGGTAATGTGCTACTCGCAGCTTAAACCATCTGCATTCTACTTAATTATTATAATTAAACACAGTGTTTACTCACAAACCTATAATGATCATCTTGCTTTAAAAAAACAAGTTCACAGTCCTGAAAATGAACAAGTTCATATTATTTCTTTTTTATTTTGAGCTGCTTGATAAACAGTGAGCTTGATTTGATGGAACCTCGACCTGACCTCTTGTGTCCTCTTTTTAGTTTTCTGCCATGCAGGTGTCTGCTCTAGAACTAAAGACTAGGACAACTTTGAACTGTTTTGCAGCAACTTCCTTTAAAAAAAACATTGCTCTGCCAGAAAGTGAAAGTAAAAGTTTCTTTCTGTATGAAGTGTAAAAATATTTCAGTTAATTATGAAACTGTGGTGGGACAGACTATACATTATTAGGTGATTAAAACTGTCTTGTCCAGTCTTGAAATAATATGATTCCTCTTTATCTGAGACTGATCTTGTGTACTATAACACTGATTGCTATGCTGCATCACATAGAACTTCATCTAGTTGGGTGTCACTGCTCTCCCCATAGGAAAACAGCACAGCCAGGTTCTTTTGAACACCCTTTTCGTGTAGGGTCTTGAGAGGCATGCAGGCATTTGGTACTGATGGTACTTGCTCAATGAGATTGAACTACAAATCAGAAATGTTGAAATATTTTTACCCCTTTTAGGCTTTATTGCAGCTTCTATCCTAAAAAAAAAAGAGTCTCGAGGTCTGTCTTCTTCTAGTCCTGCTTGCTTCACAATTCTACAAGAGAATTGTAAGTCTGAATATATTCCCCGTCTGGGTCTTCCTCAACCCATTGGCAAGATTTTAGGAGAAGGTAATAAATCATACATTGCCCATGTAATGAATGAATGAGTGAAAATTAAAACAAACTCCGGAGACTGAGGCCATTTTTCTTGCTAAGTGTTCTTCATTAGACGTGATTATGAAAAGGCCCCTGAACAGGAATTATCCTTTAACAAGGAAGAGGGTAGACAGTCATTATTCCCTGTAAATTATGTCTCGGGAGCAGTTCACAGAGGTGATGCATAGCAATTCCCCCTCTGAACCAGTGATTTATAAGTCATTGTATAAGACACTAGTCTGCCATACTCAGACATTTCTGCACACCTCATTTCCAGTGGCCAATGATATTTAAGACTCCCATGTCTGACTCAAGCTCTCTGTGCACCACATTGTTTTGGAAGAACTGTTCAGCCACTGCAGTTATTATTACGTTGGAACGAGTTTGGAGGCTGCAGCTAAATGATTTATGGATGCTGGAAAGATTTGTTTCTGTATCAATTGTCGAGCCATAACATAGACGTGCGCGTTATTACTGTATTGATTGAGCTCACTTTTGTGTGTGAGTGTGTATGACTGAGGGTGTTGTGTTTACTTCCTCAGCACCATGCACACATATGAAACTTCTAAAACAACAGATGATGATGTGTCAAACACAGACTCGGAGCTGAGAGAATAAGGAGGCAATGGAAGAAGACAGCAAGACACAACACAGTGTGACCCTGTGTGAAAAATACAAAGACACAACATGTACCTCAGCAGCTGATAAATAAAAGGCTTCTAATCAAGAGAGGAGACAAAATACAACATGCTGGTAAGGACTAGTACTCAGACTAGCCTATAGCCATATATACTTTTATATTAAATCTAGTAAATCTTGACTTGTGGATTTAGGAACTCAAAAATGTATTGCCTGTTGATACATGTAATAAGCTTTTATGCCTAATTCTAAAAAGTCATCCCTCTGCCGCTTGTTGGCATGGTTATGGTAAATTTCATGGTTTTGGTTAAAAAGGGAACATTAAACAAATGTTGATAGAAAGCTTCCTTTGCAGACTTTATAGCTCAAATTTTCCTACTTTATACCCAAAGGAAAAATCATTATTCCTACAGCCCCTAGAGGTCTTAGCCACATGTTGTTTTGGGGTACTTGCTGAATTGATTGATGCTGCTTTGGCCATTGGTTGTAAAACTTTTAATAACATTCTACTCACCAAAGTAATTGCTGTGATTTCTAAACAGAGGGCAGTCAGATAATCAGTGAGGTTACAAACTGAGGTTAATGGTTAAATTATTACCCAAGCCGTCCGCTAGAAACAATTTACAGTTAATCTGTCATACTTACTAGTGTTTTGCCCACTGACAGATTGTGCAAATTACTGATATGAACACACCTTTTATTTGAGCTCTATAAAGGTAGTAGCTAAATGCCTCTATTATCACTTCTTGGCCTTTCAGACCCACTTTTCGCCTTCATCCTACTTTCTTTGGTTGCTTTGATGAGTACAGTGTTATCTAAGCTAATAAAAGCTAATAAAAAAAAACACATTGAAATAGGGTTTTCCTTTACAGCTACCAATGCCAACAGCAATCAGACTTTCTCCATCTCTCAGTCACACTTCCTCCAATAAAGCAATTACAGTAAAAACATACCTTCCACAGCATGTACACTTGACAAATGTCGCCATGACATTGATCAACACAACTAGTCTGTCATCCAGAGTTATGCTCTCAAAAGGGCTTCACAGAACCCAAATTCTTATCAGCAAAATCATAAAGTTCCCATTTCTTCCTCTCCCTCCCCAAAATCTGGCATCAGCCAAAGTCACGGCACAAGGATCAAAACTGACTTTGCCCACTTTTTCAACATAAAGTGAAAATCCCTCAACGCAGTGCTCCACAGTGAAAACGTCTGTGCCCATTCCTCCCTGCATTAAGCACACGATTATCACATTCTCTCCCCCCTTCCTTCACAAGGTAGACATATCATCTATCAAGGCTGTACGTCCTGGATTCAACAGGCTGTTCTCATGGGAGACATAAAGCGGTGGAAGGGCCTGTTCAGATATTCATGGAAACAGTAGAGATCGGTTGTGTGGATGCGCTTGATAGCCTGCCTCCATGAATTAGTGGCAGCAGCAGCAGCAGCCCTCGGAGGCTCATAAAGCTTGATGGGTTTGTCTGGCTGCAATGAGCACTAGGTAATACAAAGGCAGAGGTTTGTGTGTGAGTGTGTAAGGGTGTGTGTTGTACATTTCATTTTCCAGCCTCTGAGTAAGTGGTTTTTAGTCACTGATAATGGTCAAAAGAACCAAGTAGATGTATTTTTCCCAAGCGGTTAGAGTCTTTTAAAGGAGTCCTTTAGAGTGCATGGTAGCTTAAGAGTTCAGGCATGTATGGATAAACATAGTCAACATTTTAAGTCAACCAGCCAGGAAGGGTAGGAGAATAAGTGACCAGAAAAAAGAGGGAAAACAAACAATGAAGGACTGTCTGTAATCCAAGTGTAAGAGTGTGTAACTACACATGTAAAAAGGATGACGGACAGGAGAAGCAGGAGAGACAGCGGATACAGTGTGAAAACCAGTTATTTCAGTGTTTGTGCTGTGCAGGCCAAAAGCTAGACATAAAGTCATTCTAGCAGGGAGGGGGTCAAATACTGTATTATTACACCGCAGGCATTCAGAGAGGAAAACGCAAGAGATGGCAATATTTGGAACCAGCGGGCAATGTATTCAAATTAAACAAGGGTAATGGTGGGCAGCTATTCACAACAAGTAAAGTGTATTTCCATTTTGTCTGGAGCACGCTTCTCTACTCCAAAGCTGTTTTATAATGGCAACTCATTGGCAGAGATGTCTGGCCTCTGTGCAGGTGTTTATGCTGTTATTTAACTCTGTCTCAAGTACTAGTCTGGCAGCGTGAATGGGAAAAACAGCACATGTTAATGTGTAAGTAAATTAATGACCAAATTAAGATTTTAGGAAATATTTATACAGATAAATACAAAGTATCTGATACATTTCTGAAAGTCTAAAGTAATCAATCATGTTTTTATTATGGTTTCATCTTTGTTTTTACAATAACCAAGATTCTATAGGTCATTTTCAATACACAATACCATATGACCTATTTACACAATATAATAGTCATTTAATCATAGTCTGTCTGCCAATCAAGACAAATAGGGCTGTTTAGTAAAAACTGTTCAGTTAGTCACCATACAGGTGATTTGATTGCACAAGACCCCAACGTAAACTCTATGTATGTATGTATACATCTATATTAGATTGTAACAAAGTTTGCACTATAAAGATGACGTTTAAAAACACAGATAAGGGACAACTGTTTACTGCATATTAGTGTTACAAACTGAATATGATTAGCTGATAATTAGTCTGATCAGTCACCATCAGTAATCAATAAACAACCATTAATCAAACCCATCACTAACTGTAATCAATGTCAGACAACCTTATCATACTTAGCAGTTACCTTGTATTTCTGTAGTGTTGATAGAATGTTAAAATTCTGAATTCATGACACCAAACTCCCTTTAAGAATATGACATTTGAACAAGCATCAAAATAATCCATACAGATAAACTGCATTTCAATACAAACTTTACATTTTGGATCTTGTCACGTGATTTGACCAGAGTCTCAAGATGAGGAAAAGATAGATATTTCTGCCATAGTGACTGTCAACAGACTCTTCACTCTTTCACTGGCTGTATATATGACACAGACAATTGATAATCTGTTGTTACTTTACTAAAAATTGATAAATAAATCTTGTTGAACTGTTCTATAAAACCAATATCACACTCGAGGCTGTGCTGTTTTGCTGAATATCAGCATGGCTGTAATTGTCTTTGACACTTGATCTGCGAGCGAATCAGAGCCGTGCTAATTTTTCAGTCCAACAGCACAACCTCGAGTGTCATACTGCTTTAATGTACAGTACATTGCTCAATCATGTTCCCTAATTGATCAATGTTATTTCCATTGTAACTACACAAGACACTTAATCGCTGTAGAAAATGGAAGCGAAGGATTGCAACATAATAAATATGTGCCCCATGCACAATGTCCGGCGTTTTGGGTAATTAAACCCCCCAGCAATGCTTTTGGCGACGTCACTGACCACATCTTGTTCTCTCGTTGCAATTTCCTTCTAATGAGCTTCTGAACCCAGAGAGGAGGGAACTGATGGAGAGGCTGATTAAAGACAAGCTGCTGCTGCTCAGGAGGAAAACACCATTTCATATTCCCGCCGACACACACACACACACACACACATATAAGATCTTAGACGCACATACACGCTCACACAAATCCACCAACGCAGACTGAATAATTCACTAAGACCAGACCTTGGGGGCTTTGCAGTCTGCCAGTTCGAGTGCGTGCGTGTGGTGTGTTTTGTATGTGTGTAAGCGAGAGTGTGTGTCTGTGTGTGTGTGTGTGTGTAAGCGAGTGTATGTGCTTGGAATCTCCCTGAGTACGCTGCGTAGGCGGATAAGGAGGGAAGCCCATGTGTTAGAAGCACAAGTCAACACAGCAGCTCTTTGCCTGCTAGCTGCACAGACAGAGCGATGAGGAGAGAAGAAGAGTGAGATGAAGAAAAATGAAAAGAGAGAGATGGAAAAACAAAAGGAAGAAAGGATGAAAAAAGAGGAATGTTGAGCGAAAAGTAGAAAACAGAGAAAGAAGTAGATGTGTGTGATTGGTTAGGTTACACTGATAGGCTGAAGAGATTTTTTTTTTTTTTTTTTTGGTTGCTACCCATTTTTAACTGTGCAATTGCCATGGAAACTGAAGATTTGACACATGCTAAATTCTCAAACACAGAGATCTGACACTCACAATAAATTCAGACTAAATGTCGGAGCCTTTATATGCTAGACTGTCTCGTATCACAGCCAGCCTATCACTGCCCGAAAACATGAACACTGTCTATTCTACTTTCTGCTGTATTCACGAATCATTGGCAGCCTACAGATACTCCATTATTAGTAACTGATTTATACTGTACTAGGATTTATTACAGCATTTGCATGGAGGCTGTTTTAAATAGAAATCATATCAAACATATCACTGTAAATCCTTATTGATGCTGCTGTGAATTCCATGTTTTCCATCTTCAGTCAGTTATGTTTTTTTTAGTTATACATTCAATCTCGTGACTTGATTGCATCTTGTTTCCATATGTATACATATATGCACACTCAGATTCATACATATTGGTATCACATTTACTTAAATATTATTCTCTTGGCATTTTGCCTTTACTGGAAAGCTCCTAATATAGAGACAGACAGGAAATGAGGTTATAGGATATAGGCCTTAACCATTCAGCTACTAGCACATCTCACATTTGTATCACTTTCACTAATTATTTTTGACTTCAGGTCAACTTACACAATTTTCATGACCTTCATCAGCAAATGGAAGTGGCTCAGTTGTCATTATATGTCAAGTATGCAACTTTAGTCGTGTAATCCAGGATGAGGATGACATTGTAACTCCTAGTCTCTTGGTTCTTGTTCAGGGTCCTTGTCATTTCATAACTGTAGCGTTCCCCACAGTCATTGGGGATCTTGAACCACCACACCAATCTTTCTTAAGATCCCAAAGTGCTGCATGGTATGTGGCTCATCTGTCTTGAACCCTCTGGATAAATGTTCTGACAGTCTAGGCACGTAAGAGACTCTCTCTGGAATGTTTCTGGTGGTCCCTGGTGATTTGGCAGTGTCTGTCCTGACCTCACATTGGGGCAGGATTCCTAATATCAATTCCTTATACCCACTAGCCCAGAATACCATGCAGAGACAAAAGGAACTCTATCCAATAAGGAAGACCAACAGATAAGCCTACAAACTAGTAGGGAATAGCTAGTAAGTGGACTTTTAGTCAAGTGCAGTAGATTCAAAATACTATTCCCAAGGTCAGAAAAGAACTTTCATGCTCACATCAGTCTGAATTGTTATTCATAACATATGATTGTATTAAATTATGTTGTACTCCACTGCCTTTTTGCTGGCTCCATTGGTCCGAGATATAGAGAGTTCCAGAGAAAGTCCTTTGAATCATATTTTATGAATTATAAGGGGGTGTTCCAGCTCAATACTAGTATTTTCTTAGCAGAATACAGTGAGTCACCATTTAAAAGAAAAGCCCTTTCTATAATAATTCTAATGTGAAAACATATTTGCCATTCAGGACATTCCCACATTACAAGAATGTTTCAACTTCTTTAGAAAAATGTGGTGACCGAATAAAATCTATGTGTAAATTTCATTTACCAACAACAATATAAAGTTCCCTGTTATATGAGCCGTCTGCCAGTGGTAGTGTTCATCATAGAGAGCTGTAGCTGTAAACTAATCCAGCCTCCGGCTGTCAGCTCACAGGTGGGACACATTCCTGACTGAGTCAGGATCCCACTGATTACCCAATCAGTCAAAACACCCCCAGTTCTCTCACACTGCCAGAGAAATAAGTAAAAGTGTTTGCCGTTACAGTATTTACCCAAAAATGAAAATGCTGCCACAGCACAACATCTCTATCCAAAATGTACTTGTATTTCCGTCCCATTAGACAAGCTGGCCGGACACTCTGATGGCCAGATAGAAGCGTACACTGTTGGAGAAGTGCTGATGTCATCATCATGAGACAGCTGACAAGAGGATGGGGGTCCTGTCATGTTTTGACAGCCCAAGCATTTATTTCAGTCCACAAGGACTTCCATTCTGGAGTGGTTTCCAAACAGTATGTATAAATAATACATTTCCACCCATATGCTTTCATTTATTCACTGAACGGACAAGTTTGGACAAAAATACCTGCTGGCATGTTGTTTTCTTTGTCAGTGTCCAAAATCATGGGAGATACACCGCACATATTCTGGCAATTACAAGAGGATATACAGTAGGACAAATAAGTACTCCAAATGACCTCACTAGGAGTCATTTAGTTTTAGCTCACAGTTGCAATCAATATAATGAAATCGATATTTTTTAATATTTCACTAGTTGTTCTGATGCTGACTTCATCACATTACATCATAGAAGCACTACTGAAAACTGACATCATTTTTAAAGGCCAGGTTATGATGTAAATTTAGTAGTAAGTTTATGCATGTTTTCTGACCTGAAGGTAAAGATGCTTATAGCTGTTCTGAAAGGCCAGACACAGAGCTGCATTCCATTGTACACACAAAGCATATATATATATATATATATATATATATATATATATATATAATATAATATATATATTATATTATATATTATAAACTGCAAAATTTAGATGTGACTTGATTTTTGTATAAATAATTTATACTGAAAGCAGCAGCTCCTGCATCATTTGACAAGTGACGATTCTGTTTGTTTTTAGCTATTTAACTTCATGTTTCAAGTTCACGTTCCTGTAGTCCTCAGAGACATGAATGTGAATGTGGTCTGGTTGATGTGCTCCTGTCTAAAGCTGACCGATGACTTCAGTATATTGGCCAGATTTGGAACTGCAGATCACATGACTCCCTTAATTTAAAGTTCCCATGAAACAAAAATCAGAGTGCTATTTGCCTCTGCATATTTATATGTCTCCTGTAGAAACATGAAGATCTGGAGGGACTGGGCAGAAATTGATCACTGTTAGAAAGGAATACAACCTCTGAAACCAGAAGTAGTTTGGCAGGGAATACAGTTGCCTACTAAAGTTGTATTCTTGCCGTGTTTGGCTCCTGGCATCCCGGGGCTGAGTCATTTCAGTGGGCTGCAGGGCAGTTTGCTACTGTGGTTGAGCAAACCAACAGTGGTTTGCTACTTAGCAGTCGGTACTTAGTAATCCCTGTTGGTCTCAGAGGCTGTATTTGATCCCAGCCCAACCTGGCTGCTGAGCTCAGTTTGGTAGCCTGCAAACGGCAGATTCATTGAGCAGCAGTTAACTCTCAGTTTTCATCATAGTTGGGACATATATGGGCACAAGGGTAGGATAGCATAAGATGTATGTGATGAAAACACTTCAACAGGAGGACTTTAACAGTGTCACAATCATTCAAACACACAGTGTATATTCACGAGCCACATAAGAAGTGGGAGAACCTTTTCAGTTAATGTGCCAACTGAGCAGCTTTCATCAACCACTGGGCCACCATGTTTGTGTACCTAATCCACTGTTAAATGCACCCACGGTGTCTCCACTGCAGGTTACTTAAAATAATGTGAATGGAAATAAAAAACATGTTCAGGAGCAAATCCCATGCAAACGCAATCTGAAGGTCACCTGACTCGGAGCTTGGATTTTCGGATTCAGTCATGCGATGTGGCACTTTTCAGAGAGTACACACCGGTCTGGTCCCCCAACAGTCGTTAGGAGTGATAATCCCATAATCACCACAATCCTTAATGGGCTGTTTCGCTCTGGAGTGTCTCAGGCTACAGTGTGTACAGCGTCTCCCTCTGCCTTAACGAGGTTATGCAGATTTATGCAAATGGGGTCTAATCCCTGGGACTCTGGGGACTCCGGGGTCTTTAAGTCGGTTAGCTGGCCTTTTTCTGTGCCACCGCTCTTGGGGTGGCAGAGGAGTCATGGTGAATGAGAGAGGAAGTCCGAACAGGTGATAGGGAGACAAAGAGAGTGTGGATGAGAGAGGTGTGATCAAGTTTTAGAAGAACCCGAAGGAGGGAGACATGATGAATGGGTGGACGAGAGTAAAAGGGCAGCTGCCAGGAGATAAAGCAGTGATAAATAGAGGCACAGGTAAAGGGCTGAGAGGAGAAGGACAGGAAAATACTGAGAGCAGACACAACTTTGGACTCCCAGAGATAGGAGGTGATAAACAAGCACTACCACACACTTTAACTAGAGCTCATGATGATCACAAAACCCTTATCAGAAGATAATAAATTCATTTAGACTGGGTAAGATTATGAATAAGGCACTTATCATTTTTTAGTATGCTGTAACATTTCAGAACTTCTGCTTCTTGAAGGCAGTGAATCAAATCTTCTCTCAAGCCCTGTTTGTAAGATTTATTAGATACGTCCATCTGCTGTAGACATCTGCTGTCATTTGCTGCAGCACTGTATGGAGCAGCTGTTCATTGTGGCACCGTCCTGCAGTGGATTGTGCTGACCAACATGTCTCCATCAATCAATGTGTTGACATGTTTTAAATATTATTTACAGTATGTCTACAATATCTGCCCATGGCTACTAGAATATGATTCATGCTAAGTTCAAGTCTCTATGGTTATGGTTGGTTTAACAACGAGATATATGAAGGAGGGTTGGACAGTGATTATGGTTACAGTTAAAAAGAAAATTGTTGGTCAGCAACAGAACTTGACTGGGCCCTCACCTCCACATGGCAATGTGACAAACAGCCTCACAAGAATCACCACGTTTTAATTCAAATGTTGCCAAATCCTGATTGGTCCTGATTGAATGAATACTGACTGAGAAAACGGGGCTCCCAAGGCTTCACAATATTTCAGACAAATTCTTTTTGTAGTTTCTAGAAACCAACAACAACTTGTAAGCCTGCCCAGTTCACACAATAATTGGCCAAGTGTGCAAAGGAAGCAACACTACAGTATGAATGTGTTTGAGAAAAGACTGCACTGTTTTTTTTTTTTATTTATTCACACATTACAGTGTGGCCATTCAGTACACTGTAAGCACTTTTTTAGACATTTTTGTTTGAAGCTTATTGAACTCTTTACCTTCCGTCTTGCAACACAATACTTCCTTTATTGGCACTGAATTTCTTAACTGTGCACGATCATTCAATATCAGCATAATTCCAAGGGATCCTGGGCTCATTTTGTTGTATAGCAACTTGATGGTTGGATACCTGAAAGTACATTTAAAACTTTGGATTTACACTTGTAAACTTATAATCTCCACAGACTTGGCAGAACCTTGGCGGAACATCTAACCTACAGAGGTGTCTAAACTGTCATTAGTGGTACTGAAAGATAAAGCCAGACATAAATGGGCCATGAAGTAACGCACCAGTCATTGTCTACTGTGAAAAATGTTATGGTGTTTTCATCATGTTATTCTTTATTTTCCTCTGCAGAGTTTGAGGGAAGATGTTGCCCTTTCTTCCAGCTTTACAGTGCATCAAAGTATGGAATAAACATCCTGATTGCCTTTGAGTCCTTGAGTTTCATCTGACAAGGTGCTGTTGATGCATTCATGCTTGTCTCATCTTTTCACTGTGGCAAGAAAAAACACAGCAGAGATGCAGCGTTTGATGCTTCAGTCATTGGGGAACATGTTTTTATAAAAGGAACAGCCAATTAGAAGCTGATGATGTGGAGGGAGCTATAATCATGATCTGAGAAAACAGAAAGGGAGCTCATATTTCCTTCCGACGTTGTGCAGCCACAAACCCCCATTCTGACTTTGAAAACACTGTTTCAGGGCATCTGCAGTTTTTCACAAGTTCATGAATCAAGCTGGAACTTGGTTTTTGTCGAATACAGAGAACACCCAACCTCATGAACTGATAAACTTTATGATGATGAAATCACAATGCAACAACTAATAAAAGGAAAAATAATAAAATAATGGTCTGATCTTTATCACTTGTGTTACATAAGCCATTGGTTCTTATCTGTAGTCCCCACAGCTTGAGAACCACAGCATTAATCCAATATTACGACCGTAATTGTGTACTGTATCCAGCTCACAAGATATGCATTCATGGGTATATTTTTGGGCAATAACACCTCTAGAAATAGGACAGAGGAAATGTCAGATGCAGCTGAATGTTAACAAGCTGTCCTTTTCAAACAGCAGTTATTCTCAACGTGACTCCTGGCTTAAAACTATGGCAGTTATTTTCCTGATGGCTCCATCATATCCACGGTGTCAGCCTGGGTATCATTAAATTAAATCAGCAGCTCATATGTGAATTATGGCCTGGGAGAAAAAACATTTACTCAGAACATTCATTTAAACAGGCAATTAATGAATAATGTTTCTTTTCATTTTGCATATTGAATGCAAAATGCCTGTTGTTGTTTTCATACCTGTGAGATTTGACAGCTAGAGTCTAAATCAATTCATATCCATCCAATAGTTAGAGTTCATGTCAAAATGAACCTGTCAATCTTAATGGTGAGTCTGATTTGCTCCTGGTATATGCAAATTATTACTGCAACAATTAATACAACAAATCTGTATAGTTTGCATGAATGAACACTTCTAACAGCTGTTTATTATGTAAACAGAGTGATTTTCTTACAGGGGAGATGACACAACTGTTGCCCTAACATACAAATCCAAATATGGATTAACCTTTAACCCTTAAAGGATCACTGTGCTCCACTGACATGGTGGTCAAGAAAGATTGATAACCATAGATTCACATGTTTATCTCAACAGCTACAGCACATCAAAGTGTCCTGGATTGTTTGCATCTGTGCTCCAAGTCTTTTTTTTTTTTTATTGGAATAAGGCTCATACAGAATGGCTCTCAGGTTTTGGACTAAATCTTCTCTCTTGGTTCCCGACAGCCAAAAAAAAGCAATAAAGACTCCGTTATTGCACAGGTTTATGTGTTTATGAATAAGTTTGTGACCAGATGGGTCACTGGTTCGCATCCTGGAAGCAGCTGAGACAATAAGGGTGGTCAGACTGAATGAAACACACTGTCCTCTTCCTTAAGAATCAGAACTATCTTGAATACATGCACATTTTAAAAATTGTTTTTCCTTTGTTGAATTGATTAAAAGGCACAGTCGTGACTAGGGGTGGGAATCTTGGGGCACCTCACGATTCGATTACGATTACGATTCAGAGGCTACGATTCGATTATAAAACGATTATTGATGCATTTTTAATTTATGTATATTGATGCACTTTTTCCACATTTCTTTTTGTCTCACTGAATGAGTATTCATCATTTGCAGTTCAAAAAACAGTGCATTTGCAATAAATGCGTAGCATTTCAGATGGCTGAAGTTACCCAGCTGGGCAGCGACAACCATATTAGCTGCGTTGTCTGTAACTACAACAACTTCTTTCTTTGCGATGTCCCATTCATTTACAGCACTGCTTAGCAGCTCAGCCATATTAGCACCTGTGTGGCTTTCATGCATTGCTCTTGTTTGGAGCACGTGTGCTTTCAGCTCCCACTCATCAGTTATGAAATGCGCAGTTACAGTAACAAATGATTCGGTGGCTACAGACGTCCACGCATCACATGTAACGGCGACTCGGTCTGCATTCAACAGCGATGACGTGATTTCGGCTTTAGTCTGCTTGTAGAGTGCCGGGACGGCCGTGTCGGTGAAATAGCGTCAGGATGGGATGACGTACCTCGGCTCCGTTGCTTCCATCATTCTCCGACGTGTGTGATCCAATGTGTTCTCGGTCCGTTCCCCATAGCGTCTCGAAGACCACGCTTACTGTATTTTAGGTCCGCTTTACTTGGCATATTTAAATAATCGGAATTTGGATGTTTCTGAATCGTTCTCGATTCTTCCACGGCCGAATCGCGATTAATCTAAGAATCGGAAATTTCCCCCACCTCTAGTCGTGACTGGGAAAACAACATCTCTATGATATATTTAGACCTAAAATCTATAAAGTCTATCAGGACAATAATAAATGCTAAAGAAAGAGTGGAGCAGTAGCTCAAGTAGAGAGTAGAAAAAAGTCATAAAGTCAGTTACACAGCAATAACATGAGCTAACTTTAGCCAACATAAGCTACTAGTTAGCCAAAGACTGAGTCTATTAAACTGAAGAAGGATGTGTTTTATTGCTAACGAAGAAAAGTAATGTGGAAAATTACCATGGTGTCCAGTCTAACTGCTTGATTTATAGTTGTGTGCTAAGGGGGTCACACTGTAGGGATGGAGTCGAGGCGTGTAGCTGCTGAAGCTATGCTGTTTTCTCCTCATCAACAGTCTTCTCGTTTTCACAAACACAAATTTAACAATTCATCTCCACTGCACACTCTGCTCAGCGTGGTTGTCACTCTTAAAGAATGGGTTGCAACCAGACTTAAATCAGACTTTAATTTCACTGCCAGGATCGAGACCTGGGTACTTTTGTGATGAGCAGACTGGGGTAATGCAACCCAGGGGAAGGTGCTCATTATCAGGTCTAAAGAAGCAGAAGAATTCATGTCTTGTGTTCTCTTAACTTCTAAATTGAGTTGAATTAAAAAACGTATAATCTCATTTCAAGCTCATTCATCTTCAGTGATTGAAGTTTCACCTGTGTCTTGTAATGGCATTACTTTATACTAGTCTGAAAAGGTCTCCCATTGGTCTCCCACTGATCTGACGTCTCTAGATTGTTTCTTGAGGGGGATATTTGCAGGTGACAAGCCTTGTGCTTGGCTTGGAAATGGAAGGCTTGGAAGGCTACTCAAAAGCACACACACTTCGCACACACACAGAGTATCCATATACCTCACACACACACACACACACACACACACACACACACAATTTCTTCCCTCTCAGCAACCCTCAGCAGGTGCCATGTTGCCCGGTTGGATGCATGCCCATTTGAGATCAGAAGGCAGTTAGGCATGCGGGCATCTGCTGGGCACCGGAGAGAGGCAGGGAGAGAAAACAGGTTGTCAAATGAGACAAAGAGCAGACAGAAGAAAGGAGCGAGGTGGAAGGGGGGGGGCAGCGAAGAGTGTTTACAAGCTCCAAGAGTTTACAAGTGTATGTGTGTGCGCTCATGCCTCTGTGTGTGTGTGTGTGTGTGTGTGTGTTCTTTTGTGTGCCCATTTGATAACGTGTGGGTGTACGTGTATGAACAAGAGAAAGGGAAGAAGCGAGAGAGGGAGACAGTGTGTGCGCGACAGACGAGCGATTTCACACCAATAAAGTGCAATCATGAGGCACTGACTCACTCCTGACCTCAGCACCAGTGTAGCAGTGTTGCTGTGTTTACACCCTCCCAGTGAAACAGATGGAGCAGAGAAATAAAGCAAACCAGAGAAGACCCTCAATCCCATATTTCTTCTGTACTGGTCTATGGAGCATTTTTGGAGAAAATTTTTGCTTAAAACATCTCTTGGATGACTATGAAGCTGTAGGGAAAAAGCTAAATGATGGCTATATGTGGCCTGCCTCACCGCCACAGGAGTAAAAATTAGACAAATCCGGCAGAGCCTGCAGATATAACCCTCAAAAGTCTCCTCTCACAGACTAATCCATGTATGCAGGCCATATGTTGCCGTGTGCGTGGAACATTTGCATGCACTCAGCAGCAGTTACATGTCTTTTCACAGAAGCACAGAAGGCATCTCTTCCTGCCTGCGCTGGGAACATCAAGGCTCTGCGCCTTATGCAACTCGGAGCCAAGCTCATCAAAGGGCGAGGAGGCTCAGAAGCACTGAGCTCTAAACGTTCAGGTGGACGACCTGCTGGTGCTGCTTTGACTGACACGAGCTGGAGAGGAAGAATTATGCAGTGTCGTAGGCAATAAGAAGTACTTTTCTTGAAACGTTCAAGCTACCACACTGCGTTTTTAAAATAGCATTTTGCTGGTCATTGTTGGAAGTCGAATGCTATAATTCTGCTCCCAGAATGTTACTCTGTATTCCTAGAACTTATTTGCATTGCTATTTTGTAGTCTTTAGTTGGATATTACAGTACATTTTTGTCTTGTCCTTTAGCGGCTGAGCTCAAGGGCTTGTAAACTGAAACTTACCACTTGTAAACGGACAGGTAGCAAGCTAGCTAGCTTGGATGGCCAACCAATACTTTACTTTCCTTGAAGGTACTGAATTTACATGCACAATTTTTATGGAGCTTTATCGCTTTAGAAAAAAGATTATAATGATAATATAGAATCTTTTTTATCTATCTATACATATGTTGACCATTTATTATTGCCTGTCAATTCTAGAAACCAAACAATATAATAAAAAAGCTCACTCTGGTACAGGCTATAAAAAGTTAAGGCTGGAGTTGTTCTCTATTCTTCTTATTATCAATAAATCATGTGAAAAGACCTAAAACAGTCTGTGTCTGATTTCCCTGCCCTGTCTGTGGCCCCTCAGCTCCAAATCTCCAAGCCCATTAGTTCCTAGTGAAGACAAATATCTGGGGTCACAGATAAATGTAGTCTCAGTCATTTGCTACAGTAAGAGGAGTTTTTTTTTTTTTTTACAAACTGGGGAAAATAGGGCATCTGTTTGGAACTATTCTGAGCTGTGGGTAATTACACATTTAGTGTGTTTGTGAGTGTGCGTCCATGTGAATAACTGATGATCTAAAATTGTACTTCTAATGAGCAATCATGTCACCTAGTGCAACTTTGAGGAATAAAATCAGACTTTAGTTGCACACACATACTTGTTAATAAAATCTTTCTCATCCACAGTTCTAACTCAATCTGCCCAATATGTTTTCAAAAATGTTAAAAAAGCAACGTCCTCCTGGTTCATTAGCCTAAAACTGGAGCTAGATCACCTGTCAGCATGCTATAATATCAGAGTGAGCTTCACATGTGGCAAACAGTTCACATTCAACGTGCTTATATTTCTAAAAGATAGAGAGCGTAAAATGACCAGGAGTTGACTTGTACTGTACCTTTTCCTGCTGTGCATGCGTGAGTGTACGAGGGTGGGTGGGTATGTGGGTGGGGGAGTCAGAGGGGGGCAGTTGCCATGACGACGAGGTGTTTGTACTTCAGCTGTAGAATGGTAACATCCTCCCCGGAGGACGGTGGCTTTGAGGCTTGTAATTGGACAAAGTCTTCTCTAAGGAGCGCCCAACAGACAACAACACATGACCCGAAAAGGTTGCTGTGACCTCATATCGAGGCCAAATGTGTTGTTGGTTGTTGTTGGAGAGGCTCGCAATCTGTCTGCGCAGTCTTATCTGTGTGGAGCCGCATGGCTATCAAACATGGTGGATCACAGAGAGGGTTAGGCACGCACACAGATCAGAGTACAGCCAGCAGAGAAGATCTAAAATCAATGGATAACAGTACATACTGAAAAATACCAGGGGGGACCAGACATATACATGTTTGAGGTCTGGCCTCTATACTTGTTGTTGCTACTGATCTAATTAGTTTTTGTTTTAAAAAGCTGAGATGTAATTACATTTATTTTTTGTCCAAATAAAAGTAATCTGAACAAAAAGAAAACAGGGAGCGCCAAAAATATTCTACATTCTCTGTCAAGGCCACTTGCAAATGAGTCTGTCTCCAAAACAAATAGCACACCCTTTGGCCAATCAGTGCAATTTCACAATGTTCCCCAGCATGGAGAAATGAGAGACAAATTTCGTCGAAATGTGATTATGGGGTATTATGCATGTAATTTGGAATATGTCACAGTGGTGCAATAACACAGATTATTCTCTGAAATTTGATCAGTGTTATCTACGACATTTTGGGTAGGAAGCAGAAGGCCTGGAGCCGAACGCTCCCTGCTCTGAAGACATGTGACAGAGATGAGAACAGAGAATAATGCCGAGTTCAGACATCACCATAAAAATGGTCACTGTGTCAGATTAGCAGGTTATACATGGTTGCTGAGACCTACACGTTAAACTACACGTCACACGATCAGGCATGGCTTCTTTTCACAAGATGTGTGAAATGCATTATCGTGAAAGAGGTACTAGGGACGGACTTTGGTGAACAAGAACGTAAAAAAAACATGGCGTCTGATGTGGTGTGCATGATACTGGCTGTGTCGTGCTGGGAAAAACCTAAAAAAAAAATCATGACCATGACCATCATGACCTGTCCTCTGTGCCACCTTGTAGCACCAACACCATCACTCATCTTTGCTTTGCCATATTTAACTTCCTGCCTCTTATTGGTCAACATCCGAAAATTCTGACACTCACGTCTTTTTCAACAGATGCAGCGTCGGTTCTGTTGCCACTGTGATGAAATGATCAGTTGTCCATCAGCTTGCTGTGCCTGTTTTCAGGCTGAGTTTGTCATATTAGTATTTAGTTAAAACCCTGACGTTTACACATATGGATGGATGGATGGATGGATTTCATAAAGCCCTGCCACTGATTGGTCAACTCCCCGTGTGACCAAAGAGCACGCTTCTCATTGACTTTCCTCCGGTGGATGCATCAATAATCTCTATGCAGTACAGATTTGACCTCTTGTTCAGTCCTGTCTAAGAATCCAATAACCAGCTGTTTGCTGGAAATCAATTTCTGTCAGCTACTGTACATTACTGTGCACGCTGCCTGGTACCTGTTTGATTTGTATGCATTCCCAGATCGGATCAATACACTTTCTGTTAATGTGACCTCACAGGTCTCATATTGTATCTGCATGATGTTTGATTCATTGAACTATAATATGTAACATTTATGCATTATAATGTCTAAAATTAAATAGACCTTTATGTTATATATGTTGTTGTGCTGCGTAGGCACATTGTTCTGATGTTTCCAACAATGTTGAAACCCAGAGAAATAACTTCCACCTAAAAACTGTATTACATGACCTCATTTGTGAGTCACGTACGATTTTTATTGGCAATGGTGGTTGTTCAACAATGAAGACCACAACTCCCATGATCCCACACTACTTCACAACAAACTGCAAGCGAAAACAGTCAAATACAAGCGAGTGCACATTGCTGGTAGATTACTTCATAACATGAACGCTGCCTCTCAATTTGTCACAACAACAGATAAAATAATAACCGCCATGACAACTTAATATCTTCTATCATAAGCCACTGTGCAGCGTTTAGGTGTGTGATGAGCCTCCAGCCTACTCAAACTGGCCACCCCGGATTATCCTTCACTGTCACTGGGCTGCTTTTACAGTCTGAATCCTCCCTAATTCAAAGTTTGAGGTTTGATCCTCTCCCTGTCAAAGTAAGATTTTATAAATAACAACTTATTTGTGAGTTCCTGCTCTTGAAAACTTGAAACTGTAAAAGTGCAATAAATATTCAGGAAGAAGGTGACAAAACAAATCATCACGTCTTTTTTTATCTTCAGGTAATGGACTAACCAAACTGC
This sequence comes from Nibea albiflora, assembly GCA_014281875.1. Classification (NCBI taxonomy): domain Eukaryota; kingdom Metazoa; phylum Chordata; class Actinopteri; family Sciaenidae; genus Nibea; species Nibea albiflora. The sequence continues at coordinate 3,829,132 of CM024805.1, read as the reverse complement.
TGACATTTTGCAGCAGGAAGCATTCATCATAGCACATACAGCATATGACAGCAGTGAGCCCACTGCATGGTCTGTGCCCAAAATAAAATTCACCAAAATGATTATTTCATTCTTCTTTTAACCACTGCAGTGCTGCACTTTCCCTAAACCTGCTTTGTGGAAACAAACCTGAAACTCAGCGCCGGAGGAGTCACGGTTTGCTCTTCTTAACGTAACTGCAAGAACGTTTTATAAATGAAGTCACAGAGCTGGTTAATCAAACTGTCACTGTGTCTCAAGAACATTTACAACAGGACTTCTCTGTCCTGTCACAGAATAGGCCAGATGGAGGCGGTCTCCATGAGGTGTGTGGTGACAACAGATGCCCATAGTTTGCTCCTTAATCATCTCCTCCATGGCTGAGCATCAAGTATCTGGAGCTTGTGATCTTAGTACTTTATTATTTTAAAAGCAGTCCCATCGTCTGCCATGCTTACTCTACTGTGACGGCTGCTTCTTTACACCTCTGTGCCCTGAGATGGTTTCCATCACATGCTGCAGAATAAAGAGGACGGGCCTCCTCTTGATTGTTCCGATTAAATTCGCCCAGACTCCATTAGACTAAAGAATTGCAATGCATTACTGAGTGCAAGCCCACACCACGCTCTACCATTTACCACTTTACTCAACTATGGATAACATGAGAGGAGTGGGCTCGTGTTTCAGTGATGTGGAGCAGTGGGGTCAGGGGTTATTCTGAAGAAATACTTTCAATGAAGAGAAGAGTTTGCTGTATGAAAGGCAGATTTTATTTCAACCACTCTGGAATCAGTAAGGATGCTGGCGTCCACTGACGCTCCTCCTACACATCCACCAGTTCATTACCCGCGGCCATTAGACACCATGTCATCGGCACCATCAGCACGCTTGGTTACCCCGACCAAAAGCCTGCGACGATCAATAGAAAATGATTCTGAAGATAAGAGTCACTGGGAAAACATTTCGAAAGCACACGTCCCTCCCAGTTGCGGGTTTTGTTCCCCGTGACAGCCACGTCCTCTCATAAATAATCTTCCACTGCACAGAGAAGCTTCCTGCTGCACGTTGAATTCATTCAAATCAGCTCTAAAGATACATCACAGTGGAATGAGACTGCAGCGTTCCACTGAGAAGTAGGAAACGCTCACCTTTGCAGGGTCAGCCATGCTTAACAGGACGGAAAAGTAAGTACTGCAGGATTAATGTCAATTACCCAACTTCAACGTCAATTATTCAACTTGACTGCACTCGAGTTTCAGCACCTCTGTGTCGGGGAAACAGGGTGTTTTTGCACCAAATCCACCCCTCTAACACCTTCTTTGAAGCTCTGCTGCTGCTGTGACTCTTGGGTGTTACGAACGCAGCAAGACATCACTTGCTGATCCAAAGCAGCCTTGTGAAGCGCTCAGCCCAAGAGCATATGGTGAACGGTGCAAGGCAGGAGGTCAAGTTTGGTAAAGAGTTGTGTTCCTTCTGATCTGTTCCCATGGGCGCTATCTGACATTTAAAAAGTGCATTTAAATCTACAAGAAACGTCTCCTGCATCGGCTTGAACTGAATGTTAACGTTACACATCCTCCACTTTATCCCTCACATCATGGCTACCATCATCCTCATCTTCTTCATCAGCCCTGAGGCGAGTTTCCGCAGCAGCAGACGTGCCATTGTGGCTCCCGAGGCACGTTTGAAGTCTGGTCACACATTCAGAGATGGAAAAAAAAAATCATGAATGATTTGCATCAAAGATAACACCGCTGGCAGGGAGGTGAGGATAGACGAAGCCTGTGTATTTTTGAAATATAGGCAGCTTCAAATTTCATGCCCCCGGGCTCTATGAAAAATTTAGTAGCTCAGATATATTGTTTGTTTTTTGTAGTTTATAAATTACTGCAGATTAATTGAGGTTTTTTCCCCTCTGTGGCAAACAAAATAAAGTAGATACACATCTGAAATTAATGTACATAACGCCAGCTGGAACTACACATAGAAATAGGTATATTCAATGAAGCTCCAAAATGTGTCATGTTTTGTGTTTTCTGACAGAATCACTGACGACAGCAGCAGCAGCACGAGACACTCGTGTGACACTACACCATGAGAGGAGCTGCAGAAAGAAAACTAATGTGGTTTTATATTCCACCGGATTGCTCTGGAACACACTTACGGCCTACGACAAGAATCATTCCTGGGTGACAGATGTCTGTTTGCAGCTGCAGGGCTCACATGCAGAAATAAATTTTAAAAAAAGACTCCAGCAGATCAGATGTGTTCATGTTGTGATCAGGAATGAATGAGATGAAAAGTAGACGCTGATGGAAGTTGAAGTTTTCATGATTTCATGGTCTTTAAAAAGGAAAAATCATCTCCATATGAGATTTGATTTCTGTTTGTTTATGTTGGTACCTTGGCAGCATCACTGCAGCACTGTGTGACTTGTCAAAGCTATTAAGCATGCATCAGCAAACATTATGATTGAGGCTAATCTGGAAAACAAAATGTCAGCTGGAAGCCTCCATTGTTTAAGTACATTTTCAAACAGCCGTTGAGTCAACAAATCAATTATTAAAAGTGGGCCTTAATGAAACAAGTGATCTCACAGGAGGTTGCAAAACAATCATCTTACTTTGACTGTCGAATTTCCTGATGATCGTGTCCAGGAAGGTGTTCTGCGGAGCCACATGGCCCCTCCGAACCGGCATCTTCGCTGCTGTGGCCCCTGGACTTTGAGAGACTTTGCGGGAGTTTGAATAATATCACACCGAGGCTGCGTTTCCAGTCCCTGCAGCCGAGCGCACGATGCTCACTGCGCTCCCTGCATGGAGACAGGCTCAGCGGCAGTAATCCGGGGGCCAAAGTTTTCCCAAGTTGGTCAGAGAGACGAAAGGCTCGTGGTCGCTCTCCAGGAGAAAGTGAGGAGAGGAGGCGCACTGTACGCACGGCAGAACTGAGCCGTTTCCAGCCTCCAGTTTCCAGGTTGAGAGAGGAGCGAGGGTGTCTGTTTCTGTCCCCCGAGGGGAGGGCCGCCTGTCAGGTGATATTTCTTCCTGGTCTCACACTCGGTGGAGCACAGCAGACCTCTCATCCTGCACTGCCGCCCGCTCCTGTGGAGGGGACTGGGCGAGCTTTCCGACGAGCGTCGTTGGAGCCATAGTTGGGGCGCTGGGCTGCGCGTCTTTTTTTTTTCTTCTTCTTTTTTTTTTTATTTGTTTCTCATTTCACCTCCTCACTGTGCCTCTGAGTGTCTGTGCGTTTACCTGAGGAGAGAAGCAACACAAAGATGGTTAAAAGAAAAAAAGCGCAGAGCGCAGATCCGCGGCTTCAGTCGTCCTAGATGGGTGTTTTTTTTTTTTTTTTTTGGAGGTGTTCTCTGTATCTCTCCTCCTCCTCGCTGTGCGCTCTGCCGGATGACTTCAGCTCCACCGGCGTCTAGCTGCGCCTATTTTAACCCTTTGCTCATCAGGAGCGGGTGATGTAGATGAAGTAGATGCGCTCACAGCTACTCAAATTCTCCTCATCGCCTAACACAGCAGTTTAAATGACACCTGAGGTTCTCCAAGTGGGGCCTGGGGATTATTGGCTGCTACCAAACAGGTCTCAGTATCAGTACCGAAGTTCATATTATTATTCATTTGGCTGAAATCATCGTGTGTGGAGACTGAGGGGAACCGGTCTGAACACAACCGAGCACAAATGCGGCTCGAACATGTGCCATGCAGCCTGTTATCAGCTGAAAGAGTTTATCTCACCTGCTGCCAAACGGCTGCTGCAGACAGGTGTTAAACTTTGGGGCTCCATTACCTGGCTTCCTGTATGGGAGGGTTTCATCCAACACGCACGCACACACACGCGTGCGCGCGCGCGCACACACACACACACACACACACACACAGAGCTCTGCTCTGTCTGGTCCACGCCCCTCAAACATATACCTGCGCTCAGCGCGTCTCCCCGGCTGCTCCCGGATCAGTAGATTTCATGGAAATGTTCTCGGCTGTGATGTTGCCTCTTGTTGTGTTTCAGGGTTGGAGGAGGATTCACCGCTCAGGCTGCTCAGCTACGTCACACCGTCGGGGTTCCCCCCTTCCGTCATGCTGGGGATGGTGCCTTCACTGAACAGTCGGATTTTCTTTTATTTTTTTTTTACATCAGACTGAGGCGCACGTGGATGGACTGAATTTTTCACGCTGCCTTTGTGTACTGTATGAATGAGTGGAACATTGAGTCAAAGGACTGTCATGGGATGTCTTTGTGTCAGTCTTTACTGCAATGAAGGGGAAAGGTCTGCGAGAGTCTGGAGTGCCAGAAGACACTTCATGGGGTCATTTCTTTTTCTTAACTGTTGCAGAATAAAACTAATACTCTCCACACTGACTGAATGTTATGATGCCTTTCAAACATTTGACTGGGCCCGTTATTACGTTGAAATTCTTGTCATCATTTCATGATTACAGCTACAATGATGCCATTTATATTCTGGGTTCTCTGGCACAGGCGTCAGTGTTTGGATCAAACGTAGTTTTTGGTTGCTGATGCTTCACCGTGGAAATCCAGTGACATGGATAACATAGCCAGCATCTACATGCATAACTTCTATATAGAATATTTAATAAATATACCAGCAGTGTGATCCTCATGTGAGCTAAAGAAAGGATTGTTCTTTTTCTGACTGCACTTGAAGGCAGCAGCCTGCATGTCCAACAGCTCCTGTTTTCCCCTTCAATCCTTCAGACTTTTATATCCATCTCAGGGATGTAATAGGCCTTGACTGAGTCAAATTCCCCTGTTTTTAGTTTTGTCAGCTACATGCCTAAAGCAGCACTGCTGCTCGCTGGATACATTCATCAAAATGACCCGCACAGCATCATGAATGCATTCATTTCTTCCAGAGATCAGTGTTTTGATGATTGGTTAGCCATGATGAATTGCAGCCTTGCAGTTGGAGGAGGCCAGAGGAGCTATCCATCAAAATGTGACATTTTGGTATGAATTAAAAATGCATCAGTTCCTGCTCTTATTACATCCAGCAGTGTTTACTACAGCAGCTGAAAGCTAGAGGGAGGCGTGCTGGTCAGCCTTCCCCTCTCAACTCCCTTATTTAGTCAGGAAAAGAGAGAGGGAGGATAGAGGAGACAAGGAGGGAAAGGAGGGAAAGAAAAAAGCAGACACTTTCTTGTCATAGATGAGACAGACCCCAGCCTGTCAAACTCTTTCTGTGTTACCAGCTTACACACACACACATAGAAGGATGAGCAGTTGCTTAAAGAGTTCTTAATGTATTTTACCTTGCACAGTAATGATTAAATGTCTGAATTAAGGAAGTTTAAAGCTTCAGTCTTCACTTTGACACATCCATTAAAAGCTACACCTTCTGAGAATGAAGAAACATTCAGCAGCTAATTAAACTGTCATCAGACAGATCACTTTACATAACATGTGTTTCCAGGGAAACGTTTTTTTTTTGTTTTGTTTCATTTTTAGGAATACAGCTCACAAAGAGGCACATCATTTATTTAAATGTGAAACCTCAGAGCTGAAGCTTTGTTTGGAAGCTTGTGTTAGGGTCAGAAATAAATATTCATACTACATGAGGATGATGCAAACTCATGTAAGCTCTTTTTATCAAAACAGACACAGAGATAATATTCCTGACATTTACACAATATTATAGGAGTGTAAGGAGTTAAAGATAGGCTCTTTTATTTTGTACGTGTCAGTGCTGATGATAATCTCTCTAATAATCTATGTGAAATCAGCTCAGTGTAACAGGTGAGGGGAATGGAAGAGATGTAAATGCTGTTCAAAGATATACAGTATGAGATGTGCATCTTTAAAACAACTGATAAGAAAAAAATGTTTTAAGAAGACAAACAGTCAACAGTGGAGAAATGTTTATTGACTGCTCCACTGAAACTACACTGTAAACTGCAAGGTGTAAAAATATCTAGTCCAGCATAAAGCAGACTGCTGGTACATTTCTTTAAACATACAAATGAAACATTTCAATGCAGAATAGGTTTTGCTTGGATTGTATCATAGGTCCTTTAATATTTCTATAAATATACCGGAGCAAAAGGCTGTACAGGCTGAAGAATAAACAGGTTCAGAACAGGAACTTGACGATCAGTGGTATCATCCAGTCATATGATGACTAAGGACTACAGAACAATGTGTACATCAACACGGCTCAGGACTACATCTTCCATCAATCCATCCATCCACTGATCAGTCCATCCCAAAAGTCTCCTTCCATCACCCAGCAGGCTTTCAGTTTGGCACTCTCACTTGATTTGCTGTTCATGGTCGTCCTGCTCTTGCTTTCTCTAGTTATACACATATTCACCCTCTCTCTCTCTCTCTCTCTCTCTCGCGCTCTCTCTCTCTCACACACACACACACACACACACACACACACACACACACACACACACACACACACACACACACACACACACACACACACACACTCTCACTCACTCACCACCTCACAGAGACACACACACACTCAACGTCTGGACAGGTCACCTCCTGTGAAAAAGAGAAACAGTCAATTATTTTCTGTAATAATGTGATTCAGGATAATGGACAGAAATTAAGTGTGTCTGTTTGGAAATGTGTGTGAACAGCATGACTTGATATATTCTGGAATATCTGCATTTCCATATTTGAACTGTATTAAAAAAATCTATTAAATTAAATTGACTGCAAATATATAACAAATGACTTGAAATGCATGCATAATACGCAGCATATGGCGGATGTATCCATGTGAGTTGTCTGCACTCTTGTCTGTAATGAGGGTGTGTCGGAAGAGAGAGCATCAGATGAGAAATGGGAAAACTTGTAGTGGCAGTTAATATGTGTAAGTGTGTGTGAGAGCGGCCACACACTATCAAAGATTGATTGCCAGAGCGACCAAATCCGTCAGACGTGATGTCCGCGGGAGTGTAGGGCTGGGAGGGGAATATGAGCTGAGGGGATGTTCTGTGTCGTATGTGGCTACATCCAATTAACTAACGCAATCAGCCATGTTGATGAATGGATTAGCACATAATTGCTTCAGAGGTGGGATCCTTGATTGAATTATTCATGGTGGGCTAAGGCAAACGCATGTTTTGCCAAGATTAGAGCTCATGTGTGTGTGAATCTGTGTAAATGTGTGTATGTCAGTGACCACACGTGTGTGTATGTTTGTGTGTCAGCTGAGCTTTTAATGGAAGGTGACTGATGAATTGTATTTAGAGGAGGAGACACACATGATGGTTGGAGTGTTGCAGCCACTTACTGACTGAGCGGCTTACTGGTCCTTTCAGAAGGTGATACATACCAAGCCTCACACTGACACGGCCTCCTGATGTGACATCACTGACTGTGTGAACTTGATTAAATTGTTGATGTGACACAGTTGTGATTTTTCTGTTCTTCAAATCTTAATCTGTTGTCAGAGCAAAAGCTCAAGCTCAAACTCAAAGCTGAAAAACTACAGTGTGTATTCAGTGTGTATTCAGTGTGTATTCCTTCTCAGTCTGTGGAACAAACTGCCCCACCACATCACATCTGCCCCCTCCACTGACTCGTCCAGCCCACCTCTTTTCTTTGGCTTTTGAATGTGCTCACATTTTTTTTACTGCTGTTTGGTCTTTACACTGTTTGTTTTACTGTTTTATTACTCATTGATTCTGTCTGCTCTCTGTGCAGTTTATGTAAGAGTTTATTGTCTGCTCTGCTGACCCGTTTTCATCTGTTTGTAAAACACTTTTGTCAGCTCATAATGTTTCAAACGCATTATAAAAAGAAGCTTGGCCTGACTTGACACTTTGTGTGTTTCTGATGACAATATGTTTGAAAGCAGATGCACATGCTGTGAAATTTAGCCCTTTAAAGGTGTTTTCTTACATTTTACTATCAGTAAAAGTTCAAAGTTGTGAAATACAGTTCTATAAAATTGACTTTCCTGTTTGGAATATGTCTAGCACCTTCCAGTCATTTCTCTGTGACTGCTGCGAACCTGGAGTGTGTGTGTGAGTGTGTGAAAACATGCAAACATGTCTAAATATATTAAAATTCTTGGTTTTCACACTGACATGAAACATGCACATGCAAATCCACTCGGCCACACTCATTCTTCCCCACCTTGGCAGCTGGTGCATTCGCAGCTGTGTATGACGGGCAGGACGACCGGCTCGCTCTCTCCGCTGTCACACTGCAGGCTGAGAAAACGGACTGGGCTGTCAGGGTCCAATCGGTAGCTACAGCACTCGCAAACTGACTGGAGGTAGGGCTCCTGGAGGCGACGAGTGGACAGGAAGAGAATGAGTGGAGCAAAAGGAGGAGGAGAAGTGAGCCAGTTAGGAGATTGGAATATGATGAGGAGGAGAGAGTGAAAGGTGTAGAAGAGAAGGATGTCACGACATGGTTTCAAAAGATGGGAGAGAAGGAGAGCAGAGGAAAACAGAACAGGGAGAAGATGGATGAAGCTGGAGGAAACGAGCTCCACTTAGAAACAGAGTAATGTGAGAGAGATCACGAGGATGAAGCCACAAAGAATTATTATCAAACCATAAAGCTCCACAGCTCCCTTTAGCTAATTGTTTTCATTGTCCGGCAAACTCCTCTCATAAATCACACTTGAGACAGCGTCTTTTAGCAAACAAGCTCAGATAAGCCCACTGTACACTGCCCAAAACCAAAGAAGACTGCTAGAGTTCAGCTGCTAAACATAGTCGAACAATGAGTAGCTAAAGATCCAGATATTTCTGTCAGGCGCTGGCTGGGACCAATGCAAACTTTCTTCAAGTTGCTTTGAAAACACATAAAAAATTAAAACACATAATTATACAATCCAGACAGAACATTTACAGCCACTTGGGGGCAGAGGAAGAAGCAGTGCAAGACCTGGTGGTGCAACGGTAGCGCATCTGACTCCAGATCAGAAGGGTGCGTGTTCAACAGCTCATAAAACCAAAACAATAAGCTGAGAGACGCTAAAAACTGTGCAGAACTGAAGGGAACCGCAGACTCAGTTAAGAATGATCTGTGGCTTCAGCACTGTGAGCTCCACATTACTCACACTGAAGAATTTGGCCCATTCTTTTTTAAAATTTAAAATACTGACGAGTGCAGCTTAAAACTCTTTACAGAAAACCTATGTCCTTCAGCGATTTTGGATTCTAAATGTGTTAACATAATAAAATAGCATTTCTTTGTCCAGCCTGTTTTACATGATAGAAGGCAGCTGTGCTCATGTGTCCAATTAGTGCAGGCAAGAGCTGAGGAGGAGAGAGGCTGTGGAAAAGTACAATGGATGGAAGCAGAGAATGATAGATAAAAGGGGGAGAAGCGGGTGATGGGGAGGCGAGGGGGGGGGTCCAAGATCAAAAACTCAAAAGAACCTTCCACTTCTAAGTAGCAGTTATTAGCACTTCACACTCTTTGAAAAGTCCACAGTGGTGTGTGTGTGTGTGTGCTTGCATGCATTTAATACTTCAGCTGGTGCTGTGAAAGAGCATGCGATACTTGTGAATGCATTCCTGCTCCTTCCAGTCCTGCTGATTAATAAAAAGGGAAGTTCTCTGTGCTGCCTAGTCACCGGTTACCATCCCTGGTTACCACAGTAACAGGAGGTAATGACACATTTGGCTGAGCTGATGTTTATTTTTACTAATCTGACTGACTCTATTTTTACAGTGGAGATGTATGGATGCCAAAGAAGAACAAAGTCACCATGGTGATGAAGTGATAAGCTCACTGTGTTACAGGATAAAAAAAGGACAACAAGTGAAGACAGGGAAGAGAAGAAAGGAGGGGGAAGCAGATGGAATCACGAACAGACTCTACATGTGACCCCTGCACAAGACTCCTGTTCAGAACGTCTATATTTAGATCAGTGGTGACTCCACTACTAAATGATGTATGTGTGTTTACCTGCCTTTGTGCAATGTGTGTGAACTGCGTCTACAGCTAACAGAGACTGTATAAAGAAGTGTGACCAGCTGAACGTGGCCACGTGTTTGACTTCATTTTGTTTTGAACTCTCTCAACCCCACGATGCCAGGCCATGCTTCAAGAGGAAAACAGATGGTCAGTTTGGCTGCACAGTAATAGCTGAGGCAACAATCCTGATTATTTTCCTGCACATCGTTTACAGTGTTATTAATAAGAGTTAACGACTTTGTTAGGATTTGACGGAATGCTTTGTATCCACCTGTTTATGATATAAGACTGGCAGATATTCAGACTTAAATGAATATGACTGAATATGACACTGTTCCAGTTCAGGTCCCTTCCCTCCATGTTGCTGTTAGTATTGATTGTTAATGTGCTACCAGTTGTCATACTTGTTAATGATGCCTTATAGAAAGATAGTACTATCCTCAGTGTGTGTGTGTGTGTGTAGATGTCACTTCTGCGTACCTCCAGGATGACATCAGTCCTCGAAAGACAGCGTCCCCTGCAGAAGCTGACCTCCACGTTGTCAAGCCGACAGTTTCCCTTGGTGATGTTCCTGACCTGCACGTAGCGACGACACTCTGGCTCAGGCTCGCCTGGCGGAAAAGACAGCAAAGAGGAAGAGGGGCAAAGTGAGACAGGACAGAGTAAATGGGGAATAAAGAGGGTGAGAAAAAGGAGATTATGAGAAACCAGGAGCCAAAAAAGCAGAATGTTTTAAATTATTTTTTGTATTTGCATGAAAAAGGAGGAGGAAAAAGACAAAGGAAGAGACCGAGCCAGAGAGCACAGTGACATTGCCATGCTCGCTAGCAGCATGTGACATTTCCTCCACTGGGAGAAAGATTAAAGCCTCAATGTAGGTTAAGTAATGTAATCTCTCACTAATTGGGACTGCAGCACTTGGTTTTTATATTTATTTTATATGACCACTGATGAACAAACATTACTCTATAGAACAAAGCATCTACAGAGATTATGATGACGATGATGATAATAATGGTCTCAGGTTTATTTGTTTATTGAATTGAGTGTCTATTTTTACATGTAGTTACAGCTGTGATTAATTGATTTCTGAACACAGTCTGTAAGTGGACTTGTGGATTTTGCGTCATGTTTTTGTGGCTGTTGTACTGACCTGGAAACTGCTTTCTGCAGACTGGACAGCAGCTGCCTGGTTCCTCCACCTTGACCTCCCCCTGACAGAGAGAGATAACATGAAACACGCTCTGATCAAAAATCACAGTCACAGCACTCAGTCAATTTACTGGACAGCCTTGTTTGGACAGAACCACTTTTGTCATGCATTTCATTCAACATGTGACAATGAGCACATTTTGTATGCACACATTCTTCACAGGGACAGCAACCAGACCTAGAGACCAAGGAAACAATGTTTGGAAAAATGAAAGGAGAGTTTATAAATGTAACATTCATTTATCTTTGTGTATAGATGTACACATGTATACAGATTATCTATCAGTGTACACATGAGAATATGTAACAGTTTATGAATACTGCTCAGTGAAATCTGTTCTGTGACTCAAACTTTGATCTTCTTGTGTTTCAGGATCTGTGCTGGTCATTTCTCTGCCAGATTCAGCAATCTCGTCACCTCACTATTTTTTGGGAATTTTTGCCACTACCAGCCCTTCACCATTCCAAATCCCCTGAGAATCCATCCCTTCCCTTAAATTTTGAGTACTGTATAGAACATTTCTGCAGGTTCTTGCTAATTCTGGTGCCTGGTTTGTGTTTGCATCTTGGGTCCTCTACTGTTCAACCTACAGTAACAGAAAACATTGGAGCACAGTAGGTCAACAGTAGGTTAACATCAGCATCAGCTTGGCTCTAAACACGGCTGAGGCTGATGTTGCAGGAATTTGGTCATAAACCAAAGTTTTGAAATAATAATAATTTTAAATAATTTTTAATAATATAAAAATAATAATTTAGCCACTTTAGGATTGCTTTAGACCTGTGCCACCATGAGACAGATCCAGCATAGAAATAAAAAGAGGGAGGGAAATAAAAAAGGGGGATATCAGACCAGCTAAAAAGATGGGAAAAGGGACAGGATTTAAGAAAGCAAAAAGTGAGCCATAAAGACCAAAAATAGCAAGAGAGGGAGCCAGTGACGTAGGACACATAGGACATAGAGAGAGCAAAGCCACAGAAGGAGAGAGAGAGAGATCCAGAACAGTCCAGAGAAAAGCAGGATGTCCCGTGGTGTCCCTGTCTGAGAATAGCTGCTGTTATCATGCAGAGTCACACTCACACACAGTCTGACAGCAGGCTTCAGCGCCAACATCAGCCTCAGCTCACCCCTGAAACTTTACCCAACCACACCAGCTCTCTAATACACATATACACACACATTTCTCCTCCCACTCTGTACTGCCGCCAGCCATCCCTCAGGGAGGGAGGGAGCCCACTCACTTAAAGGGTGGGAGATCACTAAAAGGACCATTTCAAGTCCTTTAACTTAAGATTCTCCAGGTGTGTGTCCCTGTGTGTGTGTGATGTGGCAGGGTGGATATAGTGTGAAATGTTGCTTATGGTTATGAAAAGTAAGTGCATTTGAAGTAAAGAGTCGTCAAGTCTGTGTTGTCTTCAGGCTGCGAGATACAAATCAGAGCTCTATTAATGTGTGAAACAGGACAGAAGAAGAAGAGATCTCGTCAGAGTTTGAGAGGTACCATCCCAAATAGCTTTTATCACTAGATATGATAACAAAACTTTCAATTCATAACCTTGGAAAGGTGCTCCCAGCAGAGCAGCAGAAGTGTACACATAAGAAGTGTACACTGACAGTAACCAATTCTCAGCCTGTCAGGAGAGGGAACACGGTGCATTAAATGACCTTTTCATACTGGCCAGGATAAGGAGTGCTTTCACTGACTTAACTTAGTGCAAGCCAGGGATTTGAAAATGCAAGCAGAAATAGTTGCACAACTCCAAACCCTCCAGAGACTCTGTGCAAAGACCTGGACACACCACAGGTGGAGCACTCGGTAGACTGTCGTCTTTGTGGAGCTCATGGTGTAATCAACCTCTCCTTTAAAGTTCTGGATGTCAGCAGAATGTATTTTTACCCCGGCCTTTATACAGCGCTGGTGTGCTAAAGATATAAATTGAGCTTACTGTGTCAAGGATGAGACTGACTTTTCTGCTATGACTTTTCTTAACTTCATCACCATGGAGAGCAGATTTTTAAACATAAATTAACCCTGTTCATTAGTAGGCCTCTTTGATTTTCAGACAGAATAAATAAGACCAAAACTATCTGCATGGCTGGAGAGATAATGAGATCTAAGTGAACTGAGTGAACTGCAGCAGGGGAACAAGGAGAAAAAAAACATTCCAAAAGGTTGTTTGGGTGAAAATAGCTTCAGCTCTTTTTCAAAATCACCACGAGGGAAGCCTCAGTGGCATGCCACAAACAATGTTTACTTTCACATTGTCATACCCTTCTCCTCTATTTCGATGTGACGCAGGACTGGATGGAATCTGTATCTGTATCTGTGTCTTTATGTGCTACCAAAATTTCTACCTGTCTCAAGGACGATAAAGATGTCTTCATATTTCATGTGGATTTCTATTTGTCCAGAACACATGCATAATTTACACTTAGCTCATAGTCTCCTGTGAGATGACCAGCTGTTGACCACCCACCCATAGGAGCAGATGACTGAGCATTGCCTGTGGGATGAAGGCAGTCTCTTTTTTATGTGAAGGGGCCGTCACCAGCAATGACGAGCATACACTGGTACCCATATTGCCTTGTGCCTGACAATGTAATTGCCCGCAACATATGCAAAATGTTGCTGCACAAAGCCAGTTGAAGAACATTTCTAACATGTGAAATACTTAATATATTGAATTGGAATGTAAATCAATTATGTTTAACAAAGAGGAACGAGCAGGTTTGTGTGTTTCATGGGATGTAGGGTTGTTTGGTGAAGGAAAAAGTGTAGGCTTGTGGGAGGATCGGATGGTCAGGTATTGATCTACTTCAGCCAGCGACTTGCAAAGACCTTCCCACACATTCTTGAGGGAGCACAGCATTTTCTCCCTCACTCAGAGTAATTGAGATGTTTGTGACCAACAGAGACGCTGTGTGAACTGTACCACCCCGGGGTAACAGTGGCAGTTGAAAGGACTGATGTGTTTTTGTGGGAGACTGATGGTACCTGTGAATGTGAACATTCATCTCTGCTTATCTGTGTTTGGATGCAGCAGTCACACACACACACACACACACACACACACCTGCAGAGGAGCAAACAAGTGGGACTACAAATGCAGCTTTTAGCTACACGCCTTTCTCAGAACCTCTAGAAAATGATGAAGTGTGGAGTTTAGTACTGTATGTGTGTGTAGGTGTGCACATATTGTGTGGGTTTGATTTCAACAGTATAAGTCTGGTAGTGTTGGCTAAGATTAGGTCTGATAGTATAGTCTAAATATCACTTTTGATCCATCAACATCCCATAATGTGGGCTGTGTTTCTGCTATTACTATCATCAAGTCACTGCTTTCCAACCAGCACACAAGAGGTCACAAGATACATTTGAGGACTCTCAGGATAATTATCAAGGTAGGAAATAAAACATTGTCTCTAATCTTTTCTCTTATTAAATACTCAATCGTTTCACCTCTTCACCTTCATCCAATTAAAACACTGATAAGGAAAAGCCCTTCAACTGAACTGCCTCCAACTCTCTGTAATGCAGACATTACTTTGTTTTAAGGACCTACAAGCAAAATCATTTGCTACAGAACTCAAAAGGATCCTGGTGCGAGGACAGATAAAAAATGTCAAGTGGAAGAGCTGCACCGTGCAGACTGACTGTGAGAGGAATCTACAATGCAAAGGTGGAGACACACAGACATTATTATAGTTCATATTCTCCTCCACAAGTAAATGATTGCGTCTGCCTTGCAGACAAGGCAACATTCAGCACATAGGCAGGAAGATTAGTGCCACTTAAGGTGAAAGGTAAAGGCTGGATCTAGAAAGCATCAGCATACCTGCGTGTTCAATTATAAGACCATGATATCTCAGGTGCTTAGATATTGAGCGTTAGAGCTTTGTCAGAAAAGCTGCCAATTAACTGCAAGACAACATGAGGTTAGAGAAACCTTCCTCTGAGGGACTTTACAGTTCTACCTAACCTTATTTTTAACCCATAAGAACCCATGGTGACACCAGTGTAACAAGCACATTGAATGCCCCAGACTCTTCTGTATAAAGATTTATGCCCCTTATTAAGCCCAATGTGACATATATGTAACAACACAGATCTTTGGGAATAAAAAGTGAAAAAAAGTCTGAAAAAAACTTCTGTGTGGTCCTGGTGGTATAACCCACATCATTTTCCTTTAAGGATAAATGGGTCTGGGTTCTTATGGGTTACCAGTATTTGTGAATGTCTTAAATAATGTTGTGGTGCTGCATACATGGATACATTTCACCTTTTCTCAGGTGTCTCTTGTAAAAAAGAGCTTGTGATACTAACTGAATAAACTAAACAAATACCTTGAGGACGGACAAACAATGATGCACACTGCCTGGTAGAGATTTTGTCACAGCGT
Source organism: Nibea albiflora (assembly GCA_014281875.1). Lineage (NCBI taxonomy): Eukaryota > Metazoa > Chordata > Actinopteri > Sciaenidae > Nibea > Nibea albiflora. The sequence goes on along the minus strand of CM024805.1, from coordinate 3,813,571 downwards.
TCCTCTTGAGGCAATTATCTCTCCAATATCTCTTGATGAAGTGGGCAATTGAGAGCAGTGATGTGAGCAAGATGCATTTAGGGTAATGTTTACAAGATTTCTGCTTTAATCCAATAAAAAAAAACCCTTAAATTCACCTTTTTAAAAATTGGACAAAAATGTAGTTTTCCAAAACAACAACAACAACAACATATCAATCTTAAAATAACAAATAATTGTGCCTCAGTGTGAAAATTAAAAGTATATAGACAATGTCAGAGTGTCACAGTGTGTGTGTCTCACCTCGTCACAGTGGAGCGGCGGACATTTTAACTGGCACAGTCTTTTCCCGTTCACACAGCGACATGACAGACAGCCCTCCTCCCACTCTGATCCTGCCTGGCTCACACACACAAAAACACACACAATATTCATATTGACTCTGGACTTTTGAAATGCAGGTAATATTATTATTTCAGTCGGTGCTGGTTTGATCAAGTGCAACCAGTCACAGCTCAGGATCCATTCCTTCAATGAATCCACTGACGCTTTGGCTGCACCCTTGTGCATAATTCAGATAACGACGGGCCATTATGATGCTGTAATTATAACAACACATAATACAGACTACATTATACATTTTATATGTGGCATGTTAGCTATGGGAATCATTAACATTGCTCAGTTTTTACCCTCTAGGAAGTGCCTTTGTGGCTCACACTGAGCCATTTGGCATAATATTCATGAGGCAGTTGATTAGAAAACCATAGAGGGTCTTTATGTGGACATTAGTCATAACAGTTGACAGAAACGGGAGAAACAGAGTAGAGGGGCAGAAAGAAAGAAAGTGACAGATAGAAAGGTTGACTGAGAGGGGGACATGAAAGGATAGAAAGGCAAAGACTGAGGGAGAGAGGATGAAGAGTAAAAGGATGGAGGAAGTGAGAGATTGAACACGGGAAAGAATGAAAGAGAAGGAGAAATGCCTAAAGAATAAAGATCAAGAGGGGAGATCTGACCACTTGTCAGTGTATGATTAATTCTTATAATCCTATAATATTCCCTCCATCATAAATAATTCCTGGCGGGCTTGCCAAGTTGTGGTCCGAGTGCCGGCTTTCTTTGGCACTTCCTACATAATTGATGACACTGAGGGCTAGAGAGGCATTGTGGTGTAATGTGGCCTGCGGGGCATGTCACTCATCTTCTAATAGGCCCTTCTTTATGAGTAAATAACACAATGGGAGTGAAAGGGAGGGAACATAAACAACATGCTAATGGTAAGGTTCAAACAAATACCACAATGAGGCAGGCACAATGGGTACAAGCTGCCAAGTTAGCCGGGCAGCTGACGTCTGTTTACTATGGGTGTGAGCCCACACTGTGTGTGTGTGTGTGTGTACCTCCCGAAGGATGCCCTGGTCATGACAGGGGCAGAGGGCGGGGATGACACACACACCCTCCGTGTTTCGGTAAAGCCCCTCGCGACACACACAGCCCTCGGTGGAGCGGCTGCAGTTGACAGGGGAGGAGTAAATGTCCTGGCAGCTCCTCTCACACAGCGGGACCTCTTCTGACGTGCTCCTCTGCCACTGCTCCCCGACAGGACACGCTGCAGAAGAGGAAGAGGAAGAGGAGGGGGAGGAGGAGGAGGAGGAGGAGGAGGAGGGAAAGTGAGATGAGTGAAAAAATATATCAAGGAGGAGAGGAGAAAATAGAAAGGATGCTGTCAGAGCTTACAGAGCCAGAGAACATAAACAGCTCTGTCCTGTTCTGTACTGGATGGGGAGGTTTACACTCCAGCAGGGACATGTTACATTTCCAAAACACCAGTTAGTCCTCATCCTAAAATCCTTTCCTTATTTCCCTTGGAAGCTAAGCATCCAAGAATGGATGCTAAATTTTAGCCTGTCATTTCACACACATATAAAAAGACAGCTGAAGACAGTGTTTTCAACAAACTCATGAAGCACACATTAGCTTAATTAGCCAGCTATAGTTGATAACATTTGCCAGCAACAATTATCATTTCAGCTGCCAGCATTGACTGTCAGCGGATTTGTTTACCTGCGTCTGACACCACAGGGAGAAACACATTACATTAAAAATGAGGAATTTCCAGTGGAGACATTTGCTGCTGTTATCACTGTTATTATGTACCACGTGAGAACCCAAAGCTTGACAGGCGTGACAACAGTAACTAAGGGAGGCTTTTACAAGATGAAGAAGAGGTTTCATGCTGCCATAAATGTTGTGGTCATTATTTTATGACACTGCTTTCCCATTTTGTCACTCACCACAGTCAGGGGCCATGCAGGTCGTGGTGCGGTGGTCAGGGCCCTCACACGGGGCCCCTCCATACTGGCTGGAACGCAGGATGATTCTGGTGGAGCTCTGTCTTCCTGTACCACAGCTAGCTGAGCACGGACTCCACTGGGACCAGCTGGACCACTCACAGTCCACTGCAGGAGGAGAGGATGAGAGAAGAATATAAACATGTTTAGGTCACTGTCAGTTTTACCTTCATGTATCTGCAGGCCGCACATAGAGAGAATTCGTCCTCTGAGCACTTTTCCTCAGCTTAGCCAAAATAAAACTGCAAAGACAGCGCTGCTTTTTATTAAAGCCATTTGTTAACTGCAACATGTAGCAGAAATAATGCTGAAATCTGCAATGGAACTAAACCCCAGTGCTAACATAAGATGGTGCAGAAGATATGGTAGCTTTTTCATTTTGTACATTCTCACAAAGAAGGCTTGTTTTATTCTTAGACATGACTTCAGAGGTCTTTTAGGAAAAATGAGAGGATCAACAGGAAGGAGAAGGCCAGAAAACGTTATATCATTCTTGACGGTTTGTTAAATTAAAAGGGAAAATTGCAGCATTCGTCAGCCATCTTATTTTTATCCTCTCAAGAAAGGCTCTAGCAAGAACAATGTGCATTAAAGCAATGGAGAATGAGCTACCTTTAACCCTCCAAAAACATTTATAACCTAAAACAAATCTCTACAACTGCTGAATTTTACACTGCAAGGTCTTTTTACTGGTCCACCTGCAGGCGGATTTACCTGTTGCTTTCACCGCACACAGCGGTTTCTATTAGTCTGACAACAAGAGTCACTTTTGATTTAGCTTATATGCAAATTCGAGAAAGAGGAGCAAATGTGGGAAGATTTGTGTCTGCAAGTTCCTAACTGCAACGTAAGCACATTCTATGTGATGTTTAATAGAATGCCAGCACAATTAAGGGAGACTAATTTCTCCACAGCTGCCCTGCTGTTCACAACAACAGCCACAAGGATTAGCAGGGGACAATGTTGTTTAATTCTTCTACATTCACACTATTGACTGATGGAAGTGAAGCCTGTTTTATCCACCTGCAGTGTTAACTGCTCTGATCAGTGTTAATAAAAGATCCTATTTTTACTGGCTGGCTGTGCTGTCACTACCACACACACTGCTTTTTTTTCTGACAACATGATTTCTGTTAAATAGAAGCTTTACTGAAAGCTGTGGGAGGCAACACTCCCTAAACACTCCACTCAACACCGTTCTTGCCACAGAGGAGGATAAAAAGCGGTGCTGATCAGATGATGACAGACAAAAACCCGGGTCAAATCACACAGCTATTCACACGTTCAGGTCTCTCACGAGGATACGAGGGGGGTTGCTCTCGCCGATCTACTCCCCCCTTATCTTGCAGCTCTTTCTCCTCCCACTAGTTCAAGATGGTATCACATGTTTACGAAACAAAAAGCCAGTAATGGCCTTTGTAGGCTGTGATTGATGTGACTGCCGCTCAGTTATTTGAGCCAACTGTCGCAGCAGCTGTTACTAACTATAGATAGGTTGACATATCTATCATGGTTCTGACAGTTCGACCACAGATTATTGTTGCTGCTGCTTCCATTGCTAAACCAGAGAGGCCCTGTAAAGTACGAGACATGCATTTGGTAAGAACAGCTGTGACAGAGCATCACTCACCATCACAAACCTCTGAGGTACAGTTGAACACTCCGCCATGGCACACACTGTTAGAAAGAAAATTAGAAGAGGAATCAGCTGAGGGAAGTAATACGAGGGACAAAACAGTAAGGCTGATATTATTGAACTCTGAGACACCAAAGCAGTCATCGTGTCCTTCAGCTGACGATATTAAATGAGTAGGAACCACTGTGAGGAGATGATGTGACTTACGGCATGTCTGCGGCATGCCAGACTATCTGTTACAGCAGATATCATCGCACCCAACTCGAGTGCTGTTGACTGAATGGATGAGACAATGAAATTCAACTCTGTCGAAGCTGCACAACACTTTCAGTTATTTCCATTTAGTTAAAATGTCATTGCCAAATGACTTGACTTACGTGGTATCTTGGCACAGTTATCATCAATAAATGCACCTAACAGTACCGCTTGTGCTGGTGTTTCTTCTTTTTTTTACCACACTTCCCATCAACCCCTGTGCATATTGTTGAAAGACACTTTGTTACTCCTCTCCTAAAAGTGAATACGTACACTATGATATTTTTATAGTACTACAGGTCTAGGTACAGTAGATGGGTGCACAATACATGTATTGTGCAATGTTCCTGTTAAATAATAGGCAATGCTGATGTTTTAACCATAACCACGATCCTTCTCATACCATAACCAAATAGTTTAGTTACCTGACCTTCAGATCAGAAAACTCCGAAAACTTCACGTCACACATATCGTACTGACGACACTGAAGTCTGTACAGTGGTTAGTATGATAATCACATTTTTTACTGACATTAGACTGAGTATATTCATCAAAATATTAAATTATTGCAATGTGATTTGTGCAAATTAGCAATGGAAACTAACTAAAAAGAATACATAAACAATATAGTTGCATACTGTAACAAGATATTATAAATTATATTACAGTGCACTCAAATACATATATTACTTTACATATATCATAAATAAGATATATTACTCATACATTTTCTTTCATAAAAATGTAAATTAAAGTGTAAAGCTGTTGTAACAGACATGGATGGACTGATGAAATTCTAAATTAATCAGTGCAGGTAAGATTCCTCTTGCTGCAGCCAGACTATGTATTACAGTTCATACCTAACAAATTATTAATGATGAAAATTACTGTCTGTTTCATGTGGACATGCAATCTACTTTCAATAACAGAAATGGGCGACTGGGATGACATTAAGATTTATGAAGAAGCACAGCTACTGTCACAAATGTGCCACAATGAATACATGCAGGGAACCAATTGATTAACAGAGGCAATGCTGATGTAGAACTCTTTAAGCCACCTCGGTCTAAACATCTCACTGAAACAAATTGGGGTTAGTATTATTAGGGCATTTCATTAGTGGCTCAGTGAAATTCAGGTTCAAATTCACCAACTAGACCCCGCCATAACTCTCATCCATTCTATTTGGCATTAAAAATGCGCATTTTTTATGTTGTGCTCACGTTTTTCTGCTTCAGTGAGATGGTTATGAACTAGAACCTAATATCAGTTTCTCTTTCACTTTCTGTTCTGGAGGGGGCTGACTATTTGTAGCTTTTCTGAAGAGGCAAAGAATTTTTCTCAACAAATTGAACCTCCAACCAAATCCCATAGAACGCATGGTTAAACATGCTTATCATATCTCCCCCTATTTGTGCTCTCCCCTCTTGAATGCATAAAGGATAAGAGGCATACTCTGAGAATCAGTGTGCATCAATTCAGAGATCATCTACGATATTTCAAAATAGCTTTTCGAAATGCAGCCAAGAAAACGTACTTCTATCTGCATCTGAGGACACAAGCAGTGTCCATCAGTATCCTCCTATCCACTGTGAGATGGTCTGTTACTTCCTCAACTCAAACCGTGACAAGGTGTAAATAATAGAAACCAGGGAAAAAAATGTTGTCATGCAGCTGGAATATGTTAACAATCACATGCATAAATATAATATTAACAAGTTTATGAAACTGGTTTATAACAAATCCTTTTTTAAAAACATGGTCATGAACTTTGAGTTGGCTTGTTAAAGGAAACCTTGTTGGAACTCCTTCATGGATCATGTCATTCAGGAGATCCAGCCTCAGAGCTGAGAAACTTAAAGCTACTTCAGCAGGCCAGATCTTGATCCAGTAGTTAAAAGAAGGTCTGGATGCTCACATCATAATCACACTGGTCTAAGAAACAGTTAATTCAGCAATGGAACTGATAAAACCTTGTGCAGTGTGTTACCATGTGTTGCAGCGGTGCTGAATAATCATTCCAGGTGCCAGGAGAGCATTTGTGATCTCCTCACTGCTAACATTCCAACTTTGGTAAGCATCCGGCAGGGACAGCGGTGAGCAGGGACAGTAAGCGTGGGACACGCAGGAGCCTTTATGCAACACCTATGAGTGATACAGTGTAAATAAATTAAATTCAATCACAGCTTTCCAGCTACACATACACAAAATGAGGTGTGCAGACCTGTCCTGGAGGGCAAGTGCACCCAGGGGTGCAGGGTCCAGGTAAACACTGAGTGTGTGGCCACAGGTCCTCACAGATATATGGACAGGAACCTGAACAGGGACTAAAAATCTGCCCGCTGGGACACTCTGCAACACAAATGAACAGACAGACAGACAGTGATATGTATATGTATATTTCAATACACAGACATATGTGTGTTTTTTATGCATACTTTATGTCTTTTTTTAAACATTCACTCAGTCACATTTGAGGTCACACCTTTAGCTACATAACACTGTAAATAAACTGTAACGAGTTGCTTGGCAACCACTTTATCTTACAGGAATTATATTTCTGAGAACAGTAGAAATATAATACATTACCAGGCAGGCAGCTGCTGGTGTTACAGACAGTGTGCTGTTCAAGTGGTCCAACACAAGCTGACCCACCAGGCTCAGGCTCTTTAAGGACCGTCTTGTTCCTCACTGACAACCCACCACCACATGTGGCGCTGCACTCACTCCAGGGTGACCACTCGCTCAACAAACATCCAGCTGAAGAGAGATGGAGATTAAATGTTTCCTTTAAGTTCCGCTAAACTGATGTAAAACCTTTTGAGACATTCTCAGTTGTGCATGTGGGTGTTATAGTAGTTCCATGTCAGACCTGGACATGGTAGGACATTGCAGCTCTCGGTCTGCTTGGTGTCAGCACAGGAAGGACCGCCCTCTGTGTCCTGGCAAAGGCGTGTTCTTGTCCTTTGGCCACGCCCACATGAGGCTGAGCACAAGCTCCACGGGCTCCAAGGCTCGTACACTGGGCAAGGAAGCTTGGTGCACGCCAAAGTGCCATTCTCACAAACACTGCAGATGGAGGGGTGTTTAGAGAAGTGAGATAATGTTTGATGTCTGCGCTTGATGTCTCACATCAAGTGCAGACTATCCGGCTTAGATAGTGTGTTCAGGTGCCTCTAGATACTAGTAAGATTACTTTCCCAATAATAATAACAAAACAAAGACATTCTCACCAGGTGTTACAGTCCATGGAAAGCACCTCTTTAGGGATATACTCCAGAGTCCCGTTGCCTGATGGGACACCACAGCGACACTCTGTCACTGACACACAGTGGCCATCCTGCAACAAGCTGTCCCTCTGGACACCGGCACCCTGAGAAATTCAAGAAAAATGAAGAAAAATTAAAGAAAACTATGAAAATATAGCCGATCTAGTAATGAAGAGCATTTGGAGCAACAGTCCATGATACAAGTGGAGGATTACCTGGATGACAGGCTCCTTGGAGACACTGCACATGCTCCCATAAGTCAGTGCAACTGCGAGGACAATGATTAGCACAGCTCTCTTGGTAGATCCGCCCCCTATCCTCACAGCGCTCACCTAGGAAACAAGGAAAATCAATTGTTCCCCCTCTTCATAAATAAACAGAAGCTAAGTGTTGCAGAAAGTGACTTGACCATAACTCTTTTTTTGCATTATTAAAGAGCTAGGCAACAAAGATCTTTGCAATAAAGGCTCTAAACCCATTACATCATATTGACCCCCAAATAGCATTTGTGTAAGCCTCTTCTGTGTCTGTGATGGTATGTAAATACAGTAAATACTGTACAGTAATTACTATAATAATACTGTAAATGTAAGGAGGTGTCGTACCTGGGCAGAGTCCGGTGTTGCAGCTCTGGCTCTGAGTCAGTTGGCTCTTACAGTGGGGTCCTGGAGGAGAGGCCAGGGGCCGTTTGTAGCGCTGCCTGACTCCACCACTGCAGGGCTCTGCACAGACTGTCCAGGAGCTCCACACACTCCACTGACACAAATCTGAAAGGATAGAATGATTACCATAACCACCATCAGCTCTGTTCTCACCCTAATTATAATGACTGTAATTACCATGATGACTGCTGTAATAGCTGTGATTGCTGTTATACTCATCATCATCAACGATAACAGAAGCGTATTTATTGTTTATGGACTTATGTACAAGCATACTTGAGCTGGTGAGATGTTTGATTTATATTTTAGAAGAGAGATTAGAGTTGTTGTATTTATTTATAGTAAATGAAACTCACTAAGCACTTTTTAGATATCTTAGCTAACTATGATGAAGCACAAATCGTCACATATTTGACATGCAAATCAAACCTAAGGTCTGTTGGGCATAGTAGTAATTCATAGGCCTTCATGTGTAAAGCAGGAGCAGAATGGAGGAGTGACAAGTTAGATTGAGGATGAATCTGTCTTCGCACACAGACGACACCAAATCCAATCAACCTGATGTATCCCCACAGACACATGGACTTCAAACTCTTCCCTTCTTTAAATCCCTTTTCCATTTTCCCTCCTTTGGGGAATAATGAGAATAGGGCATTGGGGATGCATAATACCATTTTTCACAGCGGATACTGATTGCAAGCTCTTAAACTATTAATCTGAACTGGCAGCAGTGAACAGACACACAATAGATATTCACAGAATACCTATGGTTTCTTTGGTAGCACACTTATCATATTAACAGTTATTGTGATTTGATTGTGCTGGAAAATTGGAATACTTTCTGGCACTTTCCAGTCTGGTTGAATCTGACTTGCAGGATGGACACTACTTTATGTCTATTAAACAGAGTGACAAAAGATGAGTGAGTCATTATTGTCCACTCCCCAAGGCTCCATTCTCAGGCCTCTTCTGTGCAAAAAAAAACCCTCCCACTTACCATAATTATGTGGATGATGCACAGATTTATAAAATCACATCATTAAGTGACTATAGTCACACACAAACAGTGATGTGCTGCTTCGAACAAATCAGTGACTTGAAAATTAGTCATCATCATCTTTTATAGGCGCAAATGCTGTAATTATGCTTATACATGTCCTTTGAAAAAGTCAATAAACCCAGGCAGCTGCATCTCATTCACAGCATAAAGCCCTTAACAAGACTGGAAAGTGGAGTACATTAGTCCACTTGGCACGGGTCTCCTGTGTGTCAAATAAGTAATCTTTTATTGAATGGTTTGGGGCTAAAATACATCTCTGATGTGTTGCTTCACTATGATCTCTCTGGTCTTCAAGGACAGCTCTGCTTACTATTCACAGGGTCAAAACTAATTAGCTCTCACAGCTCACAGCTCTTAAATATTACATGTTTATGTTTTCCATTACTCTTTTTTAATAGAATGTGGAGCTCTTTATTCATATCTCTCATTGCACTGTAACTGCAGTGCGCTCTTTCTTCTGTTGTTTTAGCTCATATTTGCCCTTCATTTAAGTCTTTAAATCCTTTTTAGATGTGTCTTTTATCTTCACTTGTCTTCGATGCATTTTTTGACTTATGTAAAGCACTCTGAAGTCCTTTGTTGGTTCTACACAAATGGATTTGCCTTGCCTTGTATTCCACCCATATTTTAGCATGGAAGTGCTTCTCTCCCCCCCCCTGAGAATAAGCTATGACATTTCGTCACACAGTCATTCTCTGACCCAATCTGTGATTCCGTTTTTTATGGTGCTATGCTTGTCGAGCTCTGACTAGTTCACTGCGTTGTCTGCATACATTCTTATGGTGGGGACAAAGTCTCAAACTGCTGCAACATGCTGAGGGGAACTCAGCTGGAGCAAAACTGTCCCATTCATTACTCTTCCTCACTGAGGAGTTAAAAGAACAACTGGAGCTTGGTGAAGGCAGAATAGGAGGCTGGCTGTGTTTCTAGTCTGAGATAAAGGACTAAAAAAAAACTTTTTTGTCCTCTTGGTCAAACACCATTACCTCTGCAGATGTTAGCATCTGGACAGAGCCTCTCCTCTATTAGTGGTCCTGGGCATTGGCTCTCCTCCTGTCTAGTGACTGGAAGACCAGAATCCAGGTCCAAACAGGCCCGGAAACGGCTCTGGATTGAGACCATCTTATTGCCGCTGATAATTCCTGCTTGGGAGGTGTTGTGCTGGAGGAAGGCAGAGGGTACGCAGGGAGAACACGGAGTCCACTCTGACCACTCGCTGAGGATGACTGAAAGAAGGGAAGAAAACAGGACACGTGACAGCATGATGGGATTATTCAACCACAAGATCTTTACAGCACACTCATTATTCAGCTTTCTTACCTTCACACTCTCTCATGTCACACTGCAAAGCTCCATCATGGCAAAGGCTGGAGGACAGAACAGCCAAAAAGATGAAAAGAGTCAAATTGAGTCATAGATCCCAGACAAGCACAGAGCAAACAGGAAGTGGTTACAAAGAGAAATAGCAGTCACAAATATAGCAGTAGCAACGGCAAAGTGCACTTATTCTGTTTTAATGCCATGCTTGGTATACTGCAGCATGCAGTTAAAACACAGAGTCCCAAACAACGTCTTGTCTGTGAAAGCTGAAAACCGAAACTACCTTGGTATTACAAGTACTGATACAGAAATCATGTTCATGCTCTGTGTGTTTTTAACAGCCAGGGATCTAACCAGGTGCTGCAGCCTATGGTGACCGTGGCGCCCTCAGGGACCTTAACAGGTGTAGGTGGTTGTCCTGAAGCTTGGTGCTGCAGGTGAATGCAGCCACACTCCTCTGGAGGAACACAGCTACCATTCTGCTGCAGGAGACCCTGGAGGAGAAAACACAGCGTTCAGAAAAACAAACTGGTTTTTGTTTTGGTTCATTTGGTTTTAACACGGTGATTACGTGTCTTCTACAGCGACACTATGATGCTCATTGAATATATGTTATTAACTGTATAAACATATAATAATATTGACAATGTGAAAGGTGTCTATTGTAGTGATGAACCTACAGATAATTATCAGCTAAATCTGCAGCTCCCCATCTGCAGTTTCAGCTCATTGTTTAGCTGTCTGGTAGCAACTTTACTGTTTTGGTTCACACGCATCGCTCTCATAGTGCTTGCAGCTGTTTTCAGTGAATAAGATCTGATGAAACCCGCCATGCACCAAATGTTTGTGCTGACCCCGAGTGGCCAAACAGATCAGTTATTGCAGGTTCAAGTGTTCAATGAAAAAAGTATGCACAGTTGTTAAATGATTTATGGTATCAGCCATGGTCTCCGCCTCTGGTGATCTGCTTTCTGTTCCATATTTCATGATCTCCCTCCCCGCTGCTGTATGGGTGTATCATCAGTCTATCAGAGAGGATTTTTCAGGTTTTTACAATAAATCAAATCTGGAAGCTCCCAAACTGGGCCAAACAACATTATAAAATTGTCATTGCAACTCATCATCATCAGCGTGATGCATAAGTAACAATATGAAACACAGCATATTTCACTTATTTGTGCGAGTACATTTTTGTTCTGTTTTAATACTGACACACAAATCATGCAACATTCAACTACTTTACATGCAGATTGCAGTATTGTCAGAATTACGTATGAAAAATGTTTGGCACTTGCTAATTTCAAATCCATCTGAGAGCTCTACATTGCAAACATCAACAATGAATACACTTTGTTCTGATTTTGATGTTATTAGAATGATCCGGGTTTGCTTTATTGTGAGAGTGAGTATTGATCCTGTCCATACACATTATAAACACTATAACTAGACTAGGGCTAATAAAATATGAAATATTCACCTCTGGGCAGTAGCAGCCAGGTGTACATTCCCTGACACCTAAACACACATCTCCACGACCATGTAGTGAACACTGCTTCTCACACGGTGCACCACATGCCGAGTACACAAATGGGGCTTCACAATCTACGAACGAGAGGTAAACAAAATCAAACACACACACACACATAATCACAGTACTGTAAACGTAGTAACTCAACTCCACCCATCCAAAGAGAAGATGCTTTATCTTCTGTCTTTTAAAGGCAGGAAAAGAACATTTTGTAAAGTGTGCTTTAAGCATCGGAACAGCGAGAGAATCACAAACAGGCCTGGTTGTTAACTGACCATCACACTGGCTGAGACTGCATGTCCTGCTCTGTGTTTCAACAGGAGTGCACTGTTGTCCCCTGGTGGCTGGAGAAAGAGCTACACGGTAGCGCTGCTGCCTCTGAGACTCACAGGAGCACTGAGACCAAACACTCCACTCCGACATCGGGCAGCCTGCAGTAGAAAACAAACCAACATCACTAAAACCAAACACTTCATGCTTTTTGTGATCCACTCCTGTGAAGAAGCATTAGCATCTGTACTCATGTGACCCACTGCTGTTCCTGGTAAGTCGATTTCTACAGTTATAAGGGAAATATACTGCTAAGTTAATGAGTATGTAATGGAGCTATTTATACACCAAACATTAGGTTATCTTCTTTTACAGTCAACATAAATCTGTCTTACTGGCACCAACTACTAAAGTACATTTAAAGCAGAGACAAAAATTAAATTAGCAACCATGGTGACCTGACACTAACAACAACTAATAGTCCAATAATACTGCATTAATCAATCGTTTCAATCGTAATCAAAAATTTAGCTAGGAACAGGAGAATATATCTTTTTTTATTAAATTAGCAACCGAATATTAATCCAAACTAAATTTACTCATCACAATCTTAAATAAATAGATGAACATTAACTCATATAAATTGCCTGAGGACAGTGACAGCATCCGACCCACAGATTAAACTCAGCATGCAGTAATTTATCAGGACTAACAACTGAACACACACAAGGAAAGACTGTGAATAAAGTATTTAAAAAGTTATTGTTGCGAAGGTAAATATGAAAATGTATTCTCTGGCCAAAAATAAACGCACACAACATAATCGTGCTCGCTAACATTTATATAGAACATAATTAATGTGATTTGCTGCCTGCGACAGACACTGTTGTTTTTGATGAATATTAGACTGATGATAGATTTTTATATGAATAAAGTTATGACAGTGATCTTTATTTCAGGCAGTTAAGCATGTGAGTGCAGTGAAATGATGTGGAAATGACATATCTGTCTCCTGCTGTAAACACTGTAGATCATTTGATATGCACACATTGATGCAAGGCTCACATCTGGCTGAATCAGGTGAAGTGAATGACACATCAGTTCACAGAGCTGAAGATGATCTAAAGTAACTACATTTTTTTTGAGTTTTGTCTGTGTGTACCTGGACACGGCTGTTTGTAACACAGCTGGGTCTCCTCTCTGTTCCTCTCAGCCTCAATCTCAGTGGGACACTCTGCATCACCTCCTTCCTCACACACGCACACCCTGTGCCGGGAAACAGATCCTGCACCACAACTTCGGGAACATGGTGACCATGGCGACCAGGGGCAAAGGTCATCTGTAGACAAGAGAGTCGATATGATCAGAGCAAATGTGAACTGCATTGACTTACTTAATAATTCGGTTTTGCTGATATTTTTCAATTATGCGTACAGTGTGTAGCAAAAAATTCTAAAAGTTTCTGATGAATGAATATAATTGTGGCGTTTCTGAACAAACCCAGGCAGGGAGAAGTGTGACAGTCCTGTGTTTCTCTCTCTGGACCGCTGCAGTGAGACCCGTTGTTACGTGGCGGTGGGTTGATGCAGGCATGAGTTCGAACCTGTGTCCCCCGACCACAGGTCACTGAGCAGTCGGACCACACTGACCACGGGGTCCAGCCACCATCCACTGGAAACAACATACTTATTTTTAGTCTTTTGACAAATGTCTTGTCGGGGCAACACATTTTCAACAGTGCCACATTTAGACCTGCTTAATTTACACATTATCAGTGACCTACCTCTGCAGTCAATGTCTTGGCAGTAATCTCCCTCTGGTGTGCATGTGCTAGGAGGCAAAACAAATTAGTGTTACACAGGGGAAATCCTTCACTTTCTTGTTTCTTTGTCAGTACAAAACCTTCATTCTGACCCTCTGTGTTTGTTTGCATCCATCATTCTCACCATTGTTTGCACTCGCCCTGCAGCCACGTGTCTCCTACAGTGAGCTCCTGGTTATCATGGACACACAAAGGTGGGCACGGTCCTGGGTCACAGGATTTATGCTGGACTTCCTCAAACTGGCAATCTATTCCTTCAGTCTCTGGAATCAAAGACCTGACACACAAGACCGTGTTTGTGTTTATGTTTTACTGTGCTGTATGCATCAAATTATAAATACATATATAAATACATAATAATAAAGGTTTTATAATAAATATGAAGACCTGTATCTGGTTCTCTGGCCCTGCCCACAGGAAACGCTGCACGCTGCCCAACTGGACCAGGAGCTCCAAACGCAGGAGGCCTGGCAGCTGTGATTGGTGCAGAGGAGCTGTCCATCAGAGCAGCTGCAGTTGTTGCAGTCCACCTGATGCCAGCTGCCGGCTGCCCAAATCTGTCCCAGTGAGTCCACGCAGTCGCACTGCCACAGCTGCACACACACCCCGTCCTGTTGCAACTGGCCTGGAAACACACATAGAGTAGTTAAAGTGTGTGATATGTTGATGGACTGACTCATCTCTGGTTTGGGGCCATAGCTTCTGCTTTCTACATGTGCTACATGTTTTGGATTTGTCACTATAGTTTTGTAATTCAGGTGAACTGACCCTTGAAAATGTTTAATTAAAGAAAATCACATGTGGACATAGAACCAGTGGTCATTACTACGTTTTGGTTAATTATGACAGCACCAGCACTCATGCTCAATCAGATACAGCATGTGCACGCACACACACACACACACACACACACACAACACACACAGTCTTATGTTATTAAAATGACAGCAGCCATAGTACCTTCAGGGCAGCGACAGCCAGGCTGACATTCGGTGTTGCCCTGGCACTCGATGCCCTGCTGGAGGTCGGAGCACCGCTGTGGACACTGGTTGGCACACAGCACGAACTCTTGGCCCAGCGGGCACCCTTTCGCATCTGACAATACACAAACAGAAGGCCTTTTTCTCCACATAACATGCCTCACCAAGAATTCTGACCACAGGCTGTGTTGACTTTTTCAACACAAAGACTATGTGAAAAATAATAGCCATCTGCTGAATTAATAAACAATCGCCTCTGCACAGTGTTAACTGTCTTAGGGGTCACAGCAATCTGAATTCAACAAGCGTTTGTGAAATGCTGGGTGTTTCTCACCGCAGGGTTTGGTGTTACAGGGTTTGACCTGGTTCTTCTCTCCTTCACACTTCTTCCCACCGTTCTTGGGCGGAGGGCTGGAGCAGGAGCGAGTGCGTATGGAGCGCCCACTGCCACAGCGCTTATCACAACGGGACCAGGGACTCCAGCGAGACCAGCCTCCATCCACTGCAGGACAACAAACATGAACATAAAATATGATATGATGTATACGTTAGACATGATATAGAGCTCTGGAAAAAATTAAGAGACCTCTGGTGGAGAGCATGCCAAGACACATGAAAGCTGTGATTAAATATCAGGGTTATTCTACCAAATATTGATTGCTGAACTCTTCCTAAGTTTAATAGTATTGTATTGTTTTAAAATAAATATGATCTTGTTTTCTGCGCATTATTTGAGGTCTGAAAACATTGCATGTTTTCTGTTATTTTGACAATGTTGTCAGTAGTTTATAGAATGAAACAAAAATGTTCATTTTACACATACCTAAGTAGTATGTAAGTAGTAAAATCAGAGAAACTGATCATTTTGCAGTGGTCTATTAATATTTTCCAGAGCTGTATGTTTCTGCATCTTTTATCTTTGTATTATATATACAAGTCACATTCATGTTACACTAAAGGACAAGTTTATTACAAGTTCATCTTTTCAATTTAATTTCTACAGGTTATAATAACAATACTCACCAAATCTTAATGGACAGTATATTACTGCAGATTAGGACAGGATTGTGAAAAACTGCAATTTTCTTTCACTCCATTTAAAAGTAAAGACTTCAGGTTTCTACGGTGTATTTTTCCAACCCTTCAGGCAACAAGTCTCAATCATCAACCAGGCAAAATGTCCCAGAGCCCCAGAACTGCAGGTTCCCCATGTGGCTATTACTCTGTGGTCATTGCATAAATTCTAAATGTGTCCATGAAAGCACAATATAAAGTGAATTGATTGGGGCCTTAAGGAAACACACACACATTACTGTCTAGGTTTCCCTAAGGCCACTGGTTTCTGTCATTCCTCTAGAATGTAAACATGATGTAGGTCCATACAACATAAATATGTTGTACCTGCAGAAGAGCAGAAGTCAAACAACATTACTATAGAACAGAATGTAAATGTGATAATTACCACTGTCTGTAAAAGTTCTACATCGGTTGGATTTTCATACCCAATTTAAATGAATGGAAATCAATTCATGCCTAGAATGTAGGTCAAACTGAAACACTGGAGCTTGACAATCCCTACAAAGACTCTTTATGCTCAAGACAGGACGTAGAGTGATGGACATAAATTTAAATTTTCTGAACGTATTGAATTGAAAATTGCAGCTTGGCTCTACATGCTGATGAGCTGGCTGACCTCTGCAGGGCCTGATGTTACAGAAGCGATGCTCCAGGTTTCCTCCCAAGATGTCCTCGCACCATGAGCCGTTGGTCCCGGGGCTGAGGAAGGCTCGGATCCTCTGCTGTTGACCCACTCCACAGGACCGCGAACAGGAACCCCACGCCCCCCACTCTGTCCACGAACAGTTCTTCTGTGCACAGTCGGCTCCTACGCATACCTCAACTCCATCTGGGATCATATTATAAAAACATGACATAGTGGTTAATACATTTGCAGCTTAGACTAATTAGTGCCGAGTGCCTGCGACACGAGGCACTACTCCCATAGCTAGCAAGCTAGCTATGGGCGTAGTGCCTTTTCTGTGGTGACTGTCAATCTGTGTTGTTTGTGTTTAAATCTGCTGTTGCTGTGCCTATGATGCGACATATATCAGCAGTTATTGTCAGTTAATTTGAATTTGTCTGTGTAAAATGATAGAGAGAGACAGCAGAGCAGCTTAGCGGCTAGCGCGTTAGCGGCTAGCACGTTAGCTGCTAGCGCGCTAGCCCGTTAGCGACTAGCACTGTCAGGCTAACAATTAGCCACTAACAGGCCTGTGTGAAATCATAACATAATTTAATAGGTCATATTTCTTCATTTTACACACAAACTGCATATCTAGACGACCAGGAAGGTCTCTAGATGCCCAAACTTAAGTCGGTTCAATGATTGGAAATACGGTTTGGACAGATATCCTTCCTGTTCGAGGCATGGTCTCAGCATTTTCTCTCTCTCTCTGCCTTCCAATTGAAATTCGAACTGCTACACTAACTGCCCGGCGGCGGCCATCTTAGCAGTTATTGTCAGTTAATTTGAATTTGTCTGTGTAAAATGACAGAGAGAGTCCGCAGAGCAGCTAGCGCATTAGCACTAGCCACTAACTGACAGACATTAACACAGGCAACTCAAGCAAGACTGTGGTGACTGTCAATCTGTGTTTAAATCTGCTGTTGCTGTGCCTATGATGCGACACACACACACCTAACAACTTCAAAATCAGTTAGTGGCTAGTGCTAATGTGTTAGCTGCTGTGCTGCTCTGCTCTCTCAGACAAGTTCATATTCACTGCCACTATATGCTAAAATGGCCGCCTAGTGTTAGCAATTAGCATGTTGATGCACCTAACACCTTCCACACATTTTGTACCACAGAAATAAAAATTATATCACTAGATTCAGTTAATTTAGGACATTGCTAATATATTGACCTTATACAAACCTTGTTTTCAAGACATGACATTTGCTAACATTTGCAGCTGATGCTAGAATTAGTGGCAGACTGACAGACAGTAACACAGACACATAGACCGACATAGACAAGCACACACACAGACAGACAAGACAAAAACACACCCCACCACACACACACACACACACACACACACACCTAGTAACTTCCACATATTTTGTACTACAGTGTGCACAGTGTGTGTAAATAAACATGTTAAATATTACTATTTGAGATGTGCTTTTTCACTACAGAACCCCGGCAACAGCCCACTCGGCACTTCCAAAATTTCCGCGGGAATTTTCTAGTTATTAATTCTAATGCTTTGGTTTAACTGCAGGTGTCACACCTCATTTTCTATTTCCTGCCCCTGTCGGTACAGTTTACTATAATTACAGGAAGCCATTTGTTTACGGCGTTCATAGTAATGTTGCACAATTTATTCATCCGAGTGGAAACTGTACAGAGTTACAGTGAGTTCATTTTAAACACTGTCAACTCTATATAAGCTGTTTGTTATTGTTTATATGAGGTTATGCCTGGATCACGGCAATGAGAATTTTATTTCTAACATTCATGTTTCTCTACAAGGCTCCACCATTTTTGCTATCTTCTCTGCTGTGTGTACACCCACACATGCACACACACACGCACAAACATGGTATAATCATTTTTCTGTGGATGTTATCCCTGTTTGTTTGTGCATACTGCTGTTACCTTTGTTGAAATAAAAAACAGATATTAGATAAACAGATGCCTGCTTACACACTAAACTTCACCACATTCTCAAACAAAATGGCTACATAATAACACAGTGTGTCAGTGTTAATCTCTTCTGATGTCTGTGTGGATTATTAAATAAAACAGCAAGTCCATTACAAAATCTGTTCTGTTGTCTCAGAGATAAGCATGGAGAAAAATTACAAACCAAGCCGCAAACACAAATTCCAAACAGATGTTAATGTAGAGATTTTACTGGAGATGCTGATTATATACGTACAGCATGTGCACTTTCACACAGCTAAATAATGAGTTGTTTGTAAAAATTACTTCATGTCTACATTCACGACCAGGAACCACACTGGTCTGCCACTGATAGTTGTGTTCCTTTCTCAAAAGTAGATTCTGACAGCAGTTCCTTTACTTCAGTAGTTTCCCATACAGGAACTTAAAGGTGTTCTTGCGTTTTGAACCTGTGGCGTCCTGTGTCACTATAACCTCCTGGCTCCCTCAGACTCCCACACACATTGCTATTGTCTTGTTGCTATTGTATCAAGACACCAAGGCAGATTGACTTTCAGGAGATGCACTGTTTGACTGCTGAAAGGAGTATAAGACTTGTTGTCAACCACAGACCCTGACAGGACTGGTCATACCTGGACACTGGGGCAGGTTACAGGCCTTCTCTTGGTGAGAGCTTCCAGAGCAGGGAGGTTTGATACACTGTCGATGACGGGACTTTGTGGCAGGGCTGAGAGCATTAGTGCACGTCTTAGAGCAGGGACTCCATGACGACCAGGGAGAGAAGCCAACATCTTCATCTAAAGGAGACAGAGGAAGATACGGGTACAGGTCAATAAAAAGTTTTGCTGTCTCGTGGGGGAAAAGATGGTAGAAGATAGGGTTTAAAATAAACTTAACAAATCAGAATACCAGAACACCTAACTCAAACAGGAGGGGAGAAGGAAGCAACAAAGAGAAAAAAGCAATTCAGTAAAAATGCAAATGTAAATGAGAAGACTCCAGCTGGTATTAAAATCTGTATGATGGATATTTACCTGGTAAAAGTGGTTCTTCTGTTGGACCAACAATAACTGCGGACAACAAATAAACATCAACATGAGTACAAGCTCCACCATGTATCGTCTCTGTTCTGATCATTTATAATGGCTGTAAATTAATTATACATAATAGGCCTTTATGATTAAATAAGGTTTATAATTAAATTAAATAAATACACACTCACTGTCACAGTGTCTCCCTCCATCTCTAACTAACTAGTGCCTATACCTGGGCAGTCAGGGGCCTGACAGTAGGTGGTTTCCTGGCGTGGCCCTTTGCAGTCTCTGCCTCCGTGGGCCGGGACGGGGTGTGTGCAGCCCCTGGTGCGAGTCTTCAGTCCCAGACCTCCACAGGACAGCGAGCATGAGCTCCAGGATCCCCAGGGTGAGAGGCCGCCATCGACTGGGCAATGCTCCAAGGAACAGTTCCACCTGCCATGATCACAGCCGCTACAGGGAACAGAGTGGGGAGGTCACAGCTTGGACATCAGAAATATGGTCCACGATTTATCAGATTCTCATGATAAAGTATGAGTCTTTAATTTGATATGTAACATTCAGTTTGATACATACATTGAGAAATCTTGCCTAAAAACTTTCTTAAAAGGTTGTACAAACCTACAGCGGTAGTAGGCACTGTGTATCTGTATAAAATGGATCTAAATATGCTCACCAGGTGCTGCAGTCATGGACCAGTGTGTCTCCAGAATGAAGTTCCACTCCGTCAGAGATGTTATACAGGAGCAAAGATGAGACCGGTGTGGCAGAAACACTCTGCAGAGAAGCCAGAAAGTCTTTGTCCACTAGACACGGACACTCCTGCAACACACACAATAAACTCACATTAGATGGACATGTAGCAATCTGAGGACTCACCAAAGCATTTTAGCTCCTTCAACACTGGTTAAATGTTAATGTTCGTGTCACTCAAATGCAAGGTATCACAAGTCTGTAAGAATGCAGATGACAGGGAACCCACCTGCAGGCAGACTCCATTGTGTTGGTATGTGTGCGGGGGACAGTGGCAACCTTCCTCACAGCCGTCAGAGTAGCAGCCCTCCCTGCCACTGACCTGAGCGCAGCTGAACGGACAGCCTTCACCTCGTTCACACTCCCTGTACAGCCTGCCTGGAGGGCAGCCCACTTCTGTACAACATGATGTCAGCAGAGAGACACAGATTAAAGATGCTGAAAAACAGTCTGAAAATGTTACCATGGATCTTACAGTCTAGTCTTTGATGCCATAGCTACAGGCGACTCACCAAGGCAGACCTGGTTGTTGCAGGTCTTGCTCTGGCGGCTGAGGCCGCTGCAGGGTGCAGAGCTGCAGAGACGAGAGCGGGACTGCTGTCCTCCACCACAGCTAACAGAACACACAGACCAGTGAGACCAGGGGAGCCACGGGCCCACCGAGTCTAGAAACAAAAACATACTGAGATGTAAAGACACAGCTGCAAAACAGGTAAGGGTAATGTAAGAAATCAAAGAAAAACAGTTTTCAAAGTTCTAAACTGGATTAATCAGACAGAACTACCTGTGCACAGGTGTGTGTTGCAGTCTTTCTGCTGTTCAGCGATTCCTAGGCAGCCTCTCCCACCGCTCTGTGGGGACGGGTTATCACACTGGCGTGTCCTGGACTTCACTCCTCCACCACATGGGAGCGAGCAGTCAGTCCAGGCCCCCCATTGGCTCCAACCACCGTCAATGTGGCAACCAGGGACTGACTGACACTGTAGAACCCCTGCCTCGCACGAACTGCGACAACGTGAGAAAGATGACAAAACACAAAAACAAAGGAGAATAAAATTAATTTAAAGATGAGTTTGTACAAGGAATTTTATATAAATAAATATTTTATACATACACTGTATATATATGACTTTATTTTATATAAGAATCAAAATGTTGTATAGCTGTTCAGTTGTTCTGTACCAGTTTTTGCAGTCACTGATGATGCTGTCTCCTGGATTTGCAAACTGCCAATCAGATTCACCAGGCCATACCCATGATGCATTACTAGAATCTGGCCTGCTGACTGTTATTCCTACATCAGAGACAAAAATTTATCGATTAGACTAATCTCTGCTCAGTCCATCACAGTTTAACTGCAGTGTAACCACTTCCATTGACACTTTTCACATAAACAGATAGTGGATCTAACCAGTAGCTGAGCTGTTGTGGTATTTGCAGCGACACTCCTCCCTGACCACACACATTCCATCCTGCAGAACCATGTCACCCGGACAACCGCAGGTCTGTCTGCACCCGGGGGAGTCCAAGCACTCTGTGTCACCATGGAGATCTGAACAGGAGCGAGGACAGGGCTTCCCACAGGGCCATTCTATCTGGCCTCCGCCACAGTCTGCTGAATGCAGGAGGAAGTACAGTTTGCATAACACATGGAGCACAGAAATGACTTTCAATAATTTGCCATTAGTTTAGATGGGGAAAGTCACCCCATGAATTGAGTGGCTGGAATGGAAACTAACAGCTGTAAAATGTGGCCTGAAAGATCAAGAAATGTCTTGACTGTGAGTTAATACATGAAATGTATCCCTGAAATAGATGATTGATGAACAGTGCTGCAGAGCAGGAGCCTGTCAGCTTGCTGTTTATCAGTAATCCCTGTTATCATTCTGTGGGAGTTGGACATGCACCGGAACACGAGAGGGCAGGTAGAGTTCAGCCACAGCAGAGAGTTCATTAATCTTCCTTTCAGGCAGCCATTTCATTTTATCAGGCTTTTTTTATTCAACTCAAGCAGCCTCTTTTCTCTCAGGCTTCCCCACCTGGGACAGATACAGAAATGCTAATGATCGCCACTTTGTTTCTTTACAGTCCAGTAAGCTCCCTCTGAATCAGACTTTCAGTCATTTTCAACATGAATCCACAATTAACACGCCTTTATGATGCTGACCTGAGCAGATAGTAATGTTGTCATGACAACCACGTCTCTGCCTGCTCTCTCCAAGGCAGGGCAGGCCACCAAACCTGGCTGGAGGACTGTTACACTCCCTGGTGCGAGTGGACGACCCAGCACACCCATCACACTCTGACCATGCTGACCAGGGACTCCAGGAACCATGGACTAGAATGAGAGGTTAGAAACATAAAGAGAGGTTATTTTAGATAAAATGAATAAGATCAAAAAGGATAAATTAAGAGAAAAACAGGAAACAAAGATGAACATTCCACTTTGTCAAGTCAGTGCCTAGAGTGACTGATCTGGAACCTATTTTTTTTTTCGGTTGCTAAATTATCCTAGCTGAGGTTCTGTCTTTTGTAACCAATGGTAATGACGATGAGAGAAGACTTCTTACCTGGACAGAAGGTGATGACAGGACAGGGCTGTCTCTGGATTTGAACTCCGACCTCATTATGTATTTCCTGTTCTCCGGGGCATGCTGCTCCTCCTGCTTTGGGCTCAGGGCAGCCACAGCTCCTGTAGCGCGTCACAGACTCTGCCCCACAGGTCCTGGAGCATGGAGTCCATTCGGACCACTCACACCAGTCACCCGACACTGGAAACATACAGAAGGATACATTTATGGCCAATGCTACATATCATTTTATTGTAACCAATCATAAATAAAGTTAATGTTTTTATTGTTTTGCATTACTTTAAATGCTTCTCCAAAAACTGCACACAAACCAGTTTAAGGAACAAAGTTTCATATGTTGATTATTAATCATAATATGTAATTTCCACGATTCTCAACACACACACAAACTTAGAGCTGGTTACACACCCTGGACAGGGGTCTCTGGAACAGTTGAGTCTCCCAGCCTCACAGGTGCTGAAACAAAGAGGAAGTACCAGGATGTTACATGCGGTTTACATGCATGTACAGCATGTGCTCCCTGTTTGTGCATCATTCTAACCAGTTGTTACATCCATCAGGGGCTTCAGTGGTCTCCCCTGGTTCCAGCCTGCGTCCAGTGCTCAGGTCCAGGCAGGGACAGTCTTCTCTCTCTACACAGACTGTCCCATTAGCAGACAGGACTTTCCCCTCTGTGCAGTAGCACCCTGGCTCACATTGCCACTCACAGTGCTGCAGAACAGGAAGAAAATCTCCTTTATCGTCAAAAACATCCTAATTTTCATCCACAAGGTAGGACTTACAAACAAAACATTTGTAGTATGATACCCACAGCCAGGTCCTCACACGAACGAGGACAGGAGGGACCACAGCTACTGAACACTGTGCCTGGGACCTGCGAGCATGGCGCCACTGCAAACACACATAAGAATAGGTAAAACACAAAAAAACACACAAAACACTGACAGGGAATCAACTGTACAAAATTCATCATGTCCATGCAGACCACACATACTCACATCTACATTCTACACACTCTGTAAACATACCTGGACAATGGTCAGTGTTACAGGCTATGACCTCAGTTCCCAGACCCTCACAGTAGTTCCCCTCCCCCTCTGGACTGGGACTGTCACACTCTCTCCTTCGGCTTTGAACCCCCCCACCACATGACTTGGTACACTCTGTCCAATTACTCCACTGACTCCAGCCACCGTCACCTGGAAACGGTGACATTTCACAGCAAATAGAGATTAGTCACATGACTAAAAACATAATATATATAATGATACATAATAATACATGACACACCCAGGAAATGACAGAAATGTAATTTCTTAGAACAAATTATAAAACAATGTGACCAAAATCTCAATACTTCATGGTGACTGGTCATCAATTTGTTGTGTTGTGTTGCTGTTATGAACATTCATCCTGGATTACATGATACTCATGTTTCATTTTCCCGATAATCGACTCATGCCAGAACAAACTAAGTCAGAGAATAAGAAAACTTACTCACACTCACACACAGCTCACACTGCTCACAGATCTAAATACAGGCCATGTAAAAAGTCAATACATTTAAACCAGTCTATTTAAATGAAGACAAAACGAGCTTACGGTCACATGGGGCGGTGATGCACACTTGGTCCTCTCTGTGAGGGCCCAGACATGGCATGCCACTGTCAGAGTGCTGGGGATTCGAACAGAACCTGTACCGAGACTGGAGACCAGCTCCACATGATACCGAACACTGACCCCAGGGAGTCCACACTGACCACTGGCCATCAACTGGAGAGAGAGAGAGAGAGAGAGAGAGAGAGACAGACAGAGACAGAGAGAGATATTTATACTTCATATGTCTTAGACTTAGAGATACGCAAGATAAAAAAGTACCTACTTAAACAATAATATGACAACAATGAAAAGAATGAAAAAATAGAAAAAGAAAACAGAAAAAATACAATGTCTTTTTGCCTTACCATTGCAGCTGTCTTGAGAGCAGTTAACCAGCCTACCATCTTCACATGTACTGAAACATAAAACACATTTGAATAATAATTGTTCTCTTCTTTATATACTGATAAATGGAAGCACAGGTTCATACAACTATAAAAACTTAGAGTCAGTTTGACGTACCAGTTGTTGCAGTCTGTGGGCACAGTGTCTCCTGGTCTGTACTGCTGTCCATCCACATCACAGGGACAGTCAGACTCCCGCACACACACACCATCCTGTTAATATGCAGAACCATCAACAACATGACTGTGATCACTGTATATATGTGTGTGTATGTGTGTGTTAACCACCTCACCCACCTGCTGGACAGTCCCGTGTGGACATTGGCAGCCTGGAGTGCAGTTCCTGCTAAGGTTCATTGTGAGGTCTGTGCATGACACTGGTCCCCTGATGCACTGCTTCCACTGCTGGCCTGGAGGACACACCCTGCTGTCCCCTGACAGAGATTAATGTCAGTGTGATCAAAATGCCTTTGTGATGCCCCTTCATGCACCAAAAAAACACTAAAACAATATGCACAGTATCATCCTTTAATCTGGTAATGAAATCAATGCCAATGCCTCTCAGAATAGGACATGATGATTTTTATTGTTATACAATGCTAACAATGAAATAAAATTCTGATGGAGTCTCCATGATATTCTGTACTTTCAAGACTGTGATGTTTTTCTCTCTCATTTCCTTCTCTGCATTGGTGTTTTTATTTTCTTGGGAAAAAACATAATTTAGAACAATAAATATCTGATAGAAGTTGTTTATCAATATGATCTGTGTACCACAGGGCTGCAGGTTACAGGCGCTGAACTGCTGAGCAGTGCCGTGGATCCGGATGGGCCCACGAGTCCGGGTCCTGTAACCTCCTCCACATGTCACTGAGCACTCTGACCATGCACTCCATGGCTCCTTTAAACCTTCAGACACAATCACAACCAGATTAGTGTCCTTAATATCTGAGCAAAATAAAAACTGGCGGCTCATTCTTTAAATTTCAAAACATGGATTCTGTGAATAATAACATACAAACAATTACTCACCAAAGCAGGGTTCAATGCTGCAGGTATCAATCCCAACTCTGTCTCCTTTGCAGGGACGACCCCCGGAAGCTGGGGGAGGATTCGTTCCTGAACGATACCGCCTTCTCACACCAACATCGCATGTTCGACTGCAAGCACTCCACTGGGTCCAGCTGCTCCAGCCACAGTCCACTGAGAAACACGCACGGCATAAAAGACAAGGAGACAAATGAGGAGAGAAGACAAGACTTAAGAATAGGCTGGTACGGACTTGGGTCCATAAACTGTTTTTTGTGTCATGAAAGCGCTGGCTGGTATTTGTGTGGTGAGAGAAGTATTGTTAACAGGGGGATGACCGGCCTCTAACATAAAGCTTACAATGAACAGGATGATAAAAGTCAGCAGCCACATTCAGTTTGCAGCTGACCTGCTCCCACAAAGGACTTTTCTGTCTCTGGTATGATTCACATATCATAAAGCTCAGGATAAACTCTCCTCCATTTTGTCAGCTACCAGGTGAATGAGTCCTACCCTATGTAACATATGATTAGTTGCCAGTGACAGTGAAGACACCAAGACTCTCTGAAAAGTTTACAGATTTTCAACTAGAGGTTGGGAACAATTGGGAAAAAAAGACACTTAGAAATGGACACAAGCCCTAAATGTACATTCAGAAATCCAGTTAAGAGAAAAAAAGGCCACTCACCAGGACAAGAAGCTGTTCCACATTCCATTTCTCCATTTACACAGGTACTGTTTGAGACACACAATACAAAACAAGTGACACAAGGTTGAAAATTTGAGGCCAAATTCAATCATCCATCAATAAACAGAGGTCTTGTTTTGTCTACTTTACAGCAAAAGTTATTTTTGGTCACAGGCCAACAGTACCAGTTATTGCAGGCATCAACAGGCAGGGTGGCACCCGCTGGGTGCAGCTCCCCCTGGTGGTAACATGGGCACTGTGCCAGGGGCACACAGCTGCCGTTGAGCAGGTAGAAGCCGAGGGCGCAGTAGCAGCCATCATAACAGGCAGTGGCACACTGCACCTCTGTGGAGGTCATGTCCAAACACACCCGTGGACACGCGCCGCCATGAGCCTCACACTCTGCCGCTGTCATGTACGCCATACCCTCTGGACACACACCTGACAGGAGACGAGTGGAAATAAGGGCTAAATATTGAGCATGACCACACAGGCGTTTATTGAAAGGGGCTGCAAATGTATACAAAAACACCACAAACACAATTTTATCTTAAAAACATGATCAGTACCTGAGCAAGGGTGGGAGTTGCAGTCTCTCGTCTGTATGTGTGGCCCGGGGCAGCTGTTGCCCCCATATTGTGCGGAGGGTGAATTGCAGAATCGCTCTCTTGTTTGGACACCAGAATCACACTCTGATGAACACTGAGACCACAGCGACCATGCTGACCAGCCGCCATTCACTAGAAGGTTACAACTAAAATCAGTTTTTTAATCTTCTTGACACATCAACATTTGTGGAGGGAACAGAACATTGAACATTGTGGTTTCAGTGTGTGTGTGTGTGTGTCTAATACCTGGACACTGGACAGTGTTACAAGGCTCTTGCTCCTCACTGTCTCCATTACAGGCAGAGTCAGAGTGTGTGTGGTTGAAGGGCGTGAGCGTGTGGTTGCAGCTGCGGAATCGTTGTCTGATTCCAACATCATCTACATGGTTGAAACATGTCTTGCTGCACTCTGACCAGCTGGTCCATTTACTCCAGACTCCATCTGGTAGTGCTGCACAAGAGGAGGACAAAGTCATCGTATCACCCTCCTCTAATTGTTGCTCATGAAACAGTCTTCATGAAACAAGCCCTCATACATTGTTACATATTATATTTTTATACATTATATACATTTATTTTAGTACAGGATCCAATGAGGCAAACATGTTGGTCCTACAGATACATGACTAGTTTTAAAATCTAATGTTACAAATGAAAATTCCCTGATCTCAGTTATACTGTGTGGTTGTTTCCCCAAGACAAGCCTGACAGCATTAGTGTTCCTGCTGTGTGCCTGGAGTGTGCGTACCAGGGAGGCAGGGGCTAGAGCAGCGACGGGCCTCTGAGGAGTCTCCCGGACAGGGCTGGATTCTGACTGCTTCAGCTGGGTTCACTGGAGACCTGCAAAGACAAAGTCAAGACATCAAGACTCCTGATCCTAATTCAGGACTGTGGACAGCTAAAACACATGATTCCATGAATCCATGCTGTTTGAGTGCTAAAAAAAATGTGATATGCACATTTATTGAATTAAACAGGCTGACCTGTAACGTTGCTGGAGCCCCAGACCACAGGTTACATCGCATGGTGACCATGACGACCAGGCTGACCAATGACATGTCGCTAAACAACTGGAGGTGTCACAGGTTACTTGTCCATCTCGGCAGACACTGATGGAGCCAAAGTATGTATTAGTTCTCTGGTTTCTTTTACAAATCAGTAGCAACACACAATAATGTAGCAGCCCAGCACCTGAGTGTGATTTAAAATAAGCTTCCATCAATATGACTCATTTAGTGTTTTAGAAATACCACCAGTTATGAAAATAGGCTCTGAATGACTGAATGAGTATGTGTCTCTCACCAAGTGGTACACTCATCTCTGTTGATCGTCTGCCCTGGCTGCAGTGTTTGACCTTCCCAGAGACAGACACATTGACTTGCGTTCACACATCGGCCACCCTGAAGGTACAGACCATGAGGACAGCGACACCCTGTAGAAGATCGAGTTAATGTCTTAATCAGCATTTCAGCTGCCAGTGAAAGATCCTCAGTGAGCTACTGACACTCTAATAACAAAGAATAATGTGGTTTGAGTTTTGGGATTTTAAAAATGTTTTGCTTAATTTGTCTGAATAATATGATAGAGCATATGAAATGGCCACAGTAATGATTTCAGTAAGGATTCCATTAATAGAAAATGAACACAGAACATGCTTATATTTGTTCAACTTAATATAAGTAGAATAAGAAACCTGTTTGATTTTGGCAACACTAACCTGAAATGTAAAAAAAAAAGGTTTAAAAAAAGATCCATAGACTCTAAACTCATTCACTGTGACACTGGGTGTACTGTACGTACACTAAATAACATCAGCTACCTCATCATAAAGCACACAATGACATCACTTTACACACTCTGGTCCAAAACGACACCCTATCACCTCCTTTGTGTCCTACCCTGTACACATGCAGCAGTGCAGTTGCTTGTAGAGCTGAGATGAGAGCAGGTAGGAGGACAAGGCTCGACCCTCCCAGCCTGGCAGTCCGTCTCCGTCACCAGCACCATGCCATTGACACAACCTGAACAACCAATCAGGGGGACAGACATAATTCAGACAGTTTTAAAACTTAATCATGAAGCAATCAAATAAACAAGATGTCAAGGCAAGAATACTGGAAAGTCACCTGTCTGTGTGCTGATGTCTTTGCTGCAGGGCTGGGTGTTGCAGCTCTGGCTCTGCAGGGTCATGCCCTCACAGTCTCGCCCACCGTTCTTAGGAGGAGGAGCAGTGCAGGTTCTGTTTCTCTGCCTGACACCACCTCCACAAGGAGCATCGCACTCTGACCACTCTGTCCAGTCTGACCAGTGACCATCAACTACAAGAGAGGAGATAACCCTTAA
The DNA here is from genome assembly GCA_014281875.1 of Nibea albiflora. NCBI lineage: Eukaryota > Metazoa > Chordata > Actinopteri > Sciaenidae > Nibea > Nibea albiflora. The sequence goes on along the minus strand of CM024805.1, from coordinate 3,783,700 downwards.
GTCAGACACCAGTTACTTGTGAAAGGTTCATCCTGTTGGAGGTCAGGTTAAGAGAATGGACCTGGACATGCTCGAGGGAAACAGGCCCGACTGTCAAACTGAGCTCCGCCACAGGCCCCTCCCGGCAGAGCCTCCCTCAGTATGTCCCTCTGTCGGAACAAGGAGCCCAGACCACAGGATACACTGCATGCACTCCACGCTGTCCACGTGGACATGATGCAGTCCACTAGAAGAGAGGAGAACTAAGGATGAAACAAAATACTTACACGTTTTATGATGTCTTATTATCAATCTGAAGTGAGCATATATCTTACTGCAGTCTTTCTCATCCGATCCATCCACACAGTCCTTCTGCAGGTCACATCTGCGGTCCAGGTGAACGCACTCCCCACTGGCACATGAGAATTGTTTGGGGGAGCAGGGGCTAGGCACCAGTGGGCCCAGGGAAGTCACTGCAGGTCTGGCTGTGGTACCTGATAAGAGATCAGCTTACATGTGAGTTTTCTGATTGTTAACATATTTTGCGCAAGTGAGGTCCATCACGACATCATCCATATAGTATCAGTATTTTTCTACACTTTTCTACACTGCCAGTGTTTGTTAGATTAAAGTATGTCCACCAGCCTCTGACAGTTGATGCATACCACAGCGCTCTTCATCTGACCCATCCAAACAGTCCTGTCTGCCGTTGCACACCTGTGCCGAGTCAACACAGCCAAATGACCGGCATGCAAACTGGCCCTCCACGCAGAGCACTCTGGGCAGGCCACCATCATGAGGTGTAGTGATCCATGTGGCTGTAAATGAAAACGAAATAGAGATTACAACATATGTCATTCTGTATGAAGTGTTAACCCGTGGGTCCTGTCTGGTTGTAGGATAACTAGTGAACATGTTGAATCATTCACCTTCTGTGGTTTGTAACCCGGGTCTCCCAGAATGGGGTTCTGTGGTGCGATGCAGTCCAGGTTGGCCTGTGGTGACCCTTGGATAGATGGATGGACTGGTGGTCCACTGGCCTGATCATTTAGGACAAAAAAGAATTGGTCAAAAGTGACAGACATAGATACTGATAATAGATACTGTATACCCCAAAAGGTTTTTTTTAGGTTTTAAATTGAACCTTTTTAAGGTTTTTAATTTAATTTGTTGGTAAAATCCCAATAAGTTGATTTAATAAACAGCTGATTATACCTGTACTTGAGGTTGTTGTCTTCTGAAGTCCAGGTTTACCTGTGGTTCCTGGGGTAGCCACACCAGGAAGGGCGCCTTGGGACCTGGTGGTATGGAGCCCTGGTGCACCTGTTGTACTATCATGAAAACCTGGTCTTCCCGTGGAGCTGGTCTGGTTCTGCAGTCCTGGAGAGCCTCTGGTTGGGGCCGTACCTGAAGAAGATGAGACATAAATAAAAAGAAGAGAGGACACAAAGGACTGTCAATTGCCTTTAACACATAAAGAGACTAAAAGAGATCGACTGATGAAAAATAAAAATGGCCAAATATTGCTCAGCTCTCACCACAGTTGATCTCATCAGAGTGGTCCTTGCAGTCCGGGCGACCATCACAAAGCACAGAGACAGAGACACACTCCTCAGTGTGCAGGCACGCAAACTGGCCTGGCTTACAGCGCTGCACAGTCACTTTCCCACCACCAGAGGGAGACGTGGTCACACTACTGGGGGTCACCAACTCATCTACAAGAGCAGGAAAAGAGGTTGTTTCATATTAACACTGATGTCAAGTAGGTTGTAGAGTCGAGAACTAGTTCTATAAAAAAAGAAGTTGAGAAAGGGGTGCTGAGCAGTTTGACTGTCATTATTCAGTCTAGTTCCTCACCTCCTCTGCAGCCAAGGATCTCTACACGCAGGTAGAAGGTGTGTCTGAACTCCAAAGGGATGATACGCAGGTAGCGAGCTCTGACCAGCTGTCCGAGCCAGCGGGTCACAGGGGTCCTGCCTACCATCCGCACTTCAAACACCTAAAACACAAACCAAGAGGAGATCACTTGTGTCCATGTGTAATGACAACAATAATGTATTGTATTTTTCATGAATTCATGAAACATTTAATCACTTGAGGATATCTGTAAATGTGACTCTAAACGTCAAAAGGACTAGAAATACCTTAGCAGAGCCATCAGGCTTCCCGTCCTCGGTGTAGTCTGTGAAGAGGCTGTTGTGCAGAGCGAAGGCCAGGCGGTATTTAGTGAGGTAACCCCACATGCGTTCACTGCCCTGGGTAACCACCCCTGATACCCATGTCGGCTCCAGGAAGTCCACCTGAAAATATGGCTGGGGATCTGTAGGCAAGGGGCTCCATCCAGGCTCCATAACCTGACTGTACAGAAATGGTTATTTATCTAAATGCTTTATACTCTTTGTAAAATATTAACAGCAATACATTTAAAAGTACAAGCAGAAAACCAAATCAAATGTTCAGGCTCATAGAACCCTTAGGACTGACGACCAGACAAAGATCAGATCACTCACACATTAGGGACAATGTTTAGTCGTCCAGCATCAGCAGGGTTGTTCTCACGGTGTGAGGACGAGGTTAACTGACCATATCGAATTCTCCCATCCTCCAGTCCGAGGGGAGAGGAGCAGATGCCTGAAGAATATGATTCATTTACCATCCAGAGATCCAACAGAGCCAGTTAAGCAAACCGGACAAAGCATTTGGTTTACAGCAATAGCAGGCAGAGGATACTGTTTTAAAAAAAACATAAAATAAATCCATCTAAACTGCATTCAACACTCACCACGGTGTCCCGGGCCTCCACCCTGTAAACACATTACAAAACACATTAGGTGTATGTATAAGTGTAAGTCTTATACAACCTTTGCTAATCACCGGCTCCTGAATTTGGATTAAACTAAGGAACAAAGAAGTGAAACAAAAGGCATTTCTAGACATTAACACAAGAGATGTGGAAATACAAAATTTGGAGGAGGTGATGATTAACTGAAATGTGTTCTTACTGTTGGCGTTGCTGCAGGATGAGTGACAGCAGCCATGGATGGAGTCCTGAGGGGAGCAGGAGTGGGTGTGTGTGGCCTTTGAAGTAAAACACATAAAAGAAAGAATTGTTCTTCTTAACTACTAACTTAATAACACCCCCAAAAAAGAAAGCAGAGCTAAACAGATGCAGATGAGACAAAAAAGTAAGAAGCAGAATGTAGCAGTGGAGTAACAACCACAAGACTTCTTGAACATATCAAACAGGTGTTACCACAACAGTTAATAGCCTTCTACCTGTCTGACTGGGTAGTGATGTTGTCATGGGGATGACAGCCGGTTTCATCCTCTCCTTTTGGACAGTGGGGGATTCCATCACAGCGCTGCCCTGTTTCAATGCAGCCCCCTGGTGGCGGGCAGGAGAACTGACCAGTAGGGCAACTGCGTGGACTGGTGGCTGTTGGGGAAGGCTGTGTCCCTGCATGTAGACAATGGTTATACTAAGTAAGAATGATTTTGTTGAAAAAATGTTGAGATGACCCAGTATGACTGGGGTGTCTTTTCTTCTCATTTTGGCTTTTCCCTTCAGGGGTCGCCACAACAAATCTGGTAGTCCAATTTCCACTGTCACCCAGTTGGTGGACAGCACCGATGGCGGTCGTTGGCCTCGACCGATCCGGTATGGAAGTCCTGATGCAGTATGGACGTCTCATTCACATATTTGATTTGGCAAAAGTTTTACGTTGCCCTTCCTGACACAACCCTCTGTATTTATCCAGGCTTGGGACTGGCATAATAAGACACTGGCTTGTGCCCCCCTGTGGCTACATTTCAGTATGACTGGGGCGTAAGAGATAACTGACGTCTGCTTAGTTTTAGGGAAGTTGCAACATTAGTGTATTGACAAACAGTAACTGTAATTTGTATAATTAATTACTATAATTGTTATTAAATGATATATCATAAAAAGTCTGAGAGTAATTTTCTTAACAGATTTCTATTTTCAGTTTTACCATGTGTGATTTACAAAGAACCAGGATCAAATAGACAAAAGATGAACAGTCGATCAATGAAAGCAGGTTTCCTTTTCACTACATCCCAGGTGAAAAATACACTTTGAATGGTTCCTATATAATAACTGATATTCGTGTGTGTTGAAAAGCTCACCACAGTATATCTCATCTGATCCATCACCACAGTCATTGACCCCATCACAGACAACTCCCAGTGGACCTGCTGGCACACAGCGACCATTTTCACACTGAAACTCCTTCTCTCTGCAGCCACCTCCTGGGGAGACTGGAGAGGGGGGAGTGGGGGAAGTCAGCCAGTGGTCACCTGGAGGAGAGGAGAGGACCCTCACATTTATACACAAAATCGTGTAATACAGGTTAAGTGGCATTAAATCTTTGATCAAGCATTGATCAACTAACCATCTCCACAGCCCATGATCTCAAGTCGAAGATAGATGCCATTCTGGAAGTCGTGTGGCAACAGGCGGACAAACTGAGCCGATACCATCCTGTCCAGTCGGCTCTCTACCACCCCTCGATCATCTTGGTTACCATGAAAAACCTGGAGGGAGAACGGTAATCATCAGTTGCAAGGTCTGAAAAAGCAATGGCAAGTGGCCTTGAATGTATATAATGTAAAGTTGCATGGACTTGATTTGGTGTCTAACCTTGGCTCTGGGCCGGGCATCAGTGACAAGCTCTTTGTAAGTGTACCACTGTTTGCCATCCTGGCTGAACTGGAGGTAGAAGCTGGACACAAAGGTGCCAAATACACCACCACCCTGAGTTAGCACACCTACAGAGAAGTGAAAGTATTCACATTGAAAGTATTACTTACTGCTAAGTACTTAATTTCCTGATATACAGCAGATATCATGTAGGAATTCACTTTTAGCACAGAGTTGAGTATTCCAGTCTGTTCTGGGTGTCTGCATGAATGTTTACCAGTGACATTGAATGCTTTCAGCAGGTCTATCTGGAGATAGGGGCTCTGTGTGTTGCTAGTATGTCCCTCAGGGCTCCGCTGTGGTAGGTCCTTGTACTCCTCAGGTTCTGGACTCCAGCCCTGCACATTACACCTCAGGTTCATTCTAACATGCTCACAATATTAACATACAGATTTAGCAGGTAAAGTTAACCATCTTCCATCTAAGTTTAGCATTTTTGCTAATTACCACTGAACACAAACTATAGTTGTTATCCTGTATATTTTCAAGATCAAGAAGGCCTCATTACACCCTGTGAAGCTTTGGTGAACAGTAATGGGGTCAAGACCCCCAGGTGGGGAACCTTAAAGGGCCAGTTTGGCCTAGGAGCTAATGTTAGCTTTTCAGTGGTCAGAAGCAAAAGACAGCCAGATACAGACACCATGAGCATGAAAAGAGTAATAATGGTCAGTTTTAAACCCAGTTTAAATAACTGTACTCTTCACTTTGCTGCAGTAATATTAATAAAATGAATTTAAGCCGTCCCTTTACAAAGGTTAAAGTTAGCAACAGAACAGCTGTCTTGGAGTTGGTAAGGATTTAACAACAAGGACATTTCACCAATCAAATGCTCTGTGAGTACCTGGAGGTCCCTATGGGGGTCCCACCCATGAAGGCGACCTGCCTCAGGGGGATGACCGGCCTGCTGTGACGAGGCACTGAAACTGGAACCCGGGAGAGACTGAACACCCAGAGGAGACCAACATTCATCTGCACAGAGGAGGAGACGAGGTGAGTGGAAATAGATAAACACTTGGACAATAATCATAGCTATGATGCTCAACCTGTGAAACTGAATCATATGGAAAAGACACTAACCTCCAGGAGGAAGTGGATATGTGGGAACCAAAGGAGTCACAGCTGGCTTGGAGGTCACAGTGACAGGGCTAATTGTCACAAGGATGGTGTCGTTTCCTTCTACAGAGGTGTTGAAGAACAAAACAATTTGTCAGAGAATTCATTTTCAATGTCACTATTGCAATGTTTGCAACAGTGAAATGGACCTAATGTTTGGGCAGTGCAGTTTAGTTGCACAGGGATTAAATGAGAAGAATCTTATTTTAATAGTCACGGTAATATACCACAGCTACTATTTTCAGACACCATTGTCTTAGTTTGAGTTTTCTTTTCTTTATTATTCAGTATGTGAAATATGTCTGTGCTCATATGGACAAGGAAAATAAAACACTTAACATACCAAATGTGTTGAGTCTGTGTGCATGACTGGAAAAACACTAATATTTCCTGACATTAGGGATCACTTAGCGACATTGGTAACCATGGAGTGCAGTTAGTTGTTTGTAATTGGTGAATACAAATAATTGATTTCACCACATGCAGACATTTAATCTGTGCAGATGGCAGAACAACAGGTGTGATTTTACCTTGGCAGTAACAACACCTGTCTCCCTCTCCAGGCACCAGAATCCGGCCCTGCACAAACAAACCAACATTCAACATCTGACTTAGTCACAGGTGTGGTAGAGTTGTTAATGCACACAGGTATGCAGAGGAAAAGCAAAGGATGCAGAGGAAGCAGGGCTGTGATTACAACAGGGAGAGTGTGGAGTGGACTGTTTGCATGAGATAAGACTGTAGCGTAGTTTCACAGTATTAGTAGAAATGTGCAAATGTATCAATGTGTTGAACCATATTTTTGTAAAACATCCACACATCAAGCAGCATATACAGTAAGTCAATTTATATAAATGCAAAAATGCATGAAGCACACACACACAGATGCATTCTCACACTTCTTATTACCTGTGGGCATCCACTGACAGCATATGGACAGAAGGGGGAACACTGCACTGTAAGGTTGGGCAGACAGTGACATAACTGGCAGTGGTCTGACATCCATCTGTCTCCCACAGCATGGGACTGACCCTGGTGATCACACTCAGCACAGGGGTCTGTTTGGCACCTGCATGCACACAAGCACGTGCATGCACACACCCACAGACCCACACACACACACACACACACACACACACACACACACACACACACACACGCACAAAAGGGCATTTCTCTAAAAAGAATCTCACAGAGCTGTAGTTTAATGTAGATGACTGGTTCACAAACTGCGGTAAATGTGGAGAAATGTCTAAAATCTATTTTTATAAAATAAATTAATTTAAAAACATTCAAAATACGCCAAAACTGAAAATACTAAACAATGAGATTGTTGGACTAATAACTAACTCAATCATGCATTTGCATTTTCTGTAATATTTTGCTTGATCAGCCTCCTTTATAGTCCTAACGTTGCTCCAAGAAGTGCAGATCAGGAATACCAACATTCAAGCTCTGATGACCATGAATATTCATAGCAAATTAAAAATATGGCAATTATTATTCAAGTAAACTTTGCCAGGTCTTAGCAAAGGATACATTGTCACCTGACAATTACAACTCAAAGGTGAATGGGGTCACAAACACGTTTAGAAAGAATCATATAGGGAGCATGAATATTTATATTTAGTGTGAAAGTGTATTACTGCTGATGTAGAGGAGCAGAAACAGTTTAACTGTCCCATAAGAACATTTTTACGCACCGGCGGGCTTTCCTGTAAATTCCTCTACATGTCCTCCCGTCTCCGTGCTTGGTGGGGTTGTTTGGGCTGCGGAACGACCACTGGACACTCTGAACACCACAGGGCCCCAAACACTCTCCCCACTCAGACCAAGATGACCAGCCACAGTGCACTGCATTACAACAAAGCTGATTGTGTCCCATTGCTCAGGCTTCAATTGTGGATCTGATGTTGATCTTGAAATGAAACAGCAGACTCACCTGAACAGTCTGGGTTAGGCTGGCATCTCTGAGGCCTTCCTCTCTCACAAACACAAATCTCACAGTCCATCTTCATCTGCTGGCCTGGCCAGTAGCGCACACCTGCCACCTCACACACACACTCCTCTGGTAACACACACTGCTGCATATGGCTCATCACCAGGCCGTCCGGACACCAACAACCTGTAGTACGATACACATCTATTATTGGCTCAAATTAACAAGACAGGAAGCAACAATTAATTTTAGTGCTAGAGGTATTTCATAACATCACCTGGGGAGCAGGTTGTTGTTGGTGGATCACATGTTATCCCACTGCTGATGTGGGCACAAGACACTGGGCAGGGAGCACAGCTGTGTCTCACCAACCCAGTGGGACAGCTGATGTTAGCACATCCATCATCCGGACAAGGTTCTGGAGGAAGACAGGGAAGAAAAGGAAATAAGTTCTCACTTTCTTTGCTTTTTTATCAGTCTTTTCTGTTTAATGATGTTTGATTATTTTAGTTTTTGCACTCTGAGCCACCACCCTCAGATCAGTTTTGAAAAACAATATATGGGCCACATTGTAAGATTACAATAATTTCTATTAGTAGTGCTATTTTCCTTGCTTATAAAATTGTACAATTGCTCTTACTGATTTCCATGGCTAGGTTGGATAGTCCGGGGAGCTGGGAACAGTCTCGCCCTCCAAAGCGGGGAGGGATGCAGCCTCTGTGTCGGACATGCACTCCACCACAACCGCTGGAACAGTTGGACCAGGTCACCCAAGGCAACCACTGGCCATCAACTGAAGGGCAAGAGACATTTTAGCAACAAATACAGGCCACTCATTATTTTTTATTTCATGTGCACCGCTTTACCGGGGCAGGTAGTGTTGAAGCATTGCTGCTTCTGGAGGTCCTGTCCCCGACAGTCGCGCAGTGGGTCTCCTGGAGGGCAGGTTCTCTGTCGGCTCATGGTGCCTGTACCACAGGAGGTACTGCAGGGACTCCATGGGCCCCAGGAGGTCCAGCTTCTACATCCCTGCTCATCAGTGGGGACTTGAACGAGTGGCGTTAGTGAGGAGTCTGGGCAGTCTACCACACCATTACACACCTAGTAACAGGATGGGAATAGTGGACAACATGGGTTTAATATATATGAGGGGATAAGCAGACTTTTTACTGCTTTCAATCATAATTAATGTCAGAAAATTCAAGAATTTCTCCTTTTCCAGACATGATTTTTTGTTAGATAATGCAGGTTGATGATGGCTGTTAATTATGTCAGATTACCATATCTGAATGATTCTTAATTCTTGAAAAGGTAATCATTTAAATTATACATAAAGCCTGGCTTGCTGCTGTTAAACGTCATGTCAGTCATAGACTAACCATGTTAAAGGGAACACAGGATCCATCCAAACAGGTGAATTCAGGGCAGGTGACGGTAGTGTTTCTACTGCCAGGAGGCACTGGGGAGACAGTTTTATCTGGACAAAGCAAGATTTCAAAAATATTATCAAACATATCAGAGATCCCAACAAGTTTGTGAATAACAGAGATTGGGGTGTACACAATTTTTCCTTCCTCCATTCCCTCCTTTTTCTATGTTTCTATGTTTCTTCTTTGTTTCCTTTCTTAACTCTCATTCTTTGAACACCTTCTGCAGTCCCTTGCTCCATCTCTTCACTCCATCCACCTTCCCCTCCATTCTCACCTCGCTTCTCCCTATCTCACCAGAGAACTCACCACACACCAACTCATCGTCGCCCCGTGGACAATCAGGAACACCGTTGCAGACTTGCGACATGTTCACACAGGTGCGGTTGTCACAGGAAAAGCTGCCTGGACAAGGAGGTATCCGAGTAGATCCTAGAAGACAGACATAATTATTGTCAGAGTTCATTAAATGAAGTTTTATAACTAGGTTCAGGAACAGGGGCCACACCTTGAACTTGTCCCATTTCCATTTCACACCTTATCCATTCACTTCTTCAATGCCGTTTTAACTGAAACACCTTCCTCAGCCCCATGGCCATCTTCCAGTCAGTACACTCGACAGCAATCAACAGTGGCACGTTCAGTCAACTCATACAGTTTCCTGCTTTCTTCCTTTCCTTCTCATAACCCATAAGTTGCCAGCGCTTTTTTTTGTCACTCCGACCTACGTCCCTACATCCCCTCATCCCTTCACACCCCTGACTCCTCTGGCCCACAGGGCCTCATACCTCCGGCCCTCAGCACCTTCCACCCTACATACCTCCATACTGTCGACCCTTCATACCTCCATACCTTCGAACCTTCATTCCTCCATACCTTCAACCCTTCATCCCTTCTTCTCTCCTATAAGTCATCATCTCGGCGCACCCTTTCCATCCCTTGCAATAAACCTATCTAAACTTGAATCTATTGGCGTGGTCCTTGTTAGTGAACAGGTCTTTAGACAGAAACGGTTCTTGTAGCCTGATGATGTAAACTCTAAGGTTTCCTCAAATACTTTGTTCCTCCACATTGTATTCACAGTAACTTACCACAGTTGTCAATACTCTCATCTGAAGCATCCCTGCAGTGTGGGGTCCCATCACAGAGCTGTTGGTAGTCCACACACTGGTCCCCACTGAGACAAGGCACCTGGCCCGGGCCACAGGGGGCTGCACACTGCTGCTCATCACTCCCATCCATACAGTCTGTTTCCCCATCGCAGCGCCAGGCCTGAGGCACACACTGCCCACCAGTGGCACAGCTGAACTCATAGGATCTACAAGCTGGAGAAACAAGGGTGTATAAAACAAACACAAAGTACTGAAAAAAAACTCTAAATCATGACTATCATTACCTGAAGTAGGCACAGTCGGCGTGACAAGTGAGGGTGATGGTGTTGTGATATGGATGTAGCAGTTGGTTCTGTTCTCATCCTCTCCACCTGGACAGTCTGTTGTTCCATCACACAATGTAGTGGTGCCAACACATGTACCATCACTACACGCAAACTGGTTGGGGGCACAGGTCACTGCCACACACAAAAAAGTTTCATAACATGCAGAATGGCTTAAAATCCTATACAATAGCTGACACAATTTTACATTAGCTGGATGTGAGTGATGAAACCGCCAATGCTGTATAATTGTTTATACCTTTACTTGGACAAACAGCTTCGTCTGTTCCAGAGGGGCAGTCTTTGTGTCCGTCACACACTTTGTCTGCAGGGACACACTGGTCCCCAGGGCACTGGAACTCCCCTGGTGCGCACACACACCTAAAAAACAGCCAACATATTTGTCATCATTCATTGGATTGCAGTGCTGCCATGAAGCAAATAAAAACATCAAGCCATCAGTTGTAAAATGAAGGGTATTTGCAAACAATTCTCATTAATTGATTTCTTAATGAGTGACTATAGGTGGAATTCAGATATCAACTAGACTCTAATCAAGAATATGCAATATTTGTTGTTTTAATACATTAAAAGCTGCATCCATAGCAGGACTAACAAATACCAACCAGATAATTTAGACATTTACAATACCAAATATCAAAATTCAGCAGAACTGAAAACACACCCTCTTTCATCACTGAGGTCCCCACAGTCATCATGCCCATCACAGCGGTGGAGGAAGAGAATGCAACGTCCTCCAGCACACAGAAATTCCCCTTCATCACATACAACACCACAGTCTGGACCAACAAAAGTACAGTTTGTTACATAAACAGTGTACAGAAAAGTAAGCATTAATTGTTAGAATAATGCTGAGCTACTGAAGATGCACAAGTACAATAACAAGCGATGTTGTTGAGCAGTAAAGTATACTGCTGAAGAAAGTGATTCATTACCTTGCTCATCAGATCCATCAGCAAAACCACAGTCGAGCCGTCCATCACACACTCGGCTGGTCGGCAGACACTTTCCACTGGCACACTGAAACTCCCCTGGTGGGCACAGGGGCACAGGGGTTGCAGGCCCACAGAACTCCTCATCTGATTGGTCAGCACAGTCTGGGTGGCCATCACAGCGCAGAGCCAGGTTCAAACATGGTCCACTGCAGGGTTGGGGTCAATTCACATTATTCACTTGAGGAAAATTGATCTTTCACATATAACTGACTAAAAGTGACCATTAGAAAACCTGTAAGGCTGCTGCTTTACTGTTAGCTGTTACAACCTCACCACTTCATGAACGTCATGCTGGAAGTTCACAAGTTGATGTTTAGCATGTAATTTCACATTAGCACACATGTTAAACACATGTTAAAAGATTACATGCTAAACTTGCTGAGTGGAAGAGATCTCCATTTTCAGATACAAATGACAGCACATGAACTAAAGTGAATTTGGATTCACCTTGGCGTGCTGGTACAGCGGAATTGGTCTGGAGAGCAGGTGGATAGGCAGACCTCATCTGAACCATCGCCACAGTCATTCTCGTTGTCACACACCCACTGGGAGGGTATGCAGCGCCCCCCAGCACAGGTAAACTCTGATTCCAGACAGGGTGGGGAGGGAGGAAGGCAAGCCACACCCTCACACTGCCACACACCATCCTCACAGGAACTGGACACATAACGGCATAGAAACCATTCTGACTTTTTAAGACTTTGAATTTTTGTGATTTTATATATATATACACACACACACACACACACTTTTATCAGCATGTAGATTGACTGACCAGTTCTGGCAGTGTTGAGTGATGCTAGTTCCAGGCGGAAAAATGGAGCCCTCCCACTCACATGGACACCGAGTGGGAACTACACAGCCCTCCCCTGCAGAACAGAAAACATATTGACAACTGACAACTCTGCTATTCATAGAGCGTTGAGGAGATTCATAAATGACAAGAATCTGCATATAAATATATAAAAATATGAGTATATATCACCATAGTGCCTCAGGATTAGTTTGGTAAATCTGTCTTACCATGTAGCACTGTGCCAGCGGGGCAGAAGCAGCCTTCCACACAGGAGAGAGCATCACACTGGGAGTATGGACTCTGCTGGATGCTGGGACATGAGGGAGAGCAAGATGGACCACAGGGATCATACACCAGCCCATTCTCACACTGCAAAGCTGCAGGGAAAAGCAATAAAGAAAGACAGCAAGACAGGACAGAAAACAACAGTTACAGAAACACAGAATAAAGATTAGCAGACTGTGTGAGTATCTGAGTGTGTATGCATTGTTTGAGTTTGACATACGACAGAGCTCCTGGGATCTCCAGCGGATGTAAACCCCTCTGCGGTTACACTCTTCAGCATAGGCAGCAATAGCTGTACAAACACACTCACAGTCTCCGCCTGAGTCACAGCTGAAACACACACACAACAGAAAAGAGTTATCTTCAGTATTACTATGATGCTATGGTAAAATATGGACATCAAAGGATAGGATTTAAGATACTTAATGCTCTGGATCATTTTGAGATACTCAATGTGGACTAGTACTGTCACTTACCCACAAGCATCAAAGACACACCAGTCATAATACTGCTGGAAGGGCACCTCAGGGTGGCACCTAGAGAAGAGCTCCTGAGTCAGGATTGCACACCTTTTCCTGGCCCAGTTCACCCTGTGGGGGTTCAGCTGAACGAGACAAAATGTCAATTCATCATCAAAAGTAGATTTGCTAGTTAATTGTTGTGATGATAGTTTTCAAGCTAGATGGAAAGAGACTGAGACGTATATCCCTGGTTACTGTGGATCAGGGTTACTTACAGTATAATTGTCTATCTGTTAATGTTTTGTTTGTATAATGTTAAAATGTTCTCTATGCCCAGGGTGAACTGAGGTGAAGCCATCACTTGTTTGTCTCAGTGTGTTTCAACTCAGACACTGCACCCTAGATAAGGAACTGACATCTCAACAGTCCTGAACAGATGTGCAGATGATGTGCAGATACAGTTGTAACTCCCTCTTATTGACCTTGTAAAGAATAGATAGCAGTAAACAACTGTGGAAAAGCTGGATGTGAGACGTGTTGAGACAAATGACGTGACTAAAGGTAGGAGTGGTTAGAGGCAGGCTTCCTAAAATCTATGGAAATCTTTATAGCTATGAAGTTGCAACTATTAGACAGATCTCACTTGGCGCTTGGTTGTAACAGATGTATACTGTGATCTCCAGAGATCTCTGTTAAACTGAATAAATGCTTGCTTGATCAGGGACATTCAATGACTCTATTTTGATCTCTCTCTCTCCCACATCAACCAATTCGGGGAAATCTGAGAACAATTTCAACATCTCCTGGGAGAAAAAGCCATGTCAGAGCATATGATAGATATCAAGACTGACCCAATAACAATATTTACACTGGAAACATGGTTTACTCTTATCAGACAGCTTGAAATGATAAAAGGCCAAAATCTGTTAAGATGGATAAGAAATATGAAGATAGCTTTGGATAATGAATTCATACCAGAAGTATGACATATAAAGAATGGACAAAAAAGCAATGACTGCATTTTGTATTGTGACTGACTTTTCAACATTTAAAGGAAGAATTCACTCTTAAGAATCAAGACTTGTTTAGATATTTGCAATTAAGAAAATATTATATTAAAGAAGTAAAAAGGGGGGCATCAGAAGGAAGAAATACAGTGGTAGAAGTGCTGATTAAGGCATACAATCAAAAGACATCAAGGATTATTTCTAAGCTTTATCATTGTAGTTTAGTTTAGACGCTGCCTCGGTCTCGCAGGTCTCGAACCCCAGCCCCCACCGCCCGCCAGGATCGGCCTGGTGAACGCCAGATCTCTGGCGAACAAGACGTGAGTGCAGCCCTCTGGTTGAACTTTTACCGGCTGGCTGTTCTTATTTTAACTCCCCGCGGACGTCGGGCCGTGGAGGAGGAACGGCTACTGTTTATAAAAATGATTTTAAATGTAAGCAGTGTGCAGTTTCATCCTCCTTTTCCAGTTTTGAGGTAAACTTATTTGAGGTGGATCGCTCCGACCTTGCATAGCACAGAGTCAGCTCTATTAAGAGTTTTTAATGACATCCTTCTGGCGAATTACTCTGGAGATTATGTGATTCTTGTACTCCTGGACTTAACTTCGGCTTTTGATACTGTGGACCACAGCATTTTGATGCATCGGTTGCAGCATCTAGTAGGCATCTCTGGTGCCACCCTGGACTGGTTCAAGTCCTACCTGGCAAACAGGACCATGTGCGTAAGCCTTGGTGGTTAGTCCCGTTCTACTCCGCTGTCATATGGGGTTCCACAGGGTTCAGTCTTAGGGCCTCTGGTTTTTTCATTGTACCTGCTGCCCCTGGGTTCCATCCTAAGAAAGCATTGCATCTTTTTTCATTGTTACGCTGATGACAGCCAGATCTATGTGCCACTAAGGAAGAAGGATGCTTTCTCTCTGAACCCACTTCTGTTCTGTCTCGAAGAAATTAAAGCTTGGATGTCCTTGAACTTTTTAACAAAACAGAAGTGATGGTGTTCTCTCCCAGTGGCTCTTGCGAACCACCTCCTGTTGACTTGGGCCCCTTGGTGCACTTAAGGAAGCAAACGGTCACAAACTTGGGTTTTAAGATGGACAGTGATTTTAAACAGCAAATTGGTGCAATAGTGAAGTCCAGATTTTTCACCTTAGACAGCTGGCAAAAGTGAAACCTTTTATTGCACAAAAGCACTTTGAAACAGGAAACCAATGCCTTCATTTTATCTTGGAGATTACTGTAACGCACTTTATCCTCCCTTGCACGTCTCACATCAACCAATTAGGGGAAATCTCCAGTTGGTTCAGAATGCTGCCGCCCGCCCGTCCTCCTAACACGTAAGAGGGAGCACATTACTCCTATCTTAGCCTCTCTCCACTGGCTGCCTGTGCACTTTAGAGTTCATTTTAAGATTCTTTTATTTGTTTTCAAATCTTTACACGGTCTCGCCCCGCCTTACCTCTCCGTGCCTCAGGTCAGCTGATCAGCTGCTCCTGGAGGTACCAAAGGCTAAACGGAGGCTCAGAGGGGATAGAGCCTTTTCCGTTGCCGGCCCTAAATTATGGAAAGACCTCCCTCTACACATTCGACAAGCCCCTTCTCTGTCCATTTTTAAAACGTGCCTTAAAACCCATTTTTATTCTTTGGCTTTTAACCCAGTATGAGAACCTGTTTCTGTTTTATTATTATTTTTAATACTGTTTATTTTTTATTATTGTTTTTATATTGTCTTTTATGCTTTATGCCTTTTATTTCATGTTTTATTTCATGTATAGCACTTTGTGTCAGCTGTGGCTGTCTTTAAAGGGCTTTATAAATAAAGTTGAGTTGAGTTGAGTTTAATGGAATGTCAAGCTACACTACTACAAACTACACTCTATGCAAAACTTAAGTGGGAAAAGGAAATGAACATCATGATTTCAGAAGAAGCATGGTACCACATGTGTGCAGCATATCAGACATCCACAAATTCACAGTTGGAGAGAACTGAATTGGAAAAATCTTTTTTGTTTCTTTACCACACCTAACATAAAAGGTTGCTGGACGCAATGTGGGCACACAGATGCAAATCATACACATATCTTCTGAAGTTGCCCAGAATTAGAGCAATTCTGGGAAAGAGTGAATGCTGTATTGAATAAGGTATTAGGGTATGTACTGCAGGCCTTCAGAAATAATTTTTTTTTTTTTAAGTTTTATATCTAGGTAATATAACTGATGTGGTGCTAAAGGAAGATAATTACTTAGCCAAGCGCTACTCACAGGTAGTAGAAAGGCCATCACAAGAAAATGGCTTGATGTAATGATATGTTGTTATGATGTTAGATATAGTACGCAAAATATTTACTATGTAAAAAATTACATATTCTTTAAGAGTGAAAGAAAATGTGTTTAATAGACAATGGGAAAATGGATTATGTTTCAACATGATGTATAATGTATAATTATAATTTTACTGATGATAATGTAAACTAATGTATTAAAGTGTTAAATTAGCAGTACAGTAAACTGTATTACTGGATGTAAGATATAATTCCCTCGGAGCAGTTGTTAGTTGTGTTATTATTTGTTGTGCTTGTATATGCAAAAAACAATAAAAAGCAGAGAGGAAAAAAAATGTGTATTTGCTTTAATTCCTGTAAATGAGTGTGTAAATGTGTGTGTTTTTAACTCACAGCACAGGGGTCTCGGAGGTCCTGGTCTGCCACATCAGGGCAAGAGGGGCTGACCTTCCAGGAGTTTCCAAACAGCTCAGGGGTGGACTCTATGATGCCTTGCCGTGTAGTGAAGTCATTCTCTGTGTCTCCATCAAAGTTACCACACAGCCCCCCAACACGACCCCGCAGGTGGGCCGCCAGGCGTACATACACACGCATGCCTGGATATATGTGAATAACAACCACATTACCACTGACTTTGCTAATTAACCTACTGTCCCTACAGTCCTGGACATTTACTGTAGCCTCAACATTTAATGTGTACAGTAATAATGGTTTAAAGTTCAGTATAAAAGTCTGTAGGAAAATTCTTTTTTTAAAAATAATGATGAGAATAATAATATCAATAAGTTGACAAATAAAACACAATATACAGACAGACTGATATGACTGACCCTGAGCATTAAAGGGTTTGATAAGACATTATTTAAGGTTGCAGTTGTTGATGCGTCATACCTCCATCCCATAGCAGAGTGACCCCCTGTCGGGAAGACAGGGAGACAAACAGGCCCACTCTTTCCAAATACAGACCACTGCCACTGTACGACTTTGGTAGACTAACTGGCATCCCATTTACTGTCACCGCTTTACCTAAAGGACAGAAACAAAACAGCTTACCTCATGCAACTATTTCCTATAAAAACAGTGGTTCTTAACCTTTGTCCCCTTTTCTAGCATTGATTAAACTGACAACCCCGGACCAAGTGACATATTTTATTCATAATAACAGTAGAGAATTACTGATAATTTCTGATGGCTACGTCCAGCAGGATAACGCGCCATGTCATAAAGCTTGAATCATCTCAGACTGGTTTCTTGAACATGACAATGAGTTCACTGTACTCAAATGGCCTCCACAGTCACCAGATCTCAATCCAATAGGGCACCTTTGGAATGTGGTGGAACGGGAGATTTGCATCATGGATGTGCAGCTGATAAATCTGCAGCAACTGCGTGATTCTATCATGTCAATATGGACCAAACTCTCTGAGGAATGTTTCCAGTACCTTGTTGAATCTATCCCACGAGTATTGAGGCATTTCTGATGGGGGTCCAACCCGGTACTAACAAGGTGTACCTAATAAAGTACCAAGTGAGAGTATATTTTTTAATGTTATTTTGTGTGTGACTTGGCCATTGTTCAATGATGATGTCTCTGGGTGTTTTAACTGCATACTTTTCACACAGAGTTTGTGTGCAGGTCTTCACTGTGCCTTTTTTCACCCCATAAAATTAAAAGGCCCCCTAATTCAGGTTGGGAACCACTGTCCTAAAACATAGTCAGCATATGCCTTATCATCAGCTCCTACCTCTCAGCAGATGGATGATGGTATTTCCCAGGCTTAGCGTGACCGACTTTGTGCAGGTGACGCCGGTGCTCCCACAGGGCACATTCTCTGCCATGACACTGAACAAACCACTGGTCTCCCTCGCCAGCACGTATTGGCAGTCACCCAGGAAAGAGTAAGAGCGCCCATCGAATGTCACATAGTGTGGGTCACCAGTTGCCACGCACACACCGGCACAAGCGGACTGGGTGCAGTGCCAGCGGCGCTCCTTACACACACTGCAGGAACGAATGAAGAATAGCTGAGACAATTCAATGTTAAACAGATGTGATGCAATGAGGAAGCTGCAAACATTACCATGTGTTGCAGTCTTTAACGATGGTGTCGTTGCTGTAGTAAAGTCGACCGTTATGGTGGCATGGACACTCATCTGGCAGAACACAGTGATCACCCTGCAGTGAACCAGAGAAGACATACATCAGTCAACACTCAGCCATATCGGGTCATGGCATGAAATTACTTTCTGGCTTAGTTCCACCTCTGCCAGACTGAGCGGGTCCCATTTTGACATGAAATACTTGGTAAACACAGGTGTTTCCAGAATACTAATTAGCATTCTGTTCCATTCAGGTTAAACAGATTCAGGATGCTGCTGTGGCTGTTGGATCGCTGGAAAGTGTCTGCTGCAATTAACAGAACTGAACCTTAATTAGTACCATTGGAAACACCTGTGTTTGCCTACTATTTCATGTCAAAATGGCTACTTTGAAAAAGGTTTAGTGACTAAAACTCAAAGAAAGTTGAATATTGTCAAAGTTTTTATGGGAAAATGGGAGTTAAATGATAGCTAAAACAGATGAAAGTTACTGAAACAATTAAACGCCCGAGTGGAAAATATTTGCATGGCAAACTGTGAAAATGTGTAAAAATCTGTACATTACATTCATTCAAAAGTTGCCAGAAAACACTGAATATTTCCGAAAGTATGAAAGGTAATAATGAGAAAAGTAACAGCTCACCATATTTTGACATTTGAATGCAGTTTCTACATTGAAAAATGCAGAAAGTGGGCAAAAGAATAATAAAGAATTCTGTTCATATAAAACATATGTTGTGAACAATTCTGAAAACAAGTGATGCTAGCAGCTGTGGCTTCAGCAGTTAGCTGAAGGCTATGTGCTAACTTACCCTAACTGTTTAGCATCCAAATGTCAAACAAAATTAGCGGCTAGTTAGCTAATGAACACTGCAGAACATTTAGCGGTTAGCTAAAGAGACTCTGGAGAGCAAAACTGAGCTATAAGGAGAGAAAATATTCAACTTACTTTTGCCAAATGTGGCAAAGGAATGCTAATGTTGCTTTGAGTCCCTTGCACTGTTGTAAATAATAAACGTATATTATAAAATATACCATTAAGCCTATTTGTGCCCAAAAATAAATAGTAAGTAATGTAGACATGGTAAATGACCTTTAGGCATGTGGCATCAGGGAAATCACAGGTGAAACTAATTACATTAGTAATGACTAGCTTATGTTTAGCTTTATGCTGCAGGGTCCAGGCTCAGTGTATGGCTTACAAGAAAACTGCAATGACACAGAGCCATCATTATTGATATTAACTACACCTGTGTAAAAGTCAAAGTACATCTTTTATCCTCTAGTCAAACAATAAATTCACCCACTAGTAGAACAGTTCCCTGGGGACAGACACAGCCAGACAGGGGCTCTCTGCAGTTTGGTTGTGCAGCACTGGAGCCGTGCTGTTGGCCAGGAGGGTCCAGGCTGGAGCAGGTGAGGAGGCAGGAACGTGGAGAGTAGATCAGAGAGCCTGGACACTGGTTCACCTCCTCACAGTGCTCCTGAGAGCAGTTAAAACGTCCCTGCTCACATACACTGTGAAAGACAGACAGAGGGTGAGCAGAGTGACATCATCTGAATGGAACTAATTAGATTAATTAACACCTATATTGATTATTCCCTAACACTGCTTTGCACTGAATATCAGGAGTTAGTAAATCATTTGAGCATCTCTGCTGGGACAAGAGAGTGAAGCAACAACTAAAGCTATTAAGTGTGGTGAAAATCAGTTCTCTGGAATCAATAGCCAAGAGTTCAAGTCAAGGTGAATGGGTGAGCTGTATGTCATTTTATGGGTGTGATAATGATCTAATCCAAATTTTATGTCATAGCAATTTGTCAGGTCAATGGTCAGTGCAGAGACGCATGTGTTACAACACAATGAAAAGGCGTCACGTACAAAATGGACATTGCACAGACACACACACACGCGCACACACACACACACACTGAATGCTCAGTCTCAGTCATTAACGTATGACTGATGATTGGTGATGATCACTGTGGTTGTGTAGTGAAGAGACGCAATGAAATCAACCTATCCTGTATCAGGAAGCAGGATCATAGGGTGATTTCATCAGAGCTCTCACACCACTAGGGACTGAGGATAGCATGCTCTCATGTAAACATACAGTTTGCAGTTTCTGTCATTCAGAGGCACCTTATACATATTTCAGTTCATACACATTGTAATGTGAATACAACATCATTCAAATTATTAATTCTATTACTTGATTTATGACTTTGTCAACACTTAAGTAGAACTGAATAAAGGCTCATTCAAAAATACCTGAAGCATGCTCATGAAACTGTGCCAAGATTATATTGTAGCTGCATCAAAGCACTGCTCTACTAACAATGGAGAAGATATGCTTATGCCCTCTGATTCTTTATCACAACTACCACATGATAAAAGCGTTGATGGCCATAAAATAGAAAGGGCTGTTTATGATGTGCTACAACACATTTCAGTTGGGTCAGTGAGATGTTGTACTGAATTAACCTCTACTATGACTACTATGTTTTCTTTAACAGGTTTAGTATGTCTGGGGCCTAGTTGCAAGAGAACTGTATCTGTTGTGCAATGTTAATATTCAATCTGAAATTCTGCCATTAAGATTAGACAGATCTTGAAAAGTAAGTGGCAATGACAAACCTTTCTATTGTGGTTTGGTTATACTTTCTACTGTTCCAATAAATTGGATTGTATTTCCAGCAAACCTGTTTTAATATATATTTTAAAGACATGCAACATCAATCAAAATATGCAGCAAAAACAAGTTCATCCCGACTACATACCAGGTGTTACAGTTGTTCTGAATAATAGCCCCAGGCTGGTGCGTCTTGTCTCCTTGCACACAGGGACACATAGTGATGGGAACACACTGGCCCTGTTGGTCCTGCACTAATCCTGGTGGGCACTGGCAACCTGGAACACACGTCCTAAGACCCATTCCATCATCATCATCATCATTGCAGGTCTGGGCTTCGGAACAGGAGCCTCCACAGGCACGACCACATTCCTGGTAAACCTGACCCCCTGAACACTGGACCGCTGAAAAGACAATACAGGAGGAAAGGTTCTGAAAACTACAAATAGCTTGGTGCCATTTGTGATTGTTGTTTTAAAGGTTTAAACCTACTGTAAATGGTATCAAATTCTGTAAAGGGTTTCTCAGTCGTTGTAACTTGCACATGAGGGTGCACATAGGCACAAATTATTAATTGAAGCAGTCAAAATAGTGCTGCCAACAACATGAAAACAGCTAAACAGCACAGACAGCACCTTAGATTTAAGTGCTCTTTCCTCAATATATCTTTTAGTTCAAGTCAGTCAACAAACTGAATATTTGGCTACTGCTAGTGCCACTTTGGTAGCAACCTTAGAGGTTGTGAAGGTTCAAGTTCAAGTGAGGTTGCTAGTTAAAGACAAAGTCAACTTATATGTCAACTTATAAGTCTTTTGTGAGGCATGTGATGTGAGGAAAATACTACAACTGTGTTCTGTGCTTGTTGTATCTTGGACCAATCATCCTATCAAATGTGTCTAGGATTACCCACAGACAACCAAATCAATCAAACCATATCGATCAATCTGTGGTCACCTGATTCACAAAGAAAGAGACATTTCTATTGCCATATGACCATAGTAACCAGTAATGGACAACATAAAAAAACAATGGTTTCTCCACTTACGGCAGAAGGTCTGATTGCGCCAATGTACAATTACGCCCTCCTGAGCGCAGTGCCGGGTGTATGCAGTAAGTACAGTGCAGTGACAGGCCCTCTGTGCAACACATCCACAAACCTCTGACAGACAGAGACGGAAGTAGGGCTCCCTCTCCACCACGTCATGACACACCTAAAGAAACAGAAAGATAGGTCTGTGAGAGGGAGACAGGCCAAGATAAACTCCCTCCTGAGACAGCGAAAGATTTAACACACTCCATGTGAACTACCTGAAAAACAGGGCTGTGTATGATGGAGCACACTGTCTCTGCATACTGTCTCCTCTGGGTGTATGTGGTGCAGGGGTCAGGTGGAGCTCCTTTAGGTAGAGTGCAGTGCTCTGTAGTGAATTTCCCTGCAAAGGATGAGACACTGTTTTCCACATCTCCTTCAGGGGTGGTAAAGTCATCATGCTGGTTCCAGGTCAACGTTCCACACAAGCCACGCACCTTGAATACAGAAGTTACAGATTTTAGCCCAAAAAAACGGAACAATTCCACACATGGTGGGGGGGCAGTTACGGTGACTGTTTGATCAGAGTCTCAATTTCTGGCCATTTTCCATCCCTCAACTGTAGTTATTAAATATAGTACAGAATGAAAGTGCAAGATTTATACTTGATCCATTTTGGGACTCAAAGGGCACAACTGACTGGCTGCACAGCAGACATTTTGACATGTCATAGCTGGAAACTCACAGGTGTACATTGTTGTTTATCATGTTCCATGTTTTTCAGTTTTTCCTGCTTTGACAAATCAAAATGTCTGCAGTGCAGCCAGTCCAGTGAAAGAAACCTATGAGACACAAGGCTCACCTTATTTGCAAAGCCAGGTTGCAGGGTAATGAGGGCCAAAGGTCCATCTAGGTGCCAGAGCAGTTGGGCTCCAAAAGTTTGGATGAGGAGAAATGAAGAAGAAGCACGACGTACAACCAGGTCCCCTGTCACCACAGGTAAAGTCTCCCTTTGGCCATTCAATGTCACTATACCTGGAAGAAACAATATCAACTGTAAGTGTAATGTGAAAAGTGTCACACACCTCAAGGCCCACATGCGACTTCATGTAAACTTGTATAATATGTCTGCATGTTTGTGCTTTTATTATATTCCATGTAAAAGTATACATGTGTCACTCAGAACACTACAAGAATAGAAAATTCCATAACAACAGCCACTTGAGGCCAGCTACAAAATGAGTCTCCATAAGTCCCCATATTGGGCTCCAGCCCCACTGTGACCCTGATGAGGATTAGTGGTTACAGAAAATGGATGGATGAATAATTAAGACCAGGACAGGTGGGTACCATTACAAGTGAGAAGTACCCAGGCTTCATTCAGCCTGCCTCAGCTCCACCCATGCTCCAAATCTTTGTGTATTTTTGGATTAGCCATGAAGCAGCATCACCACTTATCAATTTCATTTTGATTTACTTGGGTGAGCTTATCTGCAGTTTCATTTTGATTTCACAAAACTCAAGCTAAGAGTAGTTGCAGTATTTCATTATATAAGTAGTCAAGTCATTGTAGAACTGACTCACCAGTGTCTGTGATGGTGATGGTGGTGCGGAGTGCTGTGACTGACAGCTCCCTTAAACAACCCAGCAATCCCCCTCTTCCTCCTCCTCCTGCTGAACAATCCCCACAGCGCACACTCACCACCAGCTTCCTGTCAACAAAGTCCTGGACACACACACAGAACATCAGCACAAAAGTTGCCACACACACAGACACAATTGCATATTATAGTGTATGTAACAATGTAACGATCTCACCTCTACTGCAGTGAAGGGGCAGTCTCCTCCCTGCAGTGAATACCTCTTTTTGTCAAAGGTGGTCACCTGTAGTGCACCCATTAGGCTACACTGGGCTGCACATTTCTCACCGGTACACTGCCACTGGCCTGCTCTGCACACACTGTGAGGTTTAAGAGTTATAAAGAAGGAATAATGATGAAGAGTCAGAAAAGGAATGAGAATGCTTGACAGAGAATGTTGAGGACAAACACGCAAACAGTTTTCCATACCAGGTGTTGCATCTCTGCTGTATTATGTCCCCTGACTGGTAGGTCCTTCTGCGATGGAAACAAGGACAATTGTCCCTATGTAGACATAGCCCTTGGTGAAGGTAGAGGCCCGGCGGACACTCACAGCCCCCCACGCACTCCTCCCTGCACTGTCCCAAGGCTGCAGCAGGACCAGGGGGCTGTGGAGATGCACAGCTTGGGGGACAGGAGGACACACAGTCTGAAAACACCTGACCTCTTGGACAGACACGACCTGAAAAGATAAAGAAAAAGAGGGAGAGAGAATTAAAGGACCATACTGGTGTCTACCCATTACACTGAACAGTCCATTTTCTTTTGCTGACTGCTTTGAAAACACCCCCTGTATGTGTTCAATCCATATGTAAGATTTAGGACAATCTATTTACAGAATATGGAAGACGAGTTTGTTTGCATTAGTGTATAATATCCCCTTTTATCAACAGACACAGTGGGTCCTCTTCTACAGAATCAACCATATTGAACCACCATGTCTCTCCAGTAGCCCATAATGGACAGTGCAAATAGTGATTCTAGTACAGGCCTTTTGTGTTTTTTGAGGATGGTGAAGTGATGGGTATTCACTTGGCTACAATATGACTGCTAGATGTCAATAAATACAACATTTCTTTCTAATATTTGGTTATATAATATTTGGTTTTCTATGAACTCAAAGTCCTTCTCTCAACATTGATGAATCAATTTGATGTTATGTAGCAACAAAAAGTTGACTATAATGGATTATCTATTTGAAAAATTGAGTATAAAAGTATAAAAAAATGGCTGACAATAATGTGAATAACACACTTTGTATTAGGCCAAATCACATTTCCTGGCAGTAAGACTTGTGTACCTTTTAAAGGAAAAGAAACACAATATTCATCTGTTTCAAATGAAAAGTTAAGTTGAGCTTACAACATTTTGTGATGTGGTATGACAAACCTAACCAGCTAACTTTAGGTATCATTTGTAATTGATATACTGTGTGTAACTGAGTCAGCTCAATGACTTTAAGAATGATTAACTAAACTAAAATCTATTTTATTACCACATAGTGCAGATGTTCTCCACATTATGATGACATGTTGTTGGGCACACTCTCGGGCATAGCTGGCCAAGGTGTCACACACTGCAGGCGCCCTCTCTTTGGGTGGCAGGCTACAATACAGGTACAGACAGGTGTCTATGTATGCTTTTGGGTCCACCTGCAAGATAGAAAGTCACTTATGAGTTATTCAACAATAAACCTGCATTAAATAGTATACGATGCCAAATACATAATGAGTGTACCAATAATAACTGATAAAGCCAGAGAGAGGCAGACTATAGGTACATAGCCATATCTTAATTTGTTAAGTATTAACCAGAATTTTATTACACTCATTCATTCATTTCAGTTGAACTAAATCAAGTAGTTGATTTGGCCACTGACAGGCAGCTGTTACCTAGTGCTTTGTCCCTGTGTTGCATCAGTTGCAACCCATTTCTGGGAATTGCTCAACAATTGCTCAACATTTGATACCTGGTAAATTCTTGACTTTGAAGAGTACTTTGATTTACAGCTCTCCACAGACTCAAGTCAAAGACCATCAAGTGAAAAACAAAGTTAGCAAACACCTATAATGCCATGTGACTGTGATGCATATCAGGGGTGTCTGACCCGATGGTGGCAGTGCTTGAAGGGGTCTTCCAACAGTCGGTGACACATTGACTCTGCCTGCCTGCGTAAGGCAGGGTCTCCTGAAACATCACAGCTGTGACCGAGCTCAGCCGCATCGCTGCATCCCTGAGGGCAACATGAGACATGCTGCCATTTATTTCAAATATTGCAGAAATGTTGCAGAACTCAAAAAAGTTGTAATGTTGCAAAAAAGTGAAATACTCAGTTCAATGTATTCAGTGCAGTACTTCATTCTGCTGGTCAGGAACTTTCCATGAGTTGCCAAAGCTGGCCGCGTACTGAGATACAGTTCCAGCCATTGTGGTGAAATCATCTATGGCACCCGGACACAAATAGGTTACTGATGCTTATCAAATGTGTGTGAACATTAAAACTGTGAACATGAAACAAAGAATTGTTGTGTGTATGTATGTAAGCTTGCATCTGTACTTTCCTCACCATCAGCATTGGTGTTGTAGACTCCACAGAGCCCCCTAGTGGCTGCCAGGTGCTCGGCGGTCACTGTCACGTAAACTGTGTTGCTCAAGTCAAACTTTACTCGTACTCCCACGCCACTCTCCACAAACACAAAGTCTCCGAGCCAATGAACACTCACTCCTGTAAAAAGTAAGTAATGAAAAGTAATGAAAGAATGGTTGTTAGTAACACAGCCCAATAGTTGAGAGTTGTTTGGCAGAATTTTGCAGTTGTGTTTTGTTGACCAGCACTGACCGACACCTGGAAATAATTTACCATTTTGGAAGAGTGGTTCTCCATTTGGAACAGGGAGGTTGTTCAGTGTTAAGTTCCTGTGATGAACTGAAACCAAATCTAGACCAAGCATCATCCTCAAAGCCTGAAAGCAGAGGGTTGACAACACATTAACATGTTTATAATGTTATGAGAAGACATTTCCGTCACTAGCTAAGCTCCGCAATGTTAACACCATTAACTATTGTTACATTATGGCCAGTACCGGGAAAAGTCTAGAAAAGTATAAGAATATACAACTAATAATACAACTTTATCAAAGCCATATTTCACACCTTGCTGCAGTCACCTCTCCCGTCACACACTGTACTGATGTATACTGCCCAAGTGCCATCAGTAGATGAAGCCAGCAGGTAAGTGCAGGTGCCCTGGAAGTGGAAGTGCTTCCTGTCAAAAGTGCGGTAGTGGGCTCCACCCCATGACATGCAGGTGGCCGAACTCTGAGGCACCCTGACGCTACCCAGCAGACCACCACGCACCAAAGGGGAGGCCTGGGAGTCTGGAGATGAGATAGAGGAGATGGAGTGTGTATATTTTAATACTCATGTAATGTTGTAATAGATACAAGAAAAAGAAAAAAAAGATTACTAAAAGAGAGATTTGTGCCAAATTAATGCTTGAATACCATCCTAAACAGATAGATAGGTCCATTATTTGCACATGTGCATTTATGTTCTCTGACCAGGAAGAAGAGTGTAGGTGCAAGACAAGCATGTCTGGTCAGAGGCATTCTTCCAGCTCAGCCCCCACAGGCTGCTGCAGCACTGCTCCATCTGCATCAATGAGGAGTTATGAACTCCGGGGAACTCCTGACAACTCCATGTAGAGTAACACTGGCCACGCACGCCCACACCTGACAAGGAGAGGACAGAAAGATAAGGTTATAAAAGGAAAAAAGGAGTTAATGGAGAGAAGCAGTCCAAAGGGAAATCCTTTAGATATTTGAAATAAACAATAAAGTTGTGATAGATGAGTTTTGTTTAATTAAATGTAAAATATCACATGAAAAATCATTGTTCTATTGTAGTTAATTTATAGTAGTTATAGTGATCTTTCTTGGTAAAATGAAAGCCTGAGCTTTGGACAAACCAGTTTTGATGATACAAGAATAAAGAAACACATTTACATATACATCAGCACATTTGTGGTATTTTAAATCATGAGGCTTGCTTGTCCAATGTTTCACTCCACATGCAAAAGAAGCAGGTCCATGCATGCTGCACATGGAGCTGATATATTGATCCTCACCCTCAGAGCAGCGTGGTCCGGCCCAGCCCTCACAGCATGCCCTCACGGTCTTGTTAACCATCTGTCTCTCCATCTCTGGGGGTCTGAGATCAATGGACATATTCATGTGTGTATTCATTCAACTACCATACTGTATAATGTATAAGGTATTTTCTTTGCATTCTCCTCATACAACATGTTACACTTTGACTTTTCAGTGGATACTGTGATTAAATACACCTT
Source organism: Nibea albiflora (assembly GCA_014281875.1). NCBI lineage: Eukaryota > Metazoa > Chordata > Actinopteri > Sciaenidae > Nibea > Nibea albiflora. Next base: position 3,755,492 of record CM024805.1, on the reverse strand, counting down.
TAAAGGAAACATGTCACAGGCATTGCTTGGTGGTACGTTGTACTTTTAGAAAAGCACATCTCCTGCACTACATTACTTGTCCATATATTTCATCTGGAGGTTGCAACACACACATACAGTGTGATCTTACTGTTCCACCTCGATCACACCCGCCTCCACACAGCTGCCCTTACCATCCAACAGGAGTCACTGTTGGTGTGAGGACGTTTAGTCACTTGAATTAGGGCAGGGAGCAGCCAGTCAGCACACTTGGTTTGCCTGCGACCGCTTACATGCAGGTCGCTATGTTTCGTTTACATATGAAAAAACAATATAGCATCAATGCAGTACTGGGGGAACTTGGGTAGAAAATCACCCAACAGAATGTTTTTTTTATCCTGCCTTCCCCTTCAGAGCCACTAATGGTTTGAGACAGGCCAACTCACTGACAGACTTACTTGAACAAGAAACAGGATGCCTTGTGACCCTGTTGTTTGTAGTATAGCGCGATGCCATCATCACCCCCATGCTTGATGCGCATCCTGTCTACATCGAGCCTCCAGCCCTGGGTGTTATACTGATACACCTCAGAACAGCTCACTTCAACCTGCAGACGTGGGGACAGGACTCGCTCCACTCTCTCCTCCACCGTGTGTTCACACCAGTGTCTGTGGCACAATGCATAGATTTAATCTCTACTCTAATACTTCATGTTGAATGTCTTCCATGCCTGAAATTCTACTCACTACTTGTAAGAGCCTCATTATAAAAGACATACTAAGACAGGCAAATTTAGTCAGCCCTCTGTGTATATTCATGAATAGTATAGGTGCAGTAGATATCAAACAATAATAACAGGAAGTTTAGCATTACAGTAGCTCATACATTCATTAATTTACTTCAGTTCAAGCAAAATCAAGAACGCCATTTAAATGTGAATCTCAACCACTTCATCTTCAATTCAAAAATGAATTAAATTCTGTGAGTTTAAGACTGTACCAGACCAGACCGTACCCACCATAATTAAATAGAATTGGTCAGTGGGTTAGTGAAATAAATAAACACCATCATGCTTGGTGATGCATTATTTTCACATGAATTTACTATAGCTTTAAACAGGGTTATTTTGCTCTTTCAGTGGTCTGTATAGTGTGTACTCAGACAAGCGACTTATGACTGTTGTCACATTTTATATCTCTACACTCTTCCTTACATTCCTTGTGTCTTTACTTTACTATAGTGTCTACAAATTAACATTTTTCTTTATTAATTTGTAAATGATTAATTCTGCCTTGACTGGTCTGAATCATACTCACCCCATTCCCATCACTTTCTGCAGTGCAAGCAGAATCAGTAGTAGTGTCTCCATTTCTGTCTCCTGAATTAAATGTTACCTTGAAGATTGGAAAATAGAAAGTATGAGAAAAAAGGGAAAATTCTTTCTGACATTTACAGCCTCATGACTTTAACCAGTCAGAGCCACAAGTCATTAAACCATTCTGTATGAATTGAATACACATTCATATAAAACTCCTTGAAATGTATACATTATATGATTATACATTTTTATAATATCTGACTCCTACTACAATTAACAAAAGGCACTTACCTTTGAAGTGCTTAAACTGTCCTTGATTTTTTAAACCAATATTAACAGGTTATTGTGGTCTCACAGTCCTTTTTCAAAACTATGTTTCTTTTTTTGTTCTGTCCGACAGTATGTGAGACAGTCCTCTGTGAAGTGATACTTTGGTTGCCTTATGGGTGGAGCGGAGCCCCAGATGCAGGGTTTTAAATGCGGGGGGTGACTCATGGGACGTACAGTAGCATCTGAACCTGCTGCCATTGGATGTAAGTGCTAAGGTCACAGCTGGGAGAGAAGGCACTGGTCTCCAGACCTGTGACGGACACATTCTCTAACCTCGCCCCGTCAAATGTTACAGGACACTGTAGGTGATGGCGGGGGTGGAGGAGACTCAGCCACAGAATAAAGAGATGTTTGTCAGAGCCTAATCCCGTAAAGAGAGGCGTTTCAGGAAGGATGATGGGGGCATTTATTCAATGAACCATGTCAACAGACATGGGGACTAAAGGCTTTTAGACTCACCAATATCCCAAGTCTGACCTCCTGACCTATGAGAAGGCTCAAACACAGCTGTCACCACAGAACACCTCAGCTAGACCCCAGAGGAGAGGCAACTCATGATGTCACTAGGATTGCTTTAATGATGAGGCAAAATACTACAGTCACTCCTTCATGAAGTGTAAGACAAGTTTGGATAGAGAAGAAAGGTTTGGAAGTGTAGAAACAAGTGGTGCTTTGTGGTAATGCTAACATCACCATGCTAAAATGATCACAAAGGCAATTCTTTTATTTTTATTTTTTTTTAACTTACTTTGGTTAAGTACAGATAACATGCAGCAAAGGACTCAGGTCAGACTTAAACCCAAATCCAAATCCAGGATACAGCCTTGATACTTGCACTCTACAAACAACCAAGCCACTATGCTAAGCTGAGGAATCTTTCATTCATTCATCACAATTTTTAAGGTATTTGGTAGCATTGGATGAATTTAAATTTGACCTGATGATGACGCTAGATGAAAAGTTAGGTGAAGTTACCTCAATTCATCCTGTAATGTGTGTACCAAATTTCATGCTAATCCATCCAAAATACAAAATAGTTGTAGATGTTTCACTAAAAACCAAAATGGAAAAGGGGATGACCAAAGGCCGTGGGATACATGCTTTGAGAACCATAAACATCTCCTACATCTTTGACAGGAAAAGCTCTGCTTTGGTTGTTAGATAAAAAGTCAGGGGATTACCAAGGTCAACAGGACTCAACCTTTAGGGACTTTTCCAAATAGTTGTTAAGATATTTAAGGATCAAAGTGATGGACAGACTGAGACCCACAAATGACTGAGAGAGAATTATAGAAATGGCAGCAATCTCCATTCAAACTGATTTGCTCACAGTGTACATTCACCGGCATGCATGTCAGTTAGTGTGTCAGCCCTGTGCCATTTTCATATATTCTGCCTCAGTGTGCTGAACCAGTTGATTCAGGTATAAATGTGTGTCAAAAGACTTGCTATATAAAGATAAGAGCAAAGTAAAAGTATACCGCATGTATTTACTTTTACAACATCCACAATGTAAGTTATAAATCTTTAATGATTTAGATTTTTATTTCACTTGACAGGACAAGGTTTAATGTATAAGGTATAATGGCCAAAAATCAATGCACAAAGTGAAAAAAGGTTAAAACAACTAAACAAATCTAAACTGTATACACAGATTCTTGATGATCCTAAAGTCCACATTATTCTACTGTTGTGAAACATCTGAGCAGCCTTTCTAGAGACTTGTGTCTAAAAGAAATTGCTATTACTAAATTTGAACAAAGGCAATATCTACATTTGTCACTATATCATCATTGCATTGTAAATCCCCCTTAAAGCCAGCAAATCATTCTTTAAGGCTTCAGGTTATATAATTCTCCACATGTCCTTGTCCAGCATAAATATTTGACTTGTTGGACCTGTTACCAAACCACAAGCACTGCTTTCTTGCAAAGTGATAAAGTAGTTTAAAAATTGTCTTACCAAGGTACCATTTGGGTATCTTCTATTTCTGGCTTAAATTTAGCTTTTTAAAAACATAAAACAACATCATAGAGAACTCAACAACAAGACCGCTGAAGAACACCAGACACATTAAAAAATACCAGTGCTTTGGGTTATGGTAAATGGTAAAGCAAACTCCCTCACTTACCAAAATCACATGGCCAGTACTGGATACTTATATAATATCACCAGATGACATCTTATTTTTCTTTTATTATTCTTCTATTTTGTTTATTTAGTTTCTTTTTGTTCTTTTTTGTCTTTGTTTTACACAGTATGAGTAGTTTTTTAATATAGTTTTTCTGTCTTCTGTTTCTTCTTATGTGAAATACTTTTGCCTTGTAGTTGAAAGTTGCTGCAAAAATACTTTTATCAGTGCCTTCTACATGATTATCTAAAACCTGCACCTGTTATTTCATCATATTTATGACTCACTGTTGGCCAATCAGCCTTTGTCACTTCAGGAGGTTAAACATTAGGAGCAGTCTGCATAAGGTAGTCTTCTTCGATAGCTGAAACAGGAAGGACTGCACTGATAAAACTCATTTTAAAAAGTACTAGGAGCAAGTGGACGACTACAGGTACAGTAGCTCGATTTGTTTCTTCTCTCATACAGAGCTGTAAATGTTTCTCAAGGAAGCATGGAACTTTGCAAATGCATGCATGTTATAAAACCAAATGTGTCAAATTGCATTAAGAACTTGCTAAAATTGACATGGGAGTTTATCCTAAAAGTGTAGACAGTGCAGATAGACGCTTAGGGCCACAACTACTGGGGAGTGGGCACATTAACTTATACTGATATTGCTTGACTTATATTGCTTGCTCCTCACTTTCTATGGTGTCACGTTGACTGACTCATTCATCTTTTCATGACCATGAGATTCACACAATTAACCCTTTTCACAGGCTCTCATGGCACATATCCATTAATCTACAGGTTTATATTTCTCGCTTTCCTCGCTTCCATGGTCTGAAGTGCTGCATAGTGCTGCTTGTCTGTCTCTTTGTGTCTTTTGTGAACATGAGAGGACATGCCTGACAAAGAATCTCCTGATGTGTGCTTACATGTGTGAAAAAACAACTCCAATCTTGACTTTGTTAGTCTGTTAGTCTGCGAGTGAACAAATCTAAAGCCAAATAAAAAGTGAAACCTCAAAGCTCATCCCTGATAAAAATATTCTGTATGTTAAATTTTCCTGTGTGCAAATCATCATCAGTAAATATCGAAGGTAATATGTGTGATCACAGCAGCAAGCTAAGAACTCCTTCCATCTCTTCTGTTTATGCTGACATTCTAGTTTGATAACAACTAGTTTTATTGTTTTATGGACAAAATGATCCAGTAGGATAGCTTTGTAGCTGTTGATTCAGTTACTCTTCTTTCTGAACCAGATCCAGTTTTTCTTTTTTGTTCATTAAATTCATGTTGGATATTATTTTCTCATTTGATTGCAGCCATGAGGCTTCTCTGTCTACTGCAACTGGTCTGCTTGGCTGGATGTAGTATATCCAAATTAAGAGAGTGGGCTCATCATGGTGCCCCCATGTTTGCCGACCTCACAGTACGTGAGTTGAAAGCTGTCCGGGCCTACCTGCATGGTATTCCAGAGCTGGGGCTCACTGATGCCCGTAGTGATACACTGAAGAAGAATAGCATCCTACTGATAGAATTACATCTACCAAAGAAGCATGAAGCCCTGAGAGCTCTCGACCGCGGACAGGCCAAACCCACACGTCAAGCTCGTGTGATCATCCAATTTGGGAACCAGACCAAGGCCAACATTTCTGAGTACATTGTGAGTCCTCTGCCGACCCCAAAGACCCACACAATCAAGACGTTTAAGGGTGACAGGACTATCAAGTTTGAATCAAGGCCTATTACTTCTGTAGAGTATCACCATATTACTAACATGCTCACAAAGATAACAACTATTGCCCACAAGCTCCTTTTTGAAACCACAGGAGGGTTTTCCTTCACTGACTGCTCTGACCGCTGCCTCACATTTTCAGACATTGCCCCCCGTGGGTTGGGTCCGGGTGAGAGGAGAAGCTGGATCATGTTGCAGAAGTTTGTAGAAGGTTATTTCATCCACCCAATTGGGTTTGAGATACTGATCAACCACCAGGACCTGGATCCAGAAAAGTGGACTGTTGAGAAGGTCTGGTACAACAGTATGTACTTTGACAGTGTTGAGGAACTCGTAGCAAAATATGAATCAGGAGATGTGGCAAAGGTCAAACTGCCTGATCATGACGACAGTGACCTCTTCTCCACCTACATCCCTCGGGGTCAGAGCAACAGCCCCACTAATATCCATGGGCCGAAGCTTGTGGAGCCCCAGGGGCCTCGCTATCACATTGATAAGAATTTTGTTGAATACGCTGGATGGTCGTTCGCCTACAGAGTCCGCTCATCAGCTGGACTTCAAGTCTTTGACCTCCGCTTTAATGGAGAAAGAATTGCCTATGAGATCAGCCTGCAAGAAGCTATTGCCTTTTATGCTGGTGATACTCCGGCTGCCATGCAAACAAAGTACATTGACGCTGGCTGGGCAATGGGAACCTCAACCTATGAGCTGGCACCTGGAATAGACTGTCCAGAAATTGCCACTTTTGTTGACCTTTACCACTACTTTGACACAGACAAACCTGTGCACCACAAAAATGCACTCTGTATTTTTGAGATGACCACTGCTATGCCTCTGAGGAGACATTTCAACTCTAACTTCCAGGGGGGATACAACTTCTTTGGAGGATTGGAAAACACTGTGCTAGTGATGCGGACAACCTCAACAGTTTATAACTATGATTATATCTGGGACTTTCTTTTCTACCAAAATGGGGTAATGGAAGTTAAGGTCAGTGCTACCGGATACATCCACGCCACTTTCTTTACACCTAACGGCCTTCACTATGGTACCAAGGTGTACAACTATGTGCTGGGTAACCTTCACACACATCTCATCCATTATAAGGTGGACTTGGATATTGTTGGTGAGTATGACAATACGGTACTTTCCAAGTTAATTTTAAAACAGCAACTCTTTGTTGTCTATTGACCATCTGTACTAAAAAATGTTCAAAGTCAAGATAAGTGGAAAACCCAGCCCACAGCCATATTAACATCTTATGCAACATACAATTTATGTCCTTTATGTAACTTGGAGAGCTTAATGTGCTTTGAATTAAATTTAAAGCTGTGAAGGTGGTGAAAGTAGATGAAATACGGGCACAATAAACTTTTAAAGGTTTTTATTGTTGCCACTCCAGATAAAAATGCTTATGGACTTTATCCTGTCATAAAGAAGTCTTGGTCTATTCAATCTGTGCAACTCTTCTGTTGAAATTCTGTCAAGGCTATGCCCTGTGTGTATGTCACTAACTTAATCTTGTAAAATCTGTCTTCTACTACTTTTAAAGTGCATGTTTATACATCTTGACATCAACTTGTCCTGAAAGCTCTTCGCCCTCACTGTGACACAGGTCGAGAGAACAGCTTTGAGACCGTGGGTCTGAAATTTGTGAACTTCACGAATCCCTGGAGCCCGAAGAATTTTGTCGTCCAGTCCAAACTCGACAGGACAGAACACAAGACTGAGCGATCAGCTGCTTTCCGCTTTGGCAAAAAGTTCCCTCGTTATTTGCACTTTACCAACCCTAATGAGAAAAATAAATGGGGACACCAGAGGAGTTATCGTATTCAGTTTAACTCACATGCCCACAGTATTCTTCCAAGAGGCTGGAGAGAGGAAAATGGCATCAGCTGGTCAAGGTAATCTTTTCGCATTATGTTGCTATAAGAAAAGAAAAAGTAATAGTTATAACTTTGGGACAATATTTAATCCCAGCATGACACTGTTATAGGTGCTACCAGATAGCTTGTCAAACATTTTATATGGTTATACATTGAATCTTTCGATATGTTGGGATCCATAATGGAGTTTAAATTCTGTGCATTTTATAAAGCATGTGCACATAATTTTAGCAATAACAGTTTGCTGCAATGATTGACCCAATGGAGGATCAGTGGGATCAAATGGGTTAATCTCTGAATTGAGAGTTTGGTTAGAAAAAACAATGACCCACTTTTGAAATGACTTATTGCCAGACTGCGAAGTGTTGTTTCTCTCCACGAAACAGATATCATAAACACTGATGACTGGTGGATTATCTCTCCTCAGATATCCTCTGGCTGTGACTCGTCATAAAGATAGTGAAGCAACCAGCAGCAGCATTTACACCCAGAATGACCCCTGGGAGCCTGTTGTATCCTTTGAGGACTACATCCGCAACAATGAAGACATAGTCAACCAGGTACAGTAGTGAATATCAGTCTTGATACATCTTCATTCCCTGTTCACGTATGTCATACATTTCCACAATATGCTTATAGTATAACATTCAGAGGACAGTAGTTCTGTTCACAATGATGATGATCACAAACCACTGTAACAATTGAATGATCACCTTACTACATTGTTTTTTGAGATATGGCAAGTGTCTCAAAATGAGCTGCACAGTTCATTTTTATTGGTGCAAGAAGTCACAATTCACCAACAGATGGCATCCTTTGTATTCCAAATGTGGTTTACATTTCGGGGGTGGAGGTGTTTTCTGAGAGGTTACGTCAGTGATTTAAGTTTGCCCTCAAACACTATCATGGTAATTCACAAATGCTGACATTTTCATCTGTTTCTTTCAAATAAGTAAAAACCACCTGTTATTTTTCCTTCTCTAAAAATTCTGATGTAATGTTTACTCTCTTGTGTGCAGGACCTGGTCGCCTGGGTGACAGTTGGCTTCCTACATGTGCCTCACTCAGAAGATATCCCCAACACGGCAACACCCGGCAACTCGGTGGGCTTCTTTCTCCGACCCTTCAACTTCTTTGACGAAGACCCTTCATTGGCATCCAGAAGCACCGTCATCGTCAGGCCAGACAAGGATGGCAAACCCAAGGTCCAGAGGTGGACACCGGAGGTCGTAGGTCACTGTGTGACAGACAAACCTTTCTTTTACAATGGCACCTATGCTGGAGTCTAGAGGTGTTTTTGGGGGGGGGTTCCCAAAAAGTATTTTAACACGAATACAAATTTTCTCCATTTAGGTAATTTGCATAAGAGGATTAAAAACAATCATACATTTATTACACATATCATTATCAGTAATGTCTGATAATCTGTCAATTTTATGACCATATACAACAGTTTAATTTTTAATTAAAAAATTACTCGTTACTTGTCAAAGAGAAAGAATTTTGTGTGAACTTTTTTTTTTTCATAAATCTTGCCTGCATGCGTGGATAGCTGCTCCTATAACTAAAAATTCTGAATATTGTTAGTAAAGTTTTCAACTGCAGACTTTACACATTGCATTGCACTAATTATTTGTCATGCTTATCTGACCTTTTCTCTCGCTAGTCTTTCCTGCTGGAACAAGTTGATATATACATGACCTCATAACCCTTCTTCTTATTGTTAAAGTTCATTTACTGCCCTAAATCAAACTGCACATGTAACCTGGCAAAAGCAAGGTAAGGGTGTTGAGAGGCATAAGGGGCCTTGAGACTCCAGTAATCCCATAATCATTGGATCTCCATGGCTGAGGTTTATGAGCAGCGAACATCCAGGATGCAGGATGCTCCGTATCCGCCCTGCTTGTGGTAGACTGGTGGCCCTCAGCATGCTGTGCTTGCCCCCAGTGCGGGAATGTTTTTACTGGAAAGACAACAGGCCTTACAGAGCAAACAGCCTGATTCCGGATCCTTTCCCGCAAACAGTCCAGGATACTGCGCCATTGCCCCTGGAAACCTAACTTTACATACAATGTGACACAAAGTACTGGATATCAACAGCATATGTAACTGCTTGTCCTTTATATACACATTCATTCCTAACATAGCAAAGTCATTTCAACCAAAAGAATTCAATTAAAATAATGCTAAATAAATCTGTTTTGTGTTGTATATTTTGTTTTTAATAGAAACCTTTGGGTATTGAACAATGTTGAATACACACTGGTCTATGTTAGCCAGCATACTAAATATAACAGCTGAGGACAGAGGTGGATCTTGCAGTGGCAGTCGGTTTGTGTGAAGGGTAAATAATGTGTTTTTGGAGTCGAGAGAAGGAATCTGGCCAACAACTGTTTTCTGGATTTTCACAATCTAAAAAGCCTTTTATAAGTGTGTACTCATGTTTTACAGTGTGCATGGTAAAAGAGGGATAATATGAAAGCTATGCTCACATGAGCCAATGGACGGCGTTAGAGAGGTAAAAGAAAAACAATGTGAATTGGGTAACAAGCATTCCTATAGCTCCCATGGCAATGATGACGTCTTGACGTCACAACAGGCCGACTGTAGGAAAACAGTGAACCTTACACTGTTTAAACTACTGTAGCAGTTTTATGTATACCAAATTGTCCAAAACATTGTTAAAATTAATTTAACTCAATACCCTAAAATGATTTATTGTCGCTCTCTGAACAGTCTGAAATTGATAAAGACATAGAGTATTGGTACAAGCAGCCTCAAGTGTTAGACTGAATACTGACAAAGAATACAGGTTAGCTTAGAAGAGTTGCACAGATTGATTAAAACATTTTACAGGACAGTGCAACATATATCATGTGTCTACACACAGTAGACCAGTGTAATGAGAGTAAATATATACAGTCTAGACTTAAATATACCAATAAAAAACATAACCACAAAAGATAATCTGCCAAAGAGGATGTGACAAACAGCATGTAGAGGATGACAGACAACTGCTGGGCCTGAATGAAAAACCTGGGAACTTAGTTGGTTAGTTGTTGCCACCTAGTGGTTTCTTGTAGTCTGTTCAAATCACGTGGACACATATCGTGGACACACTAGTGTTCATTGTAATCACATGGCAAAGGATGATCATAGTACACGGGGACAGTAACTTCATCCAACATAGTGAGCAATTTGTTGGTTGAGGAAATCATGAGATCACAGACCTCTCCAAGGGGCTTTATCAAGTCTGAGAACTCATTCATAAATGTCTGACAGGATGGGTCTGATGAAAAACACACAAAATTAAAGCTGCAAGCAGCATTGGACGGGCCCTCGCACTCCCACGCAACTCGATGGGTTTGCACGTCGGAAGGCAACAGGCGGAAAACATGCGAGCCTTCGAGCAATGGGCTAAAATTAACAGGAAGCAACGCCACACCGTTTCATCAAAATTCATAATTTTGATAACTTGTACTCAGAAAGTCTATATGAATGTAAATACCAAGTTTGAAGTCAATTGGATAAAATACCTATGAGGAGTTCGTTCAAATAGGACCCCTTCTCAACCAGACCGAAACACAAAAAATTGTGATTTTCATTCTTAAAAATCTCGCTTCCTGTTAATTTTAGCCCATTGCTCCAAGAGACTTTTTTGTAGGTTATGTCTTCATCTACAATTCGGCTAAGGTTTCATAACTCTGTAACTCTGTACCTAAATATGACTTGATCTCATTCTAGAGCTTCATAATATAAAGATCTGATCTCATAGGACAGCTTGGAATTCTTGTAAAGGACCATTACAACACAAAATGGACATTTTCAACTGCCAAAAATTGATTGAAGGCATTTTCACCTGCCATAAATTGATTGAAGACCAAATACAGTAAATGAACAGTGATTTCTACCTAAATATGATTTGATCTCATTCTAGAGCTTCATAATATAAAGATCTGAGGTCAAAGGACAGCTTGGAATTCTTGTAAAGGATCATTACAACACAAAATGGGCATTTCACATGCTCTCTCTACCTAAATGAAAGGTGATTTCTACCTAAATATGACTTAATCTCATTCTAGAACTTCATAATATAAAGATCTGAGGTCACAGGACAGCTTGGAATTCTTGTAAAGGACCATTACAAGACAAAATGGGCATTTTCACCTGCCAAAAATTGATTGAAGGCCAAATACAGGAAATGAAAGGTGATTTCTACCTAAATATGACTTGGTGCCATTCTAGAGCTTGATAATATAAAGATCTGAGGTCACAGGACAGTTTGGAATTCTTGTAAAGGACCATTACAGCCTATGTTTGGATTTGAAGGATCAAGCCCTCTCACACATAGCCTGGCTTCTGATTTAACATCCTTCCTTACTTCCTCTGGTAATCTTCCCTCATCTATTTCCAGTTGCATGTTAATTTAATTAAAATGATTAATTTGTGAGTTCATTTAAACCTTTGTGTGAATCCCACATTGTGATTCAAGTATGGAAATGTCACATATGTTTGAACAATATGATTCAGCACGACATCCTCATTATGATCATCTAAAGCTCAGCTATGAATATCATATGAAAATGAATCAGAACAACAGCAGAGTATTTCCAGTGTTGTGTAATAAAGAGATGTCAGAATAAACACACTGAGGGAGTGTATGACTGGACCAGAGTGGACCTTCACAATCACACCCTCTTTTCACACAACCATATGATTCTAAACTATTCATAATATTAATAATAATATTATGTTATAAGACTTTTCCTATTATGTCAGAACATAATGATGTGTTGAAGAGGCTCTGGCTTGGTGAGACTTCACTTGAATCAGACTGACTAAAAGAGTTTGTTTTGGACATCCATTATTATTTATTCCATTATTATTAACTTATCAGACAGATTCTTTATTTTAAATTTAATTTATTTGGAACAAGAGAAGTAATGTCAAATGATGAAATTGATGGAAATGTATACTCTGATAAGCATAGACAAATGTCACTGTTGCTCACAATGGTCAGGCTAATTAAGGCCTGAACTGCAACAAGTTGTAAAATTCAGTAGTTTTTATACAGGAAAGACTGTTGCACAGTTAGGCTGTAACCAGTGGCCGGGAATTCATGCCATGATTGGAAGTATTCAGCAAGTGCACGCTTGTGCGTATGATTGCATCTGTATCTGGATGGGTGAGTGATGGTGTTTGTTCTTGCCTTCTAGCTGGTATGCCAACTATCCCATTCCTCTTTGTTGACTTCTCAAAATAACCCCCTCACCCCCACCCCACCCCATCCCAGCAGCAGCTGAGACAGACAGACAGGCAGGCAGGCAGGCAGGCAGACACAATGTTCTGATGTGATGCATCTGCTCAGAGAAACATGGTAGAGATGGGAGATATGCCACTGGAAATAAGAAGGATGATGGTAAACAACTGGGCTAATTTGCAGGGGCACAATGAATGATGATTGCAGGAGTATTGGGAGAATGGGAGGAGAGGCAGAGACACTTTGGTTGGGTAGGGAATGACATTGCAAAAAAGAATTTGGAGAGTTTGATCTGGGGATAAACCTGAGACCTGAGAAACCTGAGACAGGAGTGACAGGATTTGGGTGGCAATACCAGCTTAAGAAAAATTGAGTCAATAGAAGAATATCCAATAAGTTTGGGGTTCATACATTACATTACACATACATACATTAGAGATAGTGTTAGATGCACTACAATAATACAATACACTGATTCATCTTTACCTGTCTCACTCCTAGAATAATTTCCCAACACAAACACTACATATAGTAAATATTTGTTAAAAACGGTTTTGTTTACTACTTACTGTGGATCCCGCCATATTTCCGTGACGTCATATGTGGCAGGGAAAGTAGGATTTGTGGTCTTTGTTAGTGATGTATCGGTGGTAAACGAGCCGGTTCATAGAGCTGGGTCTTTTAGGTGAACGATGGGAGCCGGCTTCCTTCCATAAGCTGTTTTTTTTTTTTTTTTTGGAATAATTGAGGTGGTATATGAATACACATACAAATCATAGGTCAAAACACGCTAAATTTGGCTGAATTATTAAAGCTGTATGTGGTAAACAGAAGAGCGGTTTGGGAGTGGAAATTGCTGGCTCTTCTTGGTGAGCTGAGTCGGATCTGACTCACTAAACAGAACCGAAGCTCCCATCACTCGTCTGTGTGGATCAGCTTGGAGTTAGGGTCGTCCTGCGGGGGGCAGTGTTGCGCCGAGTATCGTCCACGCTGCCGAAATTCTTCGAAGAAGAAGGGGCAGAAGGAAAAAGAAGAATAGTTATAAAGGTAATGTGCTTCTCTCTTTTCATCCGTCATCAGTCACTACTTAATACCAGGACGGTCTGTCACAGCCGTGAGTTGTCCACATGCAGCATGTGTCTGTTCCTGCCGTTGGCGTCAGCTGTTGTGAGACGACGTGCCTGTGTGTTTGGACGAGGCTCCGTGAAGCGTTCAGCCGTTTCACTCACTAATTTGCTTTTTTCCTTCAAATAGTCCGATGACCTAAATAATAATTATGAGAGCACAGGTCTGAGACTTTCCACTGTATGTTAGCTTGGAAGTTTTGTGCTGTGCTATCATTGTATCAGCCCTGCTGTGTAGAGGCTAAAAAATGTCTGAATGAGACTCATGAAATCAAAAATGAACCAACAGGAAACAACAAACCATTTTATTCCATACAGTATTTGTCTTGAAGTGAAGTGGCTTTATGAAATAAAAAATGACTTTATGACAGGTGAAATATGTATTTCCAACTTGTTGCAGTAATGATTCATTACTGACTTCTGGCCTGCTACCTGCAGTCACTTGTAGCTGCAGTATTATTATGTGGTGTTATGTGTTGTTATACATCTGTAGTAGGGATGAATGAATATAGATTCTTGGAACCTTGGTGCTATCCCTGCATTTCCACAAGTTGTCATTGTAATCGAGTTTGCATGTGCAGTGCACAACAACGTGTAAAATATGACACGCCCAAGGAAAATATCTTTCTCTACCCCCTCTTGCACACCACTACGTGTGTGTTTAAGTAATTTATGACCAACAACAGCAACTGCCGATTAAAATGGAAGTGGATCATGTGCAATGGCCGCTGTCATCATTTGAGAGTTCTCCGCATTTTGTTCAGAAAAAGATGTTTACAGTTGTGACATTCTGTACTATACACTCTGATTTCTCTTTCTCTTCTGTTTTTCTGCTTTGAAACAGACAGAAGCACACAAGATTGGTTCCAGAAGTGGGCTTGCTCACACCGCAGAGAAACAACCAATGTGAACAATGCAACAGAAGTTTCAGCCAACTAAAGACATACAAGCTACACTTGCTCCACACTGAAGAAACACCATATGGCTGCGACCAATGTGGGAGACCTTTAAGAACCCAGAGTTCATGCAGGAAATGGCGATGTTAAAAAACACCGGTCCACACCAGTGTGACCAATGTGAAAAGAGTTTCACGGACTGGGATATTTACAGGACACATCTGCTGGTCCACGCTGGAGAGAAACCACACCAGTGTGAACAATGCCAAAAGAGTTTCAGTTACTTATGCCATTACAAGAGACACCTGCGTGTTCACACTGGAGAGAAACCATACCGGTGTGACCAATGTGGAAGCAGTTTCAGTTTGTTAAGTAGTTACAAGGACCACCAGCGTGTTCACACTGGAGAGAAGCCGTACCAGTGTGATCACTGTGAAAAGGGTTTCAGCCGCTTGAGTAATTATAAGACACACCTGAGAGTCCACACAGGAGAGAAGCCACACCGCTGTGAACAATGCGGGAAGAGTTTCCGTTTCTTAAGTGACTACAAGAGACACCTGCGTGTCCACACTGGAGAAAAGCTGTACCGATGTGAACAATGTGGGAAGAGTTTTAGTTGTGCAAGTCACTACAAGAGACACCTGCTCGTCCACACCGGGGAGAAGCCACACCAGTGTGACCGCTGTGCAAAACAATTTACAGAGTCTAGCGACTGTAGCAGACACATGCGTACACACACTGGTGAGAAACCATATCACTGTGAACAATGTGGAAAGAGATACACTCATTTAAGTAGTTACAATCAGCACCTGCGTTGCCACACTGGAGAGAAACCATACTGGTGTTCTCGATGTAAAAGATTATTTGCTTGGCCAAAGTCCTTGAAGGTACATCGATGTGTTGATGTCGATGAAGAGAGCTTTGACTGAGCAAAATGCAGAGTTTGTCATTGCAGTTAGCTCTGACTGAGACTAAAAAGGTATCTACAAAAAAGCCTTTTTTTGCAAGTCACTGGATGCTTTTTATCATTTTCAAGAGCTGCTGTTGTGAAAAACTAGTCATGCTGTGTGCAGAATTAAACATCCAGTATGTAAGATTAAGGTGTATTATTATATAGCAGATATTAAATATAATATGCTTAGCTATATTTTCATTAGTCTCTAATCAGCTGAAAATAAGCATCATTATGTTTTTGTCACCTTAGAATGAGCCTTTTCTATTGACAGATGCCGTTGGGTCCTCCTCTTCCTGTTGTCATGTTTCTCGTTGCCCAGAATGGACAAACCAATCATTGGCTCTACATAGGGAGGTTCGGACATTTTGTGACCTTCATAGTTTCTCCGTCATGATGACATGCAGGTGGGTGAGTGCACAGAGATGCAATTCACAGTAACACCACTAGATGACAGTAAATCCTACACACTGATCCTTTAAGCTGGACGCACAGACTCCGTCTTCTCGGCTGTGGCTGTGGCCTAGAGGTAGAGCAGTGGATCTAATCTAATCTTGAGATAGGCGATTTAATCCCTGGCATCCCTGGGCAAGATACTGAAACTGAATTACCACTGAAGGCTGCGCCATTGGTGTGTGTACGAGCATAAGTTAATCTTTCTGATGACCAGTTAGCATCTTGCATGGCAGCATATGTCATCAGTGTATGAATGTGTGTGCATGGGTGAATGTTGGGGTGTATTGTAAGGTGCTTTGAATGGTTAGAAGATGAGAAAGCCGCAATATAAATGTAAGTCCATTTACCATTTCTGTTCAATGGACCCAAAATCATTGAAACAAATAACATATGATGCTTAATGTTAAGGCTGGTTCTGGAACACCAACCCCCTGCTACCTACCCCCTGTTTCACGAGGGCAGGGCCTAGCACAACTGGACTAGAGGAAATTCAAGTCAAGTGGATTTAGATTTTACTGATTTATGGCTGAGAAAAAGTGATGTTTGTGGCAACGAGTCCATAAAAAGAGACACATGTACAAACACAGATAACCCACCAGAGGGCATCACAAGACCACAAATAATTAGGCATATTTTTCAATCTTGTGGTTGGCAAAATTAAAACTTGACATGTTGAATCTGAAGCCCAGTGTGGACGTGCTTAACAAATTTTGAAAACTGAATTAATTCATTAAAAAAAATGGGAAAATGTCTGTGATCTGTGTGTTTTTTCAAAAAAGTAAAATGTCACAAAGAACCCAGTGCATGGCAAACAAAGCACAAAAAGGACACAATCATTTTCATTCATATGTGAATATATGTTTGTTGGTGGAAAATGATCAACAAAAACACATTTGTGTTTGTAACAGCGCCCCTCCTATGGTTAACTTGGGCCATTTGTTTTGTGTATCAGGTTTGAACAATCTCATACCCACTCTGAAAATCTGACCTTTCCAACTTTTAGCGTTTGAGTCACACGATCACTTTTGTAGGTGGAACAATAATGATTTTAATGAAAGCCAAAACAACAGCATTCCCACATAGCTGGTGCTTGACTCCCAACAATGAAATTGGGTCCCAACAATAGGATCATTGTAGGTCCAAAAATACATTTGTAAATTCAATGAGTATATCCAAAGGAAGTAGTCATGGCATCATGGCAGATGCCTGGCTGTCACTGACTCACCTAGTGGTGATTCACATGTGCACATAATGTGACTATTTGACACAAGTTCAGATGTAAAGCGAACTCATATTCTCTGTGCCTCTCTGCACAACACACACACACACATACACATATCTGTCCCTTATGAATAGTGCAGCCCATGGGATCTTGTTACAAACAGTGTGCCATCTGCACACGGACAAAAACAAGTCCTGTTCGCGTCTCCTCTACCTCCTCTATGTCACTACTACCCAGGCTGTCGTCCCCTGTGGACAGTGTTTTCTGCCATGAAACCTTACTCACGCTTCTAACTACTTTTACATCCAATGCATTTCAAAGGGAAAAGAAATAAATCTTTCTGTTATACTGTACATAGTCTAATTTAAAGCCAAGATAAATAAACTTTATATCAATAATCTATTTCATGAAAGAAGAAAAACAGTTTTGTTCTTTTTGGTAACACCACCTCCCATTTGACATTCATAAACATTACATTGAAGCTTTATCACATTAAAGGTGCAAAAAAAGTTTATTGAATGATTGATAGCACATGCACTAATATTTAATGATAAATTAATGTGTGACCAAATATTTAGAGTGTAAAATACTAATGCAATCAAGTCAATTTTGTGGCTGATCTTTGACATGCCCAAGACTCTATTCACCACCAAAACTCCATGCCCCTACTATTAGTTATATGGAAATTAATCATTTTTTGTAAAAAATAATGAATAATGAATAATGAATAATGAATTAAACTGGCATTTAAAGGGTTAAAATCCAGAAAATGATTGAATGTTTGGTAGTTTTGAGCAAATCTGAAGTTGTCTAGGAGATTTATGAAAAAAAAGTAGAAAAAAATATTAATGTATGAGGATTTTAGAGTGTTTTTTTGGGCGTGGACACTTCTGTCCCGAAGGATGTGGAAAGGAATCTTTTTGAAGGATGGTACAAGAGTTAAGTTTTAGCTCTGCACATGTATCATTCAATGACAAATTCTTTACTGAGTGACTACTTGCATTATTTGATGAATGATGATGAATATATTCTTAATTAGTAAACATAATATAAGCTTGGGGTTAAGTGTTTTTGTATTTCCTGGTTCATTGCATTAAACACGGGCGAGTTAAAACCTGGCATAAAAAATTTGATCTATTCTTGATTTTATAACAGACAAAAAAGCAGACCTTGGTACCTATGCCCAGTATTAACATGTACAATTTTGTAAATCTTGCACTGATTTGTGGGAATGCAGAGGTATTTAAATTCTGACATATACCTGTAAAACAACAGACCTATCTGATGTTAAACTGTATGCAGTCGCTTGAGTCTTAGCTCCTGAGGTGCTCCTCTAAGCACACATAGGCGTGGCAGCAGGGCCTCTGCTCCTCACAGCATCTCTGTTCACTCTTACATCATGCTCCCCTCTGAGATTTGTTCAGCCTACAGAGACCAGGATGTGCCGCTGATCACCCACCACTGTCTGTTTTGACAGGGGGAGTACAATGACACAGCAGTGGGGACCCATTTCAGAATAAAAGCTTTCTTTCACTATAGGGTTGACCCACATAACACACCAGGCACGCTCCAGTAATTTTACCAACACAGCTGGAGCAGTCTTTAGGGGGCCAGTGAACGGCTGCTTTACAGTACATGACTGCCGAAGGGGCGCTAAGTGTAACTGGCTGCACCGTAGATACAGAAACCTGGAGGAAAGCAGTGAAGCTCTATGAAACAATCATTTCTGAATAAACATCCATCATTGTTCAGATTTTTGTCAGGAGGTATATTTAAAATGTATTTCGCTCAAGCACCCAGACAACAACAGCTTCCCCTCAGTGGCCAGTTTGTTCAATTTCCTCCCAGAGGACAATCTCTGTGACAACAGGGAGAGAGGAGACTGTTTGTACAGTAGATCCATGATCCATATTTGGAATGAGTCAAGACTAACCATGCGTATTACAGTCATCTGCACAGACCTGCTTTTCTGTCACTCTTTTTGTCATGCAAGTGTAATCTGAAAAAAAAATTAAGCAAGAATTAAGTGATATTTTTCCCGATATTTTTTTTTTCCATGTCTGATGGAGTTAAACAAATGCACAAAACCATTATTTTTAGGGATGCACACTATTTTTCATATAGATTAATTATCAGTCGAAAAGAATAATTTATTTTGAATTCTTATGCAAAGCCAAAGTATGTTTGATTGTTGATTGAAGTTTTTGATGTACTGTACAAGAAAAAAACAAAAAACAAATGAACATTTGAATCAGAACTGTGCTTTTTTTTTCTTTTTTTGTCTAATGTCAGTTAGATTTGGTTAAATCAGAGATATGGGATGTCAAATAATCCGTCTTTGCTCAGTACATCTTTCTTATCCACAGGTATGAATAGTTTGGAGGTTATATAATTCTTTTTAAAGTGCAGGTAATTATTATTCTATATTCTAATTGTTATTATTCTATATTCTCTTTGCCTTCAATAAAATAATAATATCATATATATACATTACCTAAACATGAGATAATAGGTCAGATATATGAGGTAATAATTTGTAACATACAAATTATGGCAGAAAGGCAAAAAAAAAAACCCCAATCTCTTCTATTACCCCACATACCCACATAGATACTATATAAGAAAAATGAATAAATGCTTTGTTCACATCAGGCCAAGCCTTTTATCTACAAATCTCTCACATTTTCTTTGTAGAATTAGATCTCCATCATCAATCTGGTTAAAGGCAATGCTGACATTTGTCACTTTGAACACTTGCAGCTGTGGCTGTGCTGTAAAGGTCACATCTGTTCTCACCCAGCTTAAAAAAGTAATCTGCACTTCATTTTGTCCAGCCAGCAAGTCATTTTGAACTAAGGTGATGAGTTTAGCTGCGGATGAGTAAAACAACATGGACATGGGGGATTACAAGTTACTCTGTCAGCCATGTATTTTAGTCTCACAGCCTAAGTGTGCTGTATCCACCCCTCATACATCCTTCCAGAAAAGAACAGATGCATCATGGACAAAAACAAAATGCTTAGACCATCATTTGTAAAGTGAACTGTAAACTAAGGCACATTCTGGTGACTTTTTAAGAGGGAGCTAAACTGAACTGACTTTAACTGCTCAACACAGACACCCCTGGTAACCCCTGCACCCCTTGGTCATCCAACTGTGCTGCCAGCTGTCTATTTTAGATGTCCACGTAACACTCTGAAGCAATTACCGTCTGAGCAGTCTGTTGGAGTTCATCCAAAATATTCTGTCCCCAGGAGTTTTGGATAACTGAAAAGTAAATGGTAGATCATTTGACATGGCTTATGTGCAAGCTGAGATGCTTGAATGGGAAATGACTGGGGGCCAAAGTCTATTAGACAGAGCATATACACAACAGGGGCAGGTTTAGAAGCTGGGGGGGGGGGGGGGGGATAAATAAACTGTACATTATTAATAGTTGCATTGTTTATTTGATGTAGTGAATGTCAAACATCCTATTTTTAATATTGTAATATGAAGCTATATCAATAGATGGTATTTGTAACTCAAATAGCCTACATCCATGGATGCATTCCAGTTGGATTCCGTGCCACCTCTGGCCCCACCCCTGACAGCAATGCGTGTCCTGTGTTAAAGTTTTCAATCTTCTCTTCAACATTATTGGTTCAATTATTCATTGATTTATCACACTACATCAAGCTGCATTTGTGTGGGCAGTTTATTGTAGCTGTGTCTTGCTTAACATGCTATCAGGCTTAACGCTAAAAAATATTCCATGCATCCATTGCTGGAGGTATGTCTTAGAGGAATCACAACCACGAGAGATTTGCAGACCTACTGATCTGACATTTGCATGCTTCACGAGCTATTTAAGTTATGCTGCGTTCCAGTTGTTCAGTGAAACAACCTGTTGCTATTTTACGAGGCTGCTGCTTATGTAATGTCTGCAATGATTTCAACCCTCTTACTTTGTTTGTCTGTCAGAGTGACGTGTGAATGGGTTCCCCTTGAATTTGGTGAACAGATGGGTCTTTACCCAAGAAACAGTTCATCAAAGAGGGGTGGTGATCCTGATCTGGGATTTCCAGCACCAGATGGTCATGTGTTTTCTATGAAACCAACAGAGGCTTGATTCAGAACAGATATTATGGTGAAAGGAAAAGCCTGAATGCAAGAGATATGCTGCTGAATTGACAGTTTGGAAAATGTTTTAGATAGTGCCCTGAAAAAGCTCAAATTTTGTCCTGTAGGCAACATGGGAGAGTTTTGGAAACATGAGAGGCCGCCCCATCCTCCTAAGGTATTGACGAAACATTTATTCTGAGCCGTAACATACCAAAGCTATTATGGCGAGGTGTTGGCAAAAAAGACTTTTTAAATTAGAATGATTGATTTAGTTTCTCTGGCAGGCTATTGATAGCGGAGGATATACAGTGTGTGCGCTAATTACCTCGTCATTTTGAGACCATTTAAGAAGCTTGTAATGATTTTAGTGTGACAATGCCAGTACATGTGCTCCATTGTGACTGCAGGGCACTGTCTCACATGCACTTTTAGTGTCACAGTGTTTAGCTGCATTGTTTGCTGGTTGACCTACTTTAATGTGAAAGGCATACAGCAACATTAAAAGTATTTCAGATATATATCAAAGTGTTTGTTTAGAGATGTACTCCAAAATATACAAAGAATACACAGGTATGACACGAATTTCATATATTTGTGATGAAAATAAGGAAGGGGGAATATTTTGCTGAAACATTTCAGGAAGTTTTGTTTAATCTAAATCTAATAATCTAAAACCTATTTATAAAAAAGCACTGAATTATATGTAGTCACATGATGTTTTCCTCAGAAAGAGGAAATTAGCTATTAAATTATTTATTTATTTAATTAATGAATTATTTCGCTAGATGGACCTATGTTGTCGTCGCCATAAGTTATAGAGAAGTTGAATTATGGTTAAAATATCATCAAGTTGATGCAAATTTTAGAAGTCGCTCATTCCGCAATTAACACATTTCAACCACTCTGATTTGCCTGTGCAAATGATTGACATCGCTCCTTGGCTCTCTCAACCAATGAGCGACGGCCGAGGGCGGGCACGTCTGTACTGTAATCAGTCCACTGATCGACCCGCGAGCGTGTGTCCCTCTGTCCGTCGTCCTGTGTGTTCAGTGAACCGCAGCGATACGCCGGGACGCCGTTTCTCCTCCGTAAACAGTCCAACGAGAGGGGAGAAGAAGGAGGGACATGGGCGAAAGATTTGTAGTTGTCCCGGTTGACGGAGGAGTTAGGGTCGCCGGGGAGGGGGAGCACTCGGACGCGGTTGTCGCTGACCCGGTGTCGAACACCGGCGCTGGCGGGGGCAGCAGCAGCGGCAGCAGCGGCAGCAGTGGCACAGCGGAGGTAAAAGAGGCGGGGGAGGACTCCGTGTTCGAGCCGGACGACCCCAACGCTTTAGTGCCTATCTTAGAGTACAACAGGGAGCCCAACAAATACGGTAAGACAGCTGCCCGTCATAAACTCAGTGTCCCACTTCTTATCTCATCTGTCTACCAGAGGATTAGCCGGCATGGTTCACTTGGGCTCTGTCTCCTGTAGTATTATGTCATGAAGCCCAAAAGCGAAGGTGCAGTGAAGTAGACACACCGAGCGTTGGTATGAGGGACCAAAAGTTTTGAACACGGCAGATAAACACTCTGGTGAAGTTGTTGTGATGTGAAAATGTCACTGACGAGTTCACTGAAGACGTTTGCGCACTGAAACACAAGGCTGTCGAAGATTTAGTTGTCTTGAACAGCTCCTCAGGTGAACGCAACATGAAATTAAAATTGGAATTCTATCAAATTGTGCGTCACCTAATTGGATAAGCCGGTCTGTGCTGCCTCCCTGTAAGTTTAGATTGAGTGCTGAACAATGGAGAGCATAAAAAAAAGAAGAGAAACTTGAGGTAGGTTTAACAGATCTTGTTAACGAGATAACCTGTTATTAAACGCACCATAGTGACCCTCCAGAAAAGGTGTGTCTGGTCTGGTGTGTCATTCAAAAAGCTATCATAAGGTTTCTTATGGACACTCTAACTCTATATGACATGACATTTCTACTGTAGGATCACTGTTGCTCTTTCCTCATGTCAAATGTGTCTGTCTCGCCTTTGAACCATCATTTGGCTGCAGTCTCTGTTTTCATGCTTTGTTCCATCAGCTGCTCACAAACAAGGTGCCTCTATAGCAACAGGTCGAGAGGGTTGCTGGAACAACCGGCACAGACACACTGGCCAAGCAAGCGTGCTAAACAACAGCGATGTCTCATGTGTGCACAGACAATCTGCTGTGTGTATTGATCGGTGATCAGTGGAGCGCAGACTGTTTTGCAGACTGAGCTGATGAAATGGGTCCCATTTTATTCTACTGCCAACTGATGAAATATTTAGATTCACACAGGCTATTTCATGTCTCAGTCAAATGGAAAAAAAATGTCTTGTCATGAAACAAATGCAGGTTCACAGTCATGAAATGATGGTGATGATTCTTGGCCACAGAACAGAGGGTTGATAATTACATAGGGTGCCAGGGAGTTATGTTATCGCCCAATGAAAAAATTCTCACTGGCCCAGAGCCAGTACATGATGCTTGGCAAGTAACAAATCTGTGTGTGGGCAAACTATAGCTACCGATGGTGAGTTAGAGTACTGAAACTGAAAACAATCTTTGATGAGATCAGACACAATGCTTGTATTTGACATGTAAAGTACATCTGAAAGGTGCTTTGATTTCTGACCTCCATGGCTTGTATAGGAGGAAGGAAATGATTCTGACACCTGTGTGTGTGGGTGTGTGTATATTATGTAGGGCTGCATCCAATGATTATTTTCATGAACAATTTATTTTTTGATTGATTAATTGATTAATTACTCAGTTAATTGTTAGGTCCACAAAATGTCAGAGAATCGGGTGAAAAATGTTGACCAGTTTCCTAAAGCCTAACATGACATTCCAATATTTAACATTTCACAGAAGATACGATTGATAGTTGCTTATTCATTTAATAGTTAAAGTAAATGTTTTACCTCCCCCACGGGAATAGAAGTGAAAGTGTGCGCAACTGGAAGCTTGGCCAGCACTGAGCTGCAGAGCTTTGAAAACGCCTTACACATGGACTTCCTCTTCTATGATACAAGGACAGGTTGGCACCTGCTTCTTCAGTTTTAATGCATGGATTAGATTTCATTCTAAATCAGATTAAGTTGCTAAGAAAAAGATGTGTGTGCACGCGCACACATGCAACCAAAGTAGCGGGTGCGCGTGCATTGCTTGGGCTTGTCACTGTCTTTGCCGTGCATTTCTCAGTGAGACAATGATCGGGTATATTGTGTGTGTGTGTGTGTGTGTGTGTGTGAGCTTTCATCAGCAAACATTTTAATCTCCTGAGCTTTTGTTGAAGCTGAAGAAGGTTGTAATTTTAAATAATAATTTTAAAGTTGAATAACTTTTGGGTTACTCAATAACAGCTGAAGATTGGTATTTACAACATTTCTTTGACATTTTATAAGATAAACAATAGATGTAATCTGATCTAATCTTATCATTAAATATCGGCCCTTTGCTTTGTGAATTATTAGCCCTGAATTTCAATTTCCTCAGTTCCTGCAGTCATTGTTTTGCAATCAATACATGACTGATTGCAGAGGATACTGAATTGTTCTGTCGCGTCTACTAAATTAAATTCCTGGATGATGAAGTTGATAATCGTAGCACATAATGAGTCTATATAAAGGATGGCTAGACATTTTCTATTACAGATGCACCGCCTTTTAGTGGTTTTAGTAACACGGAGTGGCTTGTACAGTGTGTCCCATCAGGCTCTGTGAAAAAGTTTTTCTTCGTTGTTTTAATTTCTGATCATAAAGTAGGTAAAAGTGCTGGATAAACAGACAGACTTTTCTAATGTGAGTTTTAATTCTTGTTTTTCTTGGAGGAAAGCTCTCTTGATTGTAAAGCTTATCATGAGACTGTTCCCATAGTTTTGGGTGGGAGGGCATGGTGGCATGTTATGTGATCAAACGCAGTATTAAAACACTCCAGCTGTGTTACTCTTGTCACTGAGGCTGCAAAACAGATGTCTAGAAAGGATTAAGTAACTGACACGAGAGGAAGTTGTGGTTATAACGAAGAAATTATAAAGTAGGAATTATAGAAAAGTAGCAGTTTGTTTCACATGCATGCCTTCTTCTTCGAACCTTTCAGGTGATCTGTAAATGTGCTTTTTGCTTGTTTCCTTGTTCAGTCTGTGTGAAGCTGTGAGTAAAGTAGATAGATCGAGTATATGAACATTACTTAACATTAAATGTATATAATATAATGTAAATATTTGGTTTGGAAAGACAGTATCTTAACAAATGTAATGAATGCAGTAACAGTTCCAGGGTACAACAGAGGATGCACCCTGCTGCCTGCCTCAGATACGTAGCCTGACTAAGATTACATTTGGATTTATGAGAGACTAAGTAGGCAGTGAAAGATAGATGAGTTCCTACATGCATAAAGGTCTCCAAAAGGTGTCAGATTTAAGCTTGACATGACAGTCTCTATTTGACAGTTCACACATTGTCAGATCTTTGGGGTTGGGAAACGCTGTTGTGGATTGTTGAAGAAAAGCAGCACAATAGGCCTTGTACTCAAACTACCTGTTGGCAATAGTACATGCTTCCTCCCCACCATGACTTTGTGTTGCAAGTTTCCATCAGCCTAGATGTCACAGTTTAGACGTCATTGTTTTGCAACATGCTGTCAGTGCCGGAAAACACTTTGTGAAGAGTCAAAGGAAGTGTTATGCACAGTGATACAGCAAAATTGTGTTTTAGAGTCTGATAGAACTGAGAGATTTTTTTAGATGGATACCAATTACTAAATAAAAAAAAAAGTACTTGTGGATTGTGCTCTGTTTTTGTACCAATAGCATTTAATAGAGAACATTTCCGTTAAAGGTCTGGTGTGTGTGAGTTAGTGGCATCTAGTGGTGAACTTGCATATTGTGACCAACTGAACACCCCTCACCCTCCCCTTGCTAGTAGGAAAACCTAAAGTGAGTGTGACAAAAAAAATATATAATGGGGCCTATCTAGAGCAGGGGTGCCCAACCATTTTTAAATCAAGATCTACTTTAAAAGTTTCTACTATGTTGAGATCTACTAGTTCACACAGTCACCCATGGTGCTTGCTGACAGCCACAGCAGTCTCAGACACAAGGTGGTCATCTGTCATTGTGGACCTGTACTTTGACTTGATGAACTTCATGTGAGAGAAAGCAGCCTCAGACAGATAGGTTGATTCAAAAAAGTGTTGTCAGGTTGAAGGCACATTTTCTGAGTGATGTCAATGATGCTACAATGGAAGCAATGGAATCCACATCAATATCCTCCAAAAAAAGAAAACACAGATAACTGGCAACAGGCTCAATGAATGCAAAGTCAGTAAAACGCCTCTCAAATTCTGACAAGATGTCCCGAACTTGGTCTTTATAACAGGCTCCGTCAAGCTGTGCCCTGACGCTGAAGTTCTGTTTGCATGTGAGGCAGCAGGTCACAGTATTGCAGCCTGTTTGAAAGCAGCTACAGCTCGCTTTTGAATGTGCTGACTGAACTGATCATGTTGATCACATGTTTATTATATCCTGACCTTGTAGCTCTATATTCAAATCATTGAGCATTTCCGTGTTATCTGTCAAGAGTGCTAAGTTGAAAAGTCACTGGGGGTCCTCCAGCTGTGCATATTCTGTGTGCTTTGAAAGCATCAGAAAATCTTTAATTTCAGGTAACAAACCAGTGAAAATTGTGAACTATGCTGAGCTATCTTACACCTGTGCAGCAGATCTGTGTTTTGCACCTGTTTCCTCCAGTTGAGTGCGGAATAACCTTCTCTGTAGACTCCTGGCCCAAACACAGTATCTTCATAGCAACATCCATCACTTCTTTAATGTCTAAAATCTTCCCACCCAATTCTTGCTGATGGATAATACAATGATAATCAAGGATATCCAGGAAAGATTCACTCTCTTTGCACAATGCAATGAACCCACTAGCTTCAAAAAGGGCATCTGAAGGACATATGTGTGCCAAAGAGATGTTCTGGAAACTGCAAACCAACAAGCAAAAAATGCTTGTGATTTTTAGATATCTGTAGTTTTGTGAAATCAGTTAACACATACAGTAGTAGGGAAACCAAGTTCAGAGACTGTAATCGAACCACTGAAATCTATAATCATTGCATCTCTAGAGTAAATGCCTGTGATTGTTGGCTGTGTTTCACTCGCCCTTGGCTCCAGATGGATCTCAACAGCAGAGAACTAGTGTGTGTGAATGTGACTTTCAGCTGGAGCCTGAGGCCGCACATGAATATATTGTTGTTGGGTGTAGTATGAATGGGTAAGGGTTAGCAAATGAGCATGAGACTTCAGAATGTCCTCAGTGCACAGCATTATGTTTGTATGCATGCATGTGTGTTCATGTTTAAAGAGGCATGCACCCTGTGCTATCATGTGCTGCCCTCTGCTTTATTTGGAGCCCAGCAGTCAGCACATGGACACCAACTGGGCCCTGGCGTCCACTATATCTGCTCCTGCTCCTGTGTGGCCTCCCCGCCTGCTGCTGTCCCCTGCCAATCCTGCGTGGGATGTTTGTTCCAGTTGCTCCTTATTTACACGCAACACTCAGAGGAAGGTCAGACAGAGGGGTTTTCATAGAACTTTCCTCCTCTTTTAGGGAAATGCATACCGATATAATTTAGCACAATCTTGAAATGGCCTTTTGACAAAGTCAAAAAAGGACTTGATACTTTTTTTTTTGACTTTGTCATTTGTTTTTGAAGGTCAGCAGTGATGTCATACCCTTCATCCAAGAACATTACACCAGTTTAACAGCATACTTTCCACCATCAGGATTATGCAAGTTTAACCTCTCAATTTCAGCTGCAAATACATGTCAGCAACGTGTCTTTTGTCTACATTATCGATTTGTCAGTTGAAAGTCTTCACCAAACCAAATATAAGTCTATGTCTGTGTTCCCAGCTCCTGTCACGACTCTTCAGAAACTCTGCCGCTATCAGTGCCTTTTTAAAAATAACCTGTGTTGTCCTTGTGAACTCATGACATGCCGCTGCACAATGCCTGCATAAGTATATCATCAGCTGAGATCCAAGGGGGGTCATATTCTCTTTATCAGAGAGCTTTACTGTGTTGTTTCCTTTTTTTCTTTTTCTTTGACAGAAACTGTGGTTGACACAATACTGGCGCGGTCAACAAGATATGATTGGCATGTCTGCACGGTCCGAAGTTTTGGCGCCCCAGGGTTCGTTGCTGGGGCCACTTTTGACAGACTGTTAATGGTCAGCGGCAAGCTTTACATTTGAGGATGATACAGATATCTATGCAGAGCTATAAAATCATGTCCAATTGTGACCAAGATATATACTAAGCGCGTCATTTTTCATAACATTTTACATTACATTAAAATCAACTAGAAATCTATGTAACTGATTTAACTTTTATCTGTCTTAAAAGATCTTAAAAGATGTATTTAGGGGGTGGCACTTAGCTCAGTCAGTAGAGTGGCTGCCCCATATGCGAAAGCTCGCTGTGGCTGGCTCGAGTTCGAGTCCCGACCTGTGGCCCTTTCTTGCATGTCAAAAAAAAAGAAGACCTATTTAGGAATGGCAATTTTTAGCTAATTCCAAATGTCTTATTCAATTGTATAAACAGAGATGATCAAATCCTTTTATTGATGCCACCATTTTTTCTGATGGCTGCGAAATGCAAACATTTCTGTGCCCATTGTAATGTCTGTAAAATGATCATTGGAAGTCAGAGTAGAACAGCAGCAATGTGTTGAAACATCTTTACACACAACATGGGCTTAAACCTCACAAGTGCCATGTATTTGAGTGCCACTGCTTCCCATCATTCTGGACTGCAAACAGTGTGCTCCATATGCCAGTGAAAATTAGAGTGCTGGACAATGTGACAAATGATTTGTCCAGACAGAGGTTTACAAAATAAACAGATTTGCTCCTCTCCACCAAATCTGTCATCTCTCCTCCCTTTTTCATAGTAAATCGTAGCAACACGTGTAATAGTTTTGAACCATTGCCTTCAGTATTTGGATCAAGTAGCTTTTGAAAAATAGTTTGTGCCAAATTTAGAAGCTCCAGCTGTTATTTCAATGTGTCAGATGCATTTGTAATCAGCATTTAAGGTAACATCACCATCACAGAACTTCCCTAAATAATATTACTATGTATAATATCTGCTAATCAGTGCACCCGACTTACTGGATATGAAAGCAGTGCTGTAATCAACCTGAAATCCTGTTCTTATCTCTTCTCATGCTCTGTACATAAACGTGCAGCTAGTGTTTGTTTCAGACATACAATGCATGTGTAAATTTTCCAAGCGCTGAAAGCCGCTGCGACTGACAGTGAACAAATGTCGTGGGAAAAAGCACAGATCATGTTTTTACTCCGGACCGTCTCTACATTTGGTGTTGGCAGTCATGGGGTTTTCCAGCTTCTTGGTCAGCAGTATGTGTAAGGCATTTACTGTGAGTCATTTTGGCCTTATTGCCTTTGCTATTGCAATAAATAGTGTTGTAGGACAATATAAAGCCAAATGAGGCCTGTGGAGAGCAAAATCCACCTTTTGAAATGACATCATAAGCTGGCAAAGGCTTATTGTGTAGACTCAAATCTACAAGTACATACTGGGAGGGTACACATAAACATGAGCAGATGATATATGCCTAATAGTACAATATCCCTGCTACAGTGTTACCTTTTTAAACTGTGTAGTGCGGATTGTTTGTCAATGTAGTCTTAATTCAACTCTGTGGCAAAGTTTGAGGTACTAAATTCTTATGCAATATGCATGAGAGTTGCATATATATAGAACTGTACAAACGTGTTAGTGTCCCAGCAAAAATTAAGAGGATTCCTGGGTTATAGTGTTCACGTTATTTTGTCCACCCCAGGTATATACAAGGAGAGCGGACAGCTAGGGTACAGTCAGAGCTCGGTGGTAGTGGCGTCGGTGGATATCAGGTGTCAGAAATGTGTAGGGAGATGTGTGAGTATCATGTTCTGCT
This sequence comes from Nibea albiflora, assembly GCA_014281875.1. Lineage (NCBI taxonomy): Eukaryota > Metazoa > Chordata > Actinopteri > Sciaenidae > Nibea > Nibea albiflora. The sequence continues at coordinate 3,725,103 of CM024805.1, read as the reverse complement.
TGTTCTGAATGAAGAGCCTAAGGATAACCTTAACCCCACCCCTGTCACAGGCAGCAGAAGCGACTGCAGTGCAGTCAAAGGCCAGACATGAAACCGATACGGCGAAGCTTCAATCATTTCCAGCGTCTCTCATGACTTCTACTGAGCTGTCTACCCGAAAAGGAACTGAGCTGACAAAACGCTTGAGTCAGCTTCTGTTTTTGATAAACTTACTCACCAGCTGATATGAATGTCCAGATACCTGGCATATCAAGGAGAGACAAAGCTGTTCTCACACAAGAACTGGCAACAAATTTCTTTAAAATTCCTAACTTAATTTTCAAGCTCAGGTCTGCAATTATCTGTTTTTTTTTCTTTTTTTTAAACAGGTTTCTAAAGAATTTTCAGCATTTGCTTTGCTTCCTTTCCTGTCTCTCTGTGAGCATAAATAATTCATGGCTGACCATTTTGTTGACTTTTGAGAATGATGATGATGGTCCACAGGTACACGTGGTGAATTATTTGTACAGGCGCTAGCCTATAAATAGCCACAGCTGTGGTTAATGGTCGTCCTTAACAACAGCTGCTGTGGTATTGTTGGAACTGTGCTGATGTGAAACAGTTGGTGAAATTGCACTTTTTCTTTCCCCCCCCCTTTTTTTTTCATTGCCAGGCCTAGTGGTGGTTGACATGCATATGTATGACTGCGGGCCCTGCATCAATTTATAGTGAATTGTGGGACTGAAATTTGGGCTTGTGCACCTGTACTGTTGTCCTGTTCAACAGTGATTGAGACTGGATGAAAAAGATGGTTTTGTGCACACACACAGTTGATGTGAGTCTACATAGAGTTTCGTCCATCTGGCCTCTGGAGTTGAAGGCCATTGTACTAAAATGGAAATGGACTGATTGTTTAAGCTGCAATAGGACTTGAAACTGATTACAGAAGATGCATCATGTGCAGAAAAAAGTTGAAGAGAAATATATAACGGGGAAAGGGACTCACCTTCAAAACAGAAGAAAGTGTCACCTGAGCCCGTTGTGTCACATACAGCATTTAATGGATGACTGGCGGGCAAGTGCACTGTTACCTGAGATGGTTGACGTGTGTCTGTCCATCTATGCGGTAAAGTCATTACAGACTTCATGTTGTCCTAAATTCAGAGCGGTGTTTACCCTTGTTTAGCAAGTTTGTAGTGGTTTACCTTGACACTGTGATTTTTCCATAGATTTCTGTCTCACTGCCACCTTCCGTTCACGTTCAACACAAGTCTCCTTTACAGACCAATAAACAAACGTCCTGGAAATGTTTCAGAAAGGAAACTAAAAGCTTCAGTCACTATGTCAGGGTGAAACATTAGGAAAGTCTGACTGAATATGATGGCTGGCATTGTTTCCTCTGAGTTTCACTGGAGTCAGTGCTTGTAAAAAAATTACCTCTCCGTTTGCCAGGTTACACCTGATTACTCCGGTTACTGTTCTTACTGCTGTGTGTATTTGATCGGCGCTACTTGGCTGATTTTATTTCAGCCCGTTGGTCTGAACGTGGACAAATTACGGAACAAATAGCTGGTCTATACTTTGTCATGATGGTGGTGGAATTGGTGTATTTTCAGATTTGGTCAAATGGGGGCAACAAAGTTTCACTATTGGTGTTCATTCTCTGCTCTGCTGTGTGATGAGAGCAGCAGAACAGTCAAAGATGTGTTTTTCTTTTTTGTCCAGTCAAACTGTGGTAACAGATATATTTTCAGCTTTCAAACTGTAATCGAATGTACATACTGTGAGTTACATTCAGATGGCTTGTGTAAGCACACAGTCTCAGACACCAGCTCTCCCAATGACACAGAGCTGGGGTAAATGAGCCTCTGGTAAGGAGAGAGTCAAACAACCCAGAAAATATCCTCTTGTTTGAGTTCATGTATCAATCCTGAGCTGAAATACTGCAGAATACTGGAAAGACTATATGGTTCAAGTGCTGACAGAAAATGACCTAACTAATCACTTCTACATAGCTGCAACACAAGAACTGGAGTCATTATAGTATATATGAAGGGTTTTCTTCCATCTACGCTCTGTCCTCTGTCGGTCAAAAATCTTACAGTGGAGTTTTAAGAGGAGGAAGTGAGAGAGAAGGAAAAATGTCATGTGACAGGCTATGGCCCAAACTCACATGACATGATGAAGAGATGACACCCGAGACACCATGATTTTTTTTTTTTTTTAAAGAATGATGCCAGTTTTATTGTGTGTTACAGTCTCACCAGCATTGTTCTGTGTATTGTATGTACTGTACTGTACAGCCGCTCTGGAAAGTTGTCTTTCCTGCTGCCCCCTCCAGAGGGCACTGTCAGTCGTTTGCTGGGGATTTGGTGTGTTACTCAGGCTCTTGAGCTGGACAGATGGGTGATGTCACAGACATTTTAAGTGCTGCTGTCACAAAGTTTTAACTTTCATTTTGTTTCACTCCTACAGAACAATATGTAGCGTATGTATGTAATGTACTAAACACATGCATAGTCTATAGCTGTGGTTTTGTACTGGTCAGTCAGCTAGGGACTGAGCAGGTTACAGTCACTTGTGCATTCGGATTACATGAATTGAATACAGCCAAGCAGTATATAATATTGAAATTCATTTTTTCCCAGCATCTCTTCTTGGTCTGATGTATGATAGTAGAGCATCAAAACCATGACAGACAGAGCAGTAAATAAAACGTGGAGTTAGATGAGAGTTATAAACTAAACAGCCACTGAATTAAGTGAAGAAAAAGAAGATGTGAAGATGAGGAGAAAGAACTGAAAGCCTCTCCACACCCTGATTTGTGACCTTGAGCTGTACTAATGTATCAGTTACGATTCCAGTCTGTAGAATCAATACGTCTAACTTTGGGGTTAGAAATCTGAGCCTGTGGAGAAAAAGTTCAGCTCAGTTGAACTGCTGTTATTTTTGGGACTGAAAAACTCATCCACTCTCTGTGGAAGTAGCCTGAACTGTACAGTACACCTAACATGTATGTACAGAATCCCATTAATCCATGCTTTTCCATAAGGATATGTGTGAAGTTAGAACCTTTAACCCATTGCTAATTGAACTTGTTATTGGGCTCAATCATTGTCGTCATAAGACATCAAAAGATTTCCTTACATATTTCCAGCTTTGTGACGGACTGAACCAACTTGTCTCCAACATTCCCCATCTGGAAAAATTGCAATGTGATGGTATAATGAATTATTGTAAAGCAAACTGATAACTTTTACAGTATAGTTTATCAGTTACAGTCATGTATGTATGATGTTACTCTATTTCATCTTTTCATCTTTGCGGTTATACATAATACTGTTAACCAGGCCAGTGCTTTCCCCCAGTGTCACTTGATGTTCTTATTTTTTATTTTGGGCATTTTTAAACTGCATGCATGTCGTTGGTGTGTATGATGGTTGGAAAATATGAAAAGGGGATTTCTGCAAATGTGTATTTTTGTCCTTTTAAGCTAGTAAAACAGCAGGACTTAACACACAACTGCCATTTACCACAAATAAATAAATTGTCAATTGATCTGATAAACAGCTAATCAGCTGTGCACCACTCATTATTCATCATCATTTACAACAGGCAAATCTTTTACTTCTGCCCAAAATGTCAATCAGAAACCACGCTGACTGACTGACTGACTGACTGACTAACTGAGGTCAGTGGGTGTGGGTTGATAGTCAGCTTGGGGGAAAATGATGAAACTGAAACTGAAATATCTGTGCCATTATCACATGTCTGTGTCATTACCATCATCATAAAGTGATTTCTGCCTGTTTTCATGAAGTAGTTCCTCTGCAAAGTCTTAATTTATCATTAACTTCACTTATTTTCTCTTCCTATGATTCTTTTGGAGCGATTCAGGATGAAGTATTGTAATAAATGCCCCTGTGCTCCCGTGTTTTCATGTTGTACTCTGTCTGAAAAACAGCTTTTCAGCTGTGAACTGTTTATGTCGTAACATTTTAACCCAGTTTTCAGTCCCCACTGTGCAGTGAAGTAAACTCCCTCATGAAAGAGACATTGTCCTCCTGGCCTGGATGTGCAGACTGTCTCTGAGAAGCAGTCTCACTGTCTGGCCTCTTAATCAGCAAATGCCAGTTACATCACTGATCATCAACTGCTCAGGGAGTAGATAAGTGCTCTCTTTGTTACCTTAGCAGCAGCAGCAACAGCAGCAGCAGATCTCATTGTGAAGATCGACATGTTAGATTGCAGCTATTAATGCCTTCCTCTCACCAGGAACATTCTCTATGACTCCAGGAGTGGGATATGATTTGCATGTAGCCTGGAGCCAGTTCCATATTTGCAACCACACCCATTGACAAGAATTATGATGTTTTATTGTGAGCTGACCTGCCACCTCACCAGCAGGATGTTGAGACAAAGTATTTCTGAAATATCTGATTGGATGGCTGACAAGAATTACTGATGGAGCGATGTGTGAAAAGAATTGCGTTCTTGTGATACCACCAAATCTTCTGTTTTCTCTTTAACAGTCTTGTTTTTGTAGATAGATGAAACTAGCTGCCCAACAGTAAGGTTTAAAGTTGGACAATATGTATGTGTGTAGTTTATTAAAAGACATTATAACATGCTAGGGGACCACTATGTTTCTCTGACAGAGCGGAGGCAGTATAGGGAAAAAGAGAGAACTGCCAACCAAAGAGTGGAGTGGGTGAAATGTTCACATTTCAGTGACAGCAAGTGGAAATTTCATTTGTACAGAAACGTAACTGAAAGGTCAGTGTTTGTATGTACATGGGTTGTTGTGGCAGATTGGGATAATAATTGGAAAGGGCTGAAACGCTTGACTCGAGGTACAAATGTAAACTGTTATTGGGTGGAAAAGGTGATGTAACTGTTATACATCACCACCTCCAAACAGGTCATTGTAGTTGTTAGGTGTGTTTATTAGAAATGTAGCAATCTAACCAACCCGGTGCCTAAATCTTTCAAAGTTCCATCAAAATGCTTCTGTAGTCGAGTGCTGAATGCCTCTACAACATATTCAGGAACCAGATTAGCACTGGGTGGAACTGGTTACTCCGCCTCAGTCTTTGTAAAAGCACTCTGAGTCTGGCATATGTTGCAATGGTAGTCGATGCTTTCCTGTAAGTTGGTCACTCTGCCTGCCCGTCTCTGTCTCTTTGATTCTCTTGCCTTCTGCTCCACCTCCTCCCTTTCCTATTTCCTGCAGCCCCCGCCCTTCCCGACAACTGTATTGATCTTGTATGTCGTCATGTTGGGGGCTCTGAAGGGGGGAGAGGGTTACTCTCCAGATGTTAACAGCCAAATGGGGCTCCGGGGCTGCAGCGTTATGAAAGAACTGGTGATCTGCGTTCACTGCTGTGGCTTCCTCCTCATGCAGGGTTGCTTTTATAGCATTTGCTATCACGCAGGGTTGTTGGTTACTTGAGATGAGACCTGATACCTCGTATCTCTTTCAGTGACTTTAGGAAATGACTCATCGTTTTTTGGATTAGCTCTGAGGTCAGGTGATGGATTTAAATATGAGCAACACCTTGCTCTGATGTAACAGAATACAGTGGAAGAGAGATCTGATATTGTACCACACATTATTCCTTTATAGTATAGAAATATACCCCCCTCCATACCTTCCTCACTTCTCCATCCCCTGGCCTCTCTTTGTGTATATTTGTTGGAACATGCAGTCCCCTGATAATGTATTTTGTACGTGTGCATACATGTGCTAGCCCTGTATAGGCTTGTGTGGCCAGTATATGTCTTTAAATCAGCCCTGCCCACTTCTGACCGTGCACATAGGATCAAATAACACTGCATAGGAAGTGAGGAAATGTATATGTGTGTATTTGTGTGTGTGCAGGCTTCTCTCAGTGGAGCAGCTCTGGATTTCCTCCTCTCTTTGAACAAAGGCTGACATTGCCGGTTTGTGTGTGCGTGTGTGTTTGAGTGTGAGACAGAGCGACATTCCTGGACAGAGGATCTGCCCTCAGATTCAAAAAGAGCCATATTCACGCTCTCACACACTCGTGAGCACAAATGCATGTCATGTTTTCTCAAAATGTGTGTTTTTTTGTGCGTCCTGCCCCCCACTGGGCGGGGCAGTCGTGCTGTTCCTTATTTGGACAGTGGGTACGGAGGGGGTGGAGGGGGGGATGGGGGGGTCAGGGTCACATGGGTGTACAGCGGAATCCTAGCGATAGGAACAAAAACTCAGAAGTAACACCCGACGTCTGTCCTGGAGTGTAAAGTCCACCAGGGCAGCAAGTCTGAACGAAAAAACAAACAACTGAGAAGCTGAGCAAGGAAGAAGAGAGGAGTGACAGCTGTTGGACCGAGAGAGAGAGAGAGAGCGAGAGAGAGAGAGAAGCAGAGCAGAGCAGAGCAGAGAGGGAGGAGAAAGGAGAGAGGGAGATAAGAGTGTGACAAACAGGAGACATTGAGAGGAAGCACATGGTGTAAAAATGCCCACCAACTTCACTGTAGTCCCGGTGAAGGATACGAGAAAGGCAAAAGAGGGGGACGAGGAGGATGATGTGGATGACAATGTGCTGAAAGAGGAGGAGGAAGACGCCACAGGTGAGATCAGTTTTTTTTTTTTTTTTTTTTTTTTTTTTTAGCTCTGTCAGGTGGGTAATGAGATATATAAATAATCTGTTAATGCTTAACAGATTTCATTTCGCTGAGCCTGGAAGTGCCATTGAGCCTTTTTTTCTTTGTATGAAACTCATCTTTGCCTTTCTGTTCAGAGAGATAGAGAAGTAGTCCTGGAAAGTTCCAGACTTTGCTTACTGTATCCAGTCCAAGCTGATAATTTGGCTTCATTGCACGGGTTACTGTTGCCTTTATATTTCAGAAAAACTGTTTATGGGCGGCGTGTGGGTGGATAATGTGTAGGGAAGACAGTGAAATTTAAGGAAGGCTCGTTCATTTTCCAGCAGCTGCGTGAGATGAGGATTTCCCTCACACGCCACCGCTACTGAAAAGAGTTTGACGTGAATCTCTTTCCTTTTATTCACCCCCCTCCACACCACTTTGCCTTTTTCAAAAAAAAAAAAAAGAATTTCTCTCACCTCACCCCTCTATTAACAACTCGTTTATTCTTGTCTTTTAGATTTCTTTTTGCTCCAGTGTACTGCCAGGTTTCCAAGTGTTGTAACAAATGTAGGACCAACACAGATGCTCTAATTAGGACACCAATGACTTTCACATCTCCTAACATCTCTCTGCGTTGATTACCATTGACATGCAACCTCCAACACGACTCATCTGAAGACCTTGCAGTGAACTTTGGTGTGTCGCAAACAACAGGATAACAGGATCTTTACACAGTGCTGCTGCAGCTGTGTGTTATTTTTGAAGTTCAGCAAATCTGTGTCTGTTTTGAATTAGAAGTCCAGGACTGTACTTTGTGAAGCCTGTTTATATATAGCCTGTACCTTTTGAGCTTACAGTTGGTAGAATGCCAGCTTTGTGGACTTGATAACTTTTGATTTAACTTTGCCCCACTAATCGTAATAACTTTTTCCCGACACTCAGAATTCATCCAGGAATAGTCACTCTTTTTGGACGCGCACATCAGTGTAGTGTCATAGATTTGGTGATGGAACAAACCGTTCTCTCTGGCCTGTGCGAACAGTAGCAACCTGATATCAACCTGTTTGAAGGCGTAAAGCCAGGGCAACATTTCGGAATATTCAGCATGTGGAGGTCACAGAGTGCATATTTAACAAACTCCTCGCGAACACTCCATGTTTTGCCAGACTGTTGTTAGTGAAGTTGCTGCTTTTACAGCACTTCACATGGTGCTGGGCGAATCAGTTCCCAGTATTTAATTTCTGCTGTGGAGCAGCAATTACGGCTGCATGCTGGGTAAGATTTTACAGACTGTGGGAGAGAGAATGGCATTTTATTATGATGGTTATGCCGGATATCATACTACTGCGTGCTTTGATTTTCAGCTGTGCACGTCTGTGCGTATGCAGCCATTTGTCTCTGACAATGGTTGGAGGGACAACAATAGTGGGAGAGCAGGGGATGACATGTCACACAGGGCATGCACTGGATCTGAAGCCACAAAATTGTGTGTTGTAACTTGGCTTGTCGAAGCATCAGGACCACACACTTTATTTCCTGTGCGCTGATGCTGTTTGAAAGAGGACACTATTGTCTGCATAAATCCACAGGTCATCCACAGTGGATTCACATCTGTGCTCAGCAGACAGAGCAGAGGACTCAGACTGTACAGTGTTTGTACATTTATATCTCAGCTGATCGATCCGCTGAGAATGTGATTGCTACAGGCATGCTGGGAAGGGAGAGTGGTTGAAGGTTTTCCAGGGAGGATCCTTTATGGCATAAGTGTTGGTGGTTCATGAGCATGTTATGCACAGAGGACTGAGTCAAATAGCAGTCATTGTTATTGATTATCCTGCTGGCCTGCTTCCCGTTGGCTGAGTGGGGGGAGGTGAGACCCCACCCCCATGCTGTAATGTAATGTACTCCAGTTCCTCTTATTAACTCTCTGAATTCTCTTTGTCCTGCTCCTTGCGTTGTTCTAGGTTTAGTCTCCATCGTCATTGCTTATTTCCATATTAAAATAACGATGGTGTCCCAGCTAACTCTCATGAATGCTCAGTTTGAACGTTCAGTTAAAGATCAACACATTTGTTTAATACTCTGGTAGTACAGAGTCAGGTCAGTGAAAGCACAGAGCAGATACTGACAAACCTCTATTGTCTTTTGGGTGTTTTTGTTGGTTTGAGTCGCCGGTTTCTACCTCTACCTTCTATCTCACACAGATTGCCAACAAAAAATTAGTTAAAGTTTAGTCTTCTGTATTTACACTTCAGTCAGCCAGTCACATGCCAAACTAAACCAGATACCACCAGCTCATGCTTTCTGGTCCTGTACTTTCCACTGTAGGACAAGCCACTGGATCTTAAGAGAACCACCAGCTTTGGTGTTGACATGTAGTCAAACCATTTGTGGCGAGCGTGTCCAATTTTGTCCTTAGAACAAAACAGAGTTAATTAAAAAATAAATTGTACTTGTGGCTTCAGTGTGGGAAAGGGACAAGCACTCAAATAGCAAAGCAAGACTTACAATCCTGACATGACATCTCGGTCAGTTCAGTGCTGTTGGTTTCTCTCTTGATGTGTATCCACATTAAAACACATCGACTTGTCTTTTGCCACTGAGCTCTTACTGTGTGGAACTGGACTGAAAGTGTGTTTGACTGCTGAGTACTGTGACTAATCTATGTTAGATTCTCTGGAAATGCCAGCATTGTGGTGATCTGTCTTGAATGTTTCTGTGTGCCAAGAATTCTTCAAAATCCTTTCTTCACATTCTTGTACACTTCTTGCTTGCCATTGTTGATTTCATATTGAAAGTATGGATAATATCTGACTCAGGCACTCTTTGTGCTTTTACAGTCTTATATGAAGGGTTATGTTTAGTTAATCTTATCTAAGATGGACTCGTTAAACATGCCTTATTATCTCTGCAGACTGTGGCGGGTTTTTCACAGAGCACGGTGTTGCAGATGGGAGTGATGCGAATCAGCGTGGGAGTGGGTGGAGTAGGATTGTGACTGAGCATGAGTATACATAATGGTGAAAAATTCTGTGGGAGGTGACTGGTGCGGGAATGAAAAGCAGTGCTGTGCAGACCTCTAGTACAGGCTCCCTAAGAGTGCATGTAAGCTCTCATTTTGGCCACATTAGTGACTTACAAAACCACGCCTTGTGAATAAATGACACAGTATGTAGTAGTCAGTATGTCGGTTGTGATGTGGAGCTCACGGCTTCAGTAGTGGTAATATACTGTAGGTGTAACCCACGAATAAGTAACTTCTTCACAAAGCTAAAGGTACAACTGTTATTTAAGCTGAAACGAAGCAGGTGATAGGAGCCTTCGGCGTCACTGCCTCGGTCCGTTGGTCCGTTTGCCCATCTGTCCCAGACATGTGTTTCCTGTTTATTTCCCAGGCAGGTCTGGTTTTGTTCAAAGCTGTTGTCTGTACAAGTCTGTATTTTGTTTCTCTTTCACTCCTTATTATGTTGTTAACTTTCTACGCTCCTTTGCTTTTGCACACTGCAAAAGCACACGCAAACTGTCATATATACGCATGATGACAATGTGAGGTTAGGGTTAGAGTGACATATTTAAACTTAACTTTGTGAGGAAGAAAAGTTTACCCAGTAATGATATTTTACTTATTTTTACACTTACATTTTTCACAACTATTATATCAAAGGATGTGAATCAGTGTATGTGCGTGTAAAAGTTCAGTTTGTTTGTCCACAACTAATAATTTAATCCCTGACCTAATCACCCTTCTCATGTGTATATATTTATTTTTCAAAACCATCACATTAATCTGCCAAGCTGCCCTCACGAACGCTTTTAAGAAAAGCAACAATTTGCCAAAGGGGAGCTTCTCAAAATCCCCAGTGATCCAGGGGAGGGTCCTTCAGTCTGGGAACATGAGGACCCGTGATCATGCCTCTTCATACTTCTGTTTTGGGATAGGACTGTTTGAATTGCATAGTTTTAATGGGAAAGAAGCTCTGAGGTCATCCAACTGCTACTGAGAATGAAATGTATTGTTTCATTGCTTCATTCTGTATTAATTATTGCTTTGTGGAGGTGGGGGGAGCCATCCTGTGTCCTAAACAAGCTTACTGTATCTACTAGGAGCACTGCTTTAAGTCAGGTCTTATTATTTTGTAGTAGACACAAGTACCTGGTTCTGGTCTCTGTTTCGTGCTCCTGCAGACCTCAAGGAGTAGTTTGATCCTCTGTTTTAGGCTATTTATACTGCAGCGTGTGTCCAGTCTGACCTGACAGAGTTGCTTAACTCTCATTGTGTGTTTGAGTTGGCCACATTACTTAGTTCTGCTTGTTCCATCTGCATCACAGCAACACAATCACGTGAGTAGTTGCACCATATACGTGGGTCATGGAAACGTTAATGAAGCAGATCCCCCCCAAATAACTCTTTGGAAAATGGCAACATTAATACTTGTCTGTGGTTGCCTGATGCTTGTGAATTGTGAGTGAATCACCGCTGGTCACATTCATAGATTTTTAAGCACGAAAATCACCTTGAGCATTCATATAGTTTCACCCAGAAACAGCTCTTTAATATATAATTTATTACCAGTGTCTAGATGTATTAATTAGGCCAGCACTATACCTGATACTTGGTGTGTTACGTGTTTGAAAAGTAAAAACACAGACATTTGCGGCAATAAGAACCCTATTAAGCCTCAAGCATTTGAAACACTTAAGCTCAAAAGTAAACTTCAGCCAGATTTTTTTTTTTTTTTTTGGGAGGTTAGGCAACCCAAAGTTACAAAACTGAACAGCATGAACATGTGCTAAAGACAACTTTAAAACAAAGATAAGGACATCAAAACCCAGGAGACTGTTCATTTACCCACATCGTCACCTGGGTAAATTCCTCCATGAAAGAAAGAACATTGTGGACTAAATCTAAACTGTAGTTAACAAACCTCAGCCAAGAGAACATTTCCATTCCCGCTGATTGGATAGTTCAGTCAAACAGTCATACCTTCTCTGACTGCTGCTTCCTATTTCCTGTTCAGTGATCTCCTCCCCACTGGTTCCCTGCTCTCAATATGTTGCGTCTGATAAGCCCTCACCAAAAGGACACGCGTCTTTACCATCTATCCTCGCTCTTTACTTATTCACTGTCTGTGGTTTGTGTGAGGCCCTCGGGGTTCACAGAATCCGATCAACTCCTCCACTTCCTTTTTCTTTTGACTATTTTCACAAGCCTGACTGTCAGAGGCCGTCATGGCTAGATACGCCCTGAGCAAACCGTCCCTTATTATTTAAAAAGCTATATCACATGTAGCTTTCAAAATACCATGTCAGTGTCTATTAGAAATTATTTAGCATAGTTAGCATATAGCGTATAGCAACAATTCCACAGTCAGGATGTCTGTGTGAATTTGCACTTGTTGACAAACTACACTGGATTCCCTATGGGTGAAATCAGTTGCAATTCTAATAGTTGCTAGTTCAGCAAAACTAAAAACCAAACACAGTTGTCTTCTGTGTCTAATAGCAACATATTAGCAAGAGGCTAATAAATAGCCTACTGTCACTCATAGAAATCTGCATACCTTTATCTGTTGCCCGTTTTTCTTCTTCTTCTCTTTTTCTCTTTTTTCATTTTTCACATAACCCAGTTAATTACATGTAGGTATATGGATATATGTTAATTATAGGAATGTTGTATGGCCTGGGATCAGTCTATCCCTCGCCTGCCTCCCCCTTGCCCCCTCTTTGCCCCCCCTTGCCTCTGGCACACACACAACCTCTATGACTCTCAGCAGCAAGTTGACGTGACAATGAGGGAGCCCCAGCGCCCACTCCACTAACTTGACACGGAAATGACCAGTAGTCTGGAAAACCGGCGAGTTTGTTTTGAGTTTTATTTATTTATTGATTCATTTTGAGGCCGCTCGTACGCTTGTGCCCCCTCACATAGATTGCACCCTGGGCCGCCGCCCACACTGCCCATAGCAAAAAACGGCCCTGCTAACCGTCCAGATGTCTGTTACCGTGACATCCAGCAAAAAGGAATCCTCTTTACACAAGACCAAACATTACTGATGTGTAGCCTCCACTCGTAGAGCTTTGTTGATTGGTCAACCATTTTTCATCAGTTTGAATTCTGCACATTGTGGGAGCGGCATGATGTGACCTCACTATTCCAATCATAAACAAACTAATAAACATGACAGCACAGTAGCTCTTTGGTAAAAGTCTGGTTAAAACCAGGCTACATTTTAATAGCTATAAAATGTCCCCACTCTTGGATGTGGTCACCAATAGCTATTAACAGCCATACTCTCCAGCTAAGTGTTTTGTCACTGCTATTGATGTGCTTACATTTCCATTATCCGATGTGAACCAACACCCATAGTGGTGGTTTGGGAAATAAATAGCTACTTAAAGACTTGCTGCTCTATAACTGACCTAATCACAACATCATTATCTAGCTGAGCTTTGGTATTGATGGCTGCACGCTGCATTCAAGGCTTCTTACTGATTTACCCTCCTAAGAAAACAATTTGGACATTGTACATCTACACTTAAATAAAGAGTATTTGGGAGAGTACTGAAACAGTTAGAGGTGGTTCCCTTCTTTTTCATTTGTTTTGACCTTCCACCATTGGCTCATTTTAAACACACTCATACCAATAGGAACCAACATCTGGTTCTTAGAGCTCAAGTTAAAAGAGGAGGTATTAGAAGAGAGTCTGGATTGATTCAGGATGAAATCCTTGAATTTACCCCGCCAACAGCAGTTACCATTCACAGTGGAAGTGTGATGACGGGACCTTTGTGGATGTGCACAGTGTGTACTTCAACTTGTGAGACAGTGACACCATCTGGAGAAGGGCGGATCTACTTTTCTGTGTGTTTGTGTGTGTGTGTTTGTGTATGTGTGTGTGATTTCTGCGTTCCATTGCCTGAAGCCACAAAAAGACATTTTTACTTGCTCTGGGTGGAGACTGCTGAGTTTTAGGGGGAAAGGGAAAGTCACATGATTTCGTTGTTATTCTCACATGACGATGATTCATTTGCACTTTTGGTCAGAACAATTGGGAAAGAACATGCAGGAGAACAACAGACATAAAAATTGCAAACATGTTGGCTCATTAAAAATGAATAAAATGCAATATCAGGAACAGTAGCAGTTTTTTTTATTACACAAACTAATGTTTCAAGGAAGGAAAAGGATGATATTTCAGATATCTTAATAACACACCAGTATCTGTTAAGCTTGTCAGTCACTCTCCTGCATTCATTAGAACATCTGACAGCTGACAGTCTGTTCATATACAATTTCAAATGTTCTTTCCTTTATTCACTAGTCCTGTCCTGTCATGCCCTGTCCCAGTCCTGAGAAAATAATGTATTTATTTTAGAAGGTAATTCTTTTAGCAAATAGGTATACAATAATATTGTGTTTGTAAGTATTCAGTTTTGGCAGTGGAGCGACTTTTTAAAAAAGCTCCTAATCTGTCCCAGCAACCACTGATGTACTATTTTTTTCTCTCCTCTCACCATCTCATGCTTGGTGTTTACACATGGCAGTGTGGATTCAGGTGTAAGCAGCACTAAGTAACATTGATCTTACTAGCCTTGGCTGACCCCTATTCTCTTCCTCTTTGTCTCTCTTTTTTCTGTCACACTCCCTCACTTCCTCAACCCAACATTTGATTTGACCCCGCCATGATAAGTTTTTCCCTCTGAGCTGTTTCTGAAGCCAGCTGACACATCATTACTTGAACATAGGTGATAGGTTCTTCTCACTCAGCAGTCGTTTAACATAAACGTGTCAGTCAGATCCATTTTGAGTGATTTCCCCATCATAGTATGGATGTTTTAAAGTATCCAATAAAGCCTCCAGTCTATATAGATACTAGTACTCAGTGTCAGTAACCCTTGTCTCTCTGTCCCCTCTCCCGCCCATGCTGTGTGTTGCATAACAGTGTTGTTTACCTGAAGGGTTTAAGGGCTTAGGACATAATAAAGTGCAACACACACTCACACACACACACACACACACACACACACACACACACACACACACACACACACACACACACAAAATAACTGTAACAGCAGCCATCTGACATCAAACCAAGTGGAGCTTGATACTACTAAATCCTTCTTACTGTGTGATTTGATAGCTCCTCTTTAAGCTCTGCCTTGACGCATCTGTCAGTTTAATGATGCTGGCAGCGGATGTTCAGTTTTGTCTTCACATGATGACTGAAAGCTGGGTGGACATTACAGTTTATGAATTCAAGTAGTCACCAGGTTTTTCATCTTTTAGTAAACACAAGGAAGGTATCAAGTTAGCCATTATGAACTGTGACAAGTGTTTTAGTCTACAGTGAGTCCGTGATCACAGGGACCTTGGTGATGACAGATGCTCGGCACATAGATGGCCCCCGAGCCGCGCTTGAATGAGCGACAGCCTCGGCGTGGTGAAGGACAGTCACCTGACTGACAGGAAGCCATTGGGCAGAAGACTGCAGCAGAAATTGAGCTGTGTTTTATAAAAAGTTCAGGATTAGCCTAATCTGGTTAAGTGATTAGTGCCCACTTCACATGCTCTTAGACGGACAGATTAACGTGCAGCCAAGACAAAGGTAGACAAGCAGAGTGCCAGGTTCAAAGCTTCGGGGTAATGGCTGGGGCAGAGCTTCATCTGCCATTGTCTATACCAGGGGTTCCCAAAGTGCCAGTTTAGGGAGCCAGCGTGATGCATAGGAAAAACGGCAAACTTATAGTCATAGTATTTATGGTTGGTCTCACAGTAACATTTCATGTTAACTTAACTCCTGTATACTTAAATTCACCTGTTTGCAGATAAAGTAAGAGTTGATCCATTTACCATTATACCCCCACATTAAACTGCCAAATTGTCCACCAAAATTTTGCTTTAAAATTTAAAAACTTTAGCTAACAGCTCTAGCATTGATGCTTGCACTAGTTGTTGCAACCAGTAGCTTTCTTTAAGTCATTCCTAACCGGACAGACACTTCTTAGGGGGCTACAGTTACGATGCAGTAGAAATTTACTACCAGTTGAATAACCCACCAATGATTAAAATTCGTGTGATCTTTGTAGGCCACACAAAATGTTTTAAAGAGCGGTCATTGGCCCATGAACCTTGATCTAGCTCATAATGGCCGAGTCAGAAAGAAGTATTCAGATCACATGTTAAATTAATTTAATAACAAAACTTTCTTAAAATAAAATCTACAATTTTGACAACCTTTAAGGCATTCATCAGATAAGATCTTGACCTCTTGGGAATTGTAATGAGCATAATTAGCAAAATGGTCAGTCTAATGGATATTGAAAATAATTGTGACCTGTATGTTTATGATGTTACCAAGTCTTATTAGTTTACTATAGTGGTCTTATTGTCTATAGACATCACAATTGTTGTAAAGATCCTGTGGTTGCATGGCTCCATACCCCTATCCTGTGAAATACAGTATATTGTCATAGCCTCCGGCTGAACTGTCCTTTGAGCTCCCTGCACTCTGCTCATCGATTGACCATCTCCACCTATGGCACCCTGGAGGTCAGAGTGTAAATGAAACAGCTCGCTCAGGCAGCACCTGCAGTTTCAAATGGTGAACAATTATTGATTCAAAGTGATGCACTGTGCAGCTTTTACAGTGGACGTGTGTTTGCTCAGCTCCAGAAATGTGTTTTCTGTGAAGAAGTCAGGTTTTGATTGACTTTTCTCATCTCTCCTATTTGCCCTACGTGTGTGAGCGTATACCCATCCATCTACCCTTTGTGCCACACTCTGCCTGTTTTACAACTGATTTTTGCTTCCCTTGCTTTCTTTGCTCCTCCCCCTGTGTGTATGTGTGTGTGTGTGTTCAAACACGCACGCGCGTGTGCGTTTGTGTAGCAGGGATCAGAAGCTCAGGGGGGTTGTGTGCGTGTTCGTGCAGGTCTGTCAGTGGGAGGGTGAGGGTGCTTTCTGATGCATGGATGATGTCGCTGACATCGTCGTCACAGGCCACTTTTTACACCCCCCCACACACACACACAGACACACACACACTGTCACAGAAATAGCTGATCCTCACATTATCCACACAACGCAGGCAGCATTCCCGACTTCTGCACCTCTCTAGCAGTATCTCTGTACTTTGGACCCATATTACTGGAGTTCCCCAGGGACCACTACTAGGACCCCCCCCCTTCCCTTCCACCCCCTTATTTAGCCTGGCTCCTCAGAATGGAGCAGAGGGGAGGCTCTCGACGGAAGGGTAAGTTTTTCTTAACTAAAGTATTCCTTCATTTGCCCTTTACCAGCTCCACTAAGAATGTGACTGTGCTGTGTATATTTGGTTACATGTGCAATGTTTTTGTTCTCTATAGTTTTTATTAGATAGGGCTGGTTGGTAAGGATGCTTGTTTTATTGATGGGCTCTCTGTAGCGCACCTGGATTCGAGGTAGTTTTTTCTCATCTGGTGTGATGCCTCTCCTCCGCATGGATTTTTCCACTAAAGACAAATGTGGCTTTAAAAAGGCGTTAGTGTGTTGTGTCCCTGTATTACATATAGTGTGAAGTGAAAGTATAATAGCGAATGGCTTTGCAGTACCTCGGTTGTTCGGGGCTAGCTATGCCAAAAGTGATGATGTTTGAATGAACTGTGGTGATGCACTGTGCAAGGCATGGTACAAACTCAGTTACAATAAAATTAAACTCTGAATAACAATGTATGCACTGTTAGATTATATAGTGTATACCAAAGCGCATATGAATAGGTCGATTAGTTTTTTTTTTGTTTTTTTTTTGCTGCTGCTTCTGCGCACTTTGTTATTAGCCTTGCGCTAAAGGAGCTGATTTTTGACTTGTACTTTCTGTCTCCTAAAGCTCTTTTTTCCTTCCCTCCTTCTGTTTTTTTTTTTCTTGGTACAATGAGCCATGGGCTAACTCCGGCAGTGTTAGGCAGCTTACAGCGTCGTCACAGTGTGCAGCTTAGTGGTTATAAATAGGATGCATGGTCATTTATTACCACAGTGACCAGAGAGGTAAGCATTAGCACATCCTCAATGTACCTGCCGGTGAATCTGTACTGAGCAATAGTCCTGATGAAATCTGACTTCAGCCCAGGCTTCTCCACTTCTCCACTCTTTTAGCCAGGGAGGTGATCACAGACACAAAGAATTGAAAAGAAGAGGGTGGTTAATAATGTGACATTCAGTCTTCACCTCTTCTTCACACTTGTCACTCACTAATGACAAATGACAGACTAACGCGAATAATGATTTTGTACTGTACTCTGTGGCAGGGTCAGGGAATCCCGCTTCCTTATGTAACATCGCTGACTGTGATGTAAAAGAATGCTGCTCTTTAAGTATCAGATGTCAGAGCAGACTAGCACGCATCAGCAGTGAGGATTTTCAAAATCAGTCTGTACATGTGACTGCTTTATCCTGCAATGAGACCATGACTTTGACCCAAAAATTGTACTTGGCGGGAATTGTTCACTTTGACACCTTTGTACCTGTTTCATAACATTGTCATTGCTACCTATAATGGTGGAAAACAGCTTGACCTGTCATTGACAGTAAGCTCTTTCATTTTATATTATTTATTATCAATTAAATGTGCAATCAATTAAAGGTAGTGTTCAATTAAAAAACACAATGATGACGGAAATGAATCATTTTCATATTCCTCTGCAGAATTATGCCTTTGGTGGTGTGTGTTGATTGGGTGTTTGTGCACTCTTAAAATATGCAATGCTGACACATTTTTAATTGAATTAATACTAGGGATGGGTACTTTATGTCCTTTCAATATTCCAGCATTTACACTAAATTATTCAATATTATTAGAGTTTTAGATTTGCAAGAAATACTAACATTAATCAAAATCTGTTTCTATCCAAAGTGCAATGCTGAATGGTCATTACAAAAACGTGAGACAGACATAAGTACAGCAATTGGCACCAATGTGTCTAGACAGACATGAATTGGGTAATATAACAACCAAGTGCAACATTATACAGAAAAGAAATATATAAAATAAAATTGTCATATATAAAATAATCCCTCCCCTGTCACTGCAAATACACTAGTGTAATATGAGCACATTGCCACATCTAGAGCCTGCATAGTGTAGTTAAGCTACACCTGATGGTAAAGTCTTAACAGAGTCTGGAATGCATTAAGAAACGGAACCCACCCTTTCTAAAATCTCCCACTTGATTGCTTAAGTGAGTATCTAACTTTCTCCAATTTTAAGCAGGACGTGATGTCTTCTAGCCATGCAACCATGTGCATGAGTGGGAGGGGAAGAGAAATATTAACATTGCTGGCAAATGAGGTGATGAGAGGTTGCCTAGTATCTGTACTTAAAACACAAATTGTTAATAAACAGGATGTTTAATGTTATTTTTTGTGTCACATTTAAAATGCAGTTAGTTTATTCATTCAGTGATGCTCAAATCAAGTGTTTACAGTTCAGCCCTAATTAATACAGCGAGTAACTTTTCTGACCCAAATGGATTATCACTTATTTTTAAAATACTATGCAAAATAATTAAATAAAAGTCACGATATTCTATTTTTCATTATAATGTGTTGTTTTCCAACACCAGCTTTGGGAGAAGAGAATGTCAGTGTTTTTATGGGAAGGGTTAATTTAATCTGGTTTAGTGTGATATGATCATTGCCCCTCACATGCTGTTTACCCTCTAGCAATGTCACATTTTTAGGGGTCACCTAATGCGCTATAGCGCAGGGAGACTCTCCTCTCCACCTGCAGAAGTGGAACATGTGCACACGCACACACACACACAGACAGACACACACACAGCTCTTACCACCAGATACACCTGCATTAATTCATCAACAATTACACAAGAGGTTTCACACTCCTGCCTCACTTGCTTTTTATTACAGACAGACCTGTGCGTTGCTTGGAGTCTGTATTCAGTCATTACATCATTACAGCCAACAGGTTCAATATGATGAGATAGTAATGTAAAGCTGACTGTCACTGAATCATTTCTTGCTTAGGTCAAATAATAGCACACAGGGAAGCTCTTAGCTCTTTAGGTTTACTCTCTGCCGACTCCAACAAAATATCTGGCTAGCTGCTTAATGTTTCATTTCCCTCACCAGTTTGTCACAAATGTTGTCTCTCTCCAAAAAGTAAATAGCTTAAAGAAACTTCAAGTTTTTTTGTAAAGGTTAAAAGTGTGCTGAAACTCTTGACTGGAACAGGTCCTGTGAACCTACTTGTCTTTTGTGTAAATGTTTTTTTCAGATGTTGTTTTAACACCAATAGAAAAAGTAGTCTGTGTGGGAATCCAGTGTCTCCCAAAAGTCCAGCCTTGGTCGACCTCTCTCCTCTCCATTCCAGTTTTGCAGTGTATGTGTTATGCAAATTGACGGTTACCATGTGAAGGAGAATCTCACCTGTGGATGTTCTTTCCTCTTCATTTGCCTGTGAGACTCCAACACTATCCCCTGGAAAAGAAATTAAAACAGCATTGTGGGATTACTTTGAATATCCCCAAAAACGAGCAGGGTGTTGTCATCGAGAACGGATGTTGAGTTTGTAAAAAAATGCGGATGCACCGTGACTGCCAAAGGAGGAAACCCATCTCCCAGCTACATCTGCGTTGTCTGTGTTTATAAGTCAAAGGTTACCAAACAGACACACACAGACTGACCTGCAATCATAAAGACACACATACTTCAACTTCTACTCAGTAGGACTGCAGATGGAAGGGGTGTGTTGCACACCTACAGTGTTTATTATTACAATCATAGGACAGAGGACACGTCTGTCAAAAAGTGACCTATTCTTGGTAAATAAGAGGACTTCTAATGAAGGTGTATTCCCTGTTTGATTTCATAGGCTGTCGTTCGCTTGGGATATCAGTGAGAACATTTTTGACCAGTTACACATTGGTCTGCTGGTTAATTAGAAAACTGACTGCAGTCTGAGGTGGTAAATGGAGTGCATTAAATGAAGCTTGGTGTTGGACCAACAAAGGAAACTGTAAATTGTATGACGTTACTTTTCAGTTTAGTAGTAGTACTAGCACAATGCTGTGACGTACCACATTAAGAACAAGCACCCTGCTGCCATGTCCGAAGATGGTTTGCACATTGCTGCTAATAAGTCAATGAGTGCCAAACTAAAAGGAAAGCGTTGCTTGTATTTCACGTCATTTCACATTGTTTTGCAATGCAATGTTTAACCATTTATTACCAGTTAATCTGTCATGCAGTTGATGTGTTGGCATGAATGTGTTATAAACAATTACAGGTATATCTTACAGCAGGACATTAGCTGCAGGGGTATATTTTAATGCGGATGTTTTCCACAACTTTCGATTAATTTCAGTTATGGTGGTAAAAATGGTGAAGCCACTTCAGACTCCTGTCATCACCACAAGTATTAAGAAACAAACAGCGACTGCAACACTTTTCAAAATGTTTTGCTTTAGTACCAGATTTTATTGTTTGATATCAAAACACAGTTGTTGGCCGTGCTTGACCTAGGCCTTGATTGTTGGATGAGCTGCACGGACCACAGTGATGCTGAAGTATGGTGGTGGGGTTTAATGTTCGGACACCATTGTGCCTTTAAGAGATGTATAAACATCTTTCGCTGTCCCAAACAGAGAGAAAGGATTCTGGTCTTCTCCTCTACAATGCAGTTCCACTATTTATGTCTTAGATGTATTTCATATCAGGGTCCCTTTAGCTGGACGTTGTTAGACTCTAAAGACGTTTTTTTGCATCCATTATCAGTTTCACCTGAACACACACTAAAACACTCGACAGCTGCTTTCCTCTTCACTGTTACTCTCCTCCCCTCTCATTCTCTCTCTTGTACACCAGGTGCATATTTGCCAACATTTACATCATTTGCTCCTTATGAACGAGTTTGTATGTGCACTGCAATTTCAGCATTCCTGGACTGACACGAGAACAGCTGATGTCAGGAATTTACGTAATGCAGGGTGGGTAATACTGTCAAAGAGCAGGCTGCCATCTTTACAGCATGTACCTGGTCAGTCATCATAACTGAGCTGGCGTTCTCAGGGGAGGCAGAGTTGGATGAGGCTGTAGAAGAGATTTTAGCTCGGCACGATCTGACCCTTTTCTCCTCAAAAGGAGGGAGTGCTTTTTTTCCCGATACCTGATACAGATTACTAATCATTCAGTTATTTCTTTGTGAGTTTGCACACCCAGATCGTTCAGTGGAGAGCGAGTAGGGCGAGGACATGAACGTGAATTTCCAGGAGTTAGTCCAAGATAAATGGCAGCATGTGTAATGTGCACAGAGGCTAACATCTGTTAACTAGGCCAGAGTCTTGTCACTGCTACTGTATATGAATCTGGACCAAGTCCCCAAGGAGTGTTTGCTCCAGCACACCGAAGTTGCATGCATAATGACATTTAAACACCAACAGTTTAATGTTGACAGGCTGACAGACATGTACAGACATCAGTCATTGTCAACCCTGTAGAATTGTTGTTGTTTGCACCTTTGCTTTTTCTCCTGTGCATAATCTACAATAGTAACTCCAGTATTTGGCATCTACTGGGAGGATTTGTGGCAACTGGCACCTTAGTCTTGTTTGGGATGGTGATGTGAAAGTGAAACAAGAGGTCACTGGAGGATTTAATGACATGGAGGTGGGACAAAATTTGTTGTTGCACATCAGCTATTTTCAACATTACAGACTGATTCGATACGAATCGATAGTGTGAGAACGATACAATTCGATTCTATGGTTAATATTTGTTGCGGATATTTTATAAAATAAAGTAGCCAATTCTATGAAAGTGACTATCTTACAGTACAGTGCAATATTTTCTTTTCAAATATGTAAAAGACCACATTTCCCCAAGCATTGTTGCTTTAAGTGGGTTTGAAGTCACATGCAGGACGGACCAAATATGCCATGCTCACCCAACGCACTGCGGACAGGCCCGGTGGATTTTCCCAAAAGTCTGTGAAGCCACCAACTGATTCCAAGTCTCACGATACCCGATCCTTGACTCTACAACCAATCTAGGAATTCATGGCTAATTTGTATCAATTGAAGAGGCTGCTACCGAAGGAGCCATATCTCTCACTTGTTAAACTGAATATCCGGTCACATCAGTTTATTGTTCACAACACTAGAAACTACAGAAAAGTAGTTGCCTCTCACCTTCTCTGAAGTTTGGAACTTAACGATTACATTGACATTGACTGGTCGATGTAGCACATAAAGTACCAGAAATCTCAGCTTGTTTAGCAAAGCTCAAGGTAATGACTTTGAATTGCTTGTCCATCCAACAGTCCAAACCCAAAGCCTGAAGTTGAATAACCATGATATAAAACAGCTTTAAAATACTATACTAATCTGAAGTTTCTTAACTATATTGTTGGACTATAATCATATAACCACCTGAAGTGACCTCATCTATTCTGTCCACTTCCTGACTGACGTCTAACCCCCCATACACGTGGTTGCATTCTAAGAGTTGAGATCTCACCTGATTTGGAAACAGTTCTGCCAATTTTAGCCTGCCCCCAGGCCTCAAAGAGGATTTAGCTAGTGTCGTTTAAGACAATGATTACCTGTGGTGTGTAGCATCCTAGCAAAGCTAAGCTATGACTGACAGGTCGGTTCACCCTTGGCTGCATCCTTGCAGCATAATGGTCATTATGTTAGATTCACCCGCCCCACCCGTTATCCCAGCTTATTGAAACACTGTGCCCTCACCTAATGTGTCCCGCTATCCCACTCAGACTGTGTTTTAAGAGCTACACGGAACAAGGACATAGTGACTTTCCCTGTGATTACCAGCGGGCTAAGCCACGCTGCAAGCCTCTTATTCCCCCCGCAGCTGGATCAAGCAGCAAAAGTTACCCATGAAATCCCCACAGTGGCCAGAGTTCACTGTAGGCAGCTCCACTGATGAATGAAAAAGAGCTGGCAGAGAGCTGTGGTCAGCAGTGGACTTTCACCAGTGTAAGGGGGAAGGGAAATACACAAAATATGAGTATATTGTTGCAATGCTTCTTGTATTTAAAACACAAACATTGTAGCTCTTGTTAAAAATGATTCTAATTGAGTACTTTAGAATGATTCTGTTGACTTTTGGTCACATAAATGGCCACAAATGGTTTAATTATATAAATCTATAGCAGCATTATTGTGTTGAATATTTAACACATATTCATGAGTAGACAACACTAAATTCCTACAAAGGTGTTCATCCTGTAAAAGCACATGTCCATGTCCAACACGTTTTTTCCCAGCCTTAGTGATTTTAGAGTAATCAATCAATTGACAAGTCATTTCAGCTCTATCAACAGAAAATTAATCCCCAACTATTTTGATAATGAAACAATCATTTCAGCCACTTCTCAGGTGAAAATGCCAAACATTCCCTGGTTTACAGTTGGCTCAGACAAAACCATTTGAATAAGTCAATCAGCTCTGGAAAGCTAAGATGAACATTTTCCTTCTGTCATATTATAAATAAAGAAATAGATTATTCTATCAATCAGATTAAGGCTTAAAGGCACAAATCAACAAATTTGCAGCCATAGTGCATCGGGCCACATTTCTGTCAGCGGTAAGGAAAGATGTGCTCTTCGTGGACACATAAAGTGCAGGGATCGATGCAAAAGTAGTCTTCCAGACAAAATCTAGTTAGCTCTTGTATTGTACTGCTAGTACCCAGTCAGGGCTTGCAAAGCAGCGCCTTACCTGAATGTTAATACAATTCTGAGTCATTTAAGTAGTGGATTTAAAATTAAAGGTGAGTGCAGGCTGCAGGGATGTCTGCCTATGTTGTGTCTGGATGATACTGTTTGTGTCAGTTTGATTCTCTGTCCTCCAGTGCTGCTTCTCTGTGGGCGCTCTGGTATGAAGTTGAAGAGGTTTATTGTCCCCACCTCTGTTTTGTTTCCTCTCGTATTTTTCCTCTTCTCTTCCGTTTAAACCTCATGTTTATTGTTTTATTGTTTGTCCTATTGGGTTTTTTTATTTATAGAGTTTTATTGTCTATAAAGCACAATGTACCATTTTTGTCTGTGTGTTTTTCTAAGACTTATGCCAGCACAGTTTTATTATTACCCATGTTGCATGGCAGAACTAGGATCTGCTTCAACTGCTGACACTTTTTCTCACTCCTTTGTACTCCGAATCAGCAGCCTAAAGGTCATCTTTGACTTCTTTTGAACTCTCACAGGGAATAAGTCAGGTCAATTTGATAAATTGAGAATAAATGTGAATGAAATCCAGAGAATCTTTTATGTGATGGAGGAAAGGAAAGCACATACCCACACAGACGATCTTCAGCAAACACATTTTGTCTGTCTCTGTTTGCACTTGGACTTGACTGTAGTAGGTCAGGTATCTTAGCTCCAAGACTCTAAGCTGTCTGTTCAATAGAAACATTTGCTTAGTGTGTCTCTGTGTAGGTCTTTGCCAGCCCCAGCAGCAAAGAGACAGCGTAGTTTACAGTGTGGTGCTAGAATGTTGTGTCTGAAGATCACCTGGATGCTGTATGTGACTTTGAATTTGCTAGATCTGTTGTGGTTGGTGAAGTGGTTATGGAGAGAAAAGGAGTTTGGTGGAAGCATAACACAATAAAAGTTTTGGTATCTATTGTCTTCAAACAAGTGTGTTCAAGTTGTCATTACATTAAAGATTTCTTTCATATGGTATATATTCAGTATCGCAGCCAAGTCGTCACAGCAATGTTGCCCATTTGTGCAACTCAGATGCAGCTCAGAGTTGCCTGTCTGAACGATCTGAAATTTGTCAAATCCACTTGAATGTGTGCTGGTTGGTGTGATTTGCTTTATTGCTGTCAGAGTGCTTCTGTGTGATTGTCAGCGTCTGAGTTTTTTATTTTTATTGATTCCTGATGAACCTTCTGTTTGCCAAAGGTTGCATTGTTTAACTCCATCGTTTAAATTTGGAGGCAGTTAGCCTGAGGGCTAGCTTCCTTTGTGTCATTCATAGTCTAAAATAGATTGAATGGGGAAATGTTTAGACATCATTCACTTCCATTGACATTTTCTCAGTCAAAGAGAAAATCTTGTAAAGATATTTACCCTCAGTAACAGACACGCTGCTCTGAAGGAGTTTAACTCCATGCTGTATAGAAAGATGCTGAAATTTTTCAGCATATTGCTGTTTCCATCCTGACATGAAATGATCATTTAAAAGACATTGTAACAAGCAATGTTGTCATTTTTATTCATGAAATGAAGTCACGCTTTAGACCACTTCATTGTCTTCACCATGACTGTGCATGTGAGCAGCATAGACACATGAATGTGATGTTTGATTGTTTTGCAATGTACAATTGTCAGAAAAACATGCAGGTATTGATAAGAGGTATTGATAAGCTCTGAGGTTTATGATTCTGATGAATCAGACAGTTGGTTCTAAATTCCCATCCCTAATCATAACCTGGATTATTAAAAATGTATGTGTAGTTTTAAAAAAATCTAAAATAAGTTTGGTAGTAAAATATTTGATATTTGCATTAAAGCATGTTGAATTGGGTGCAAAGCTGTGGCATCGCTACCGATGAAGTAAATCCGTGTTTGTATTTGAGTGAAAAGTCTAGCAAGCAGGTTCTTGCAGATCTGGTTGACCGTACCACCACACATATTTTGGGTACATGACAGTTTAAAGCTGCACTACGTTTGTTCTAAAGAAACTGTTGTGTTTCCATAGGTGATGGCGTCCCAAAGGAAAACAGTCCTTTTATCAACAACACAGACAATGACAAAGGCAACAGCTACGATGGCACCAACATGGCGCTCTTTGAGGTAACACTTTTCATCATCATCAATGTGATACGGGAGGGGGATGTTTGTTTTACTACAAAAGGAAATGTAACAGTGTGTTTTGTTTTGGCTAGATGTTATAGGCCATGAAAGAGAAACCTCAAAGTGTGGGGTAGAAGCTACAAATACATGAATATCCTTTTTAAGTAATGTTCACTTCCAGAACTATTTCTGCTGCTTTAAATTTGGTCCTGTCTGTGAAGCTCAAACCATTCATTAATGCACAGTATGTTAAAGCATCAGGGTACGCTGTGGTGAGCTAAATAAATACACATGAGGAGGTCAAAGTAGCAATCTTGTCGGTGCTCAATAATGCATCATTAAAAAAATGTATTTGCCATGAAAGCCAGTGCATCCCTTCAAGTTCATTCAGCTGAACTTTTGCCTGGTGCTCCACTCTGCCACTTGGCAGACCTTGCCGCCCTGTGGTCACTGGCCCTTAGATGGGATCAATTAGGCACTGCGGCTTCTGTGATTCCCCACTCTGCATGAAGCTGACCCAGCCATGCTATTCTGAGATTCTTTGAATAGTTTGAACACTAAATATTGCAATGTTCATTTTGACCCTGGAAGAGTTTGTCCTTTGAAGCATATGACCAAGTTTTTTTTTTTAAACTTTTTTTTAATTCTCTATTGCAGGAGGAGATGGACAGCAACCCCATGGTGTCATCTCTCCTCAACAAACTGGCAAACTACACCAATCTCACCCAGGGAGCCCAGGAGCACGAGGAGGCCGAGGAGGATGAGGGGCCCAAAAAGAAAGCTGTTAAGGTACATGAGAGCCTTGTTTTACATGCATTCGCAGTTGGGTACAGTTGCATATTAACCAATGACGTGCACAAAAATGTGCTAAAGTTGATGGAGCTACAGCTCATTGGGACTCTATGACTGATTGTGACTCTGTTGATCAAAAGAAAGTCTTTATTTTTGCAGTTGTTTCTGCAGAAATGCAAGAAGTCCATAACTCCTAAAGTTAGACCAAAAACTCTTAACAGCTTAACTGTGATATTATCCAAACAATGCACATCACCTTATTTTATTATGTTCGCATGAATCTCACTAGCTATCTGGCTAACATATGGACAGCAGGCTACATGCGAGATAACAAGTGTGTGTTCTGAGAGAAAGAGCTGAGGAAGGGCTGGATTCACACCACCTGCGTTATGACAGAAATGTCAAGCAACCAGTTCCTACATAACTAATGTGAAGTACACCTGTGTTCTCAGAAGTATTCATTTAAAATTTAGAAGGAGACTAATAATTAACTAAAAGAGATATTTTAGTCAATGGTAAACTTGTACATAGTATATTCTATTCTATATTATATAGTATAATATATTATATTCTAATTTCACATTAGAGAGTGCAAGTATAGTGCAGGTAATACTAATGCTAAGGCAAGAAACCATTAATGCAATATGACATTTGGTATTTGTTTTGTATTCTAGTACATACAGTATTTTTACATGTAAAACTAGATAAAGCTGACTCAGAATTACTTAAAAATGAATTGACTATAAAGTAATTGTCATCAGCATTACAACCATGAAAACTCACCTGGCTGCTCTAAATGGTTCAGTTGTCTACCAGTTCTACCATTCACAAGTAATCTTGAATGGACAATGAGGTGGACCACAGTGTTCATATTTCTGATTGAATTTAAAATGAATCACAGACACAAGGCATTGTGTCAGTCGCCTACATGTGATGGTGGTAATGGTGCACATCCCTAGTATTAACAGTTCTTTTAAAGCAGCTGCACCTCATTACATAATAGGGTCTTTGACCGATGAAGCAGCTGCCGTTTGTTTTATTCTCAGATCTTTCTAGCAGGGTGGTGGAGGTTGTTCTCCATAGCATTTTGTCTACCCTCTCAGCGTGACCTTTACCTGTGTTTGGCAAAAAGTTAAAAGGTCGAAAACCTTTGTTGACACAGCAATGTTCAAACTTCACTGTCCGGATTATTTTTAGTGTTTCACTCTCTGGTATGACATTGACTTACAGTGTTTACAGGAAATGTATAATAAATGATCTTCCACTTTCTCATATAAAAATACTCAGTTCAATCTTTGAGTTATTACAACTTTGATTAATAAACCTGTATTTCAATTTATTTGAAAGTAAACACAAAATAATTTGACACATAATAGTGACATTGTTTGTGAAAACCCACAAATTTGAGGCTTTATTATTTCTTTTTCTTTTTTTTTTTTTTACTGAATACCTGTTGACCCTGTTGGTTGACTCAGATAACGTCAATAAGTCTGTTATGTAGATGTAATATGAAATCTACCCATCATTCCAGCAGCTTCCATCTCTATTTACAGTATGTGTCAGCACAAACTTGTGTGATCGCCTTCTTCTACAGTCCTTTCGTGCTCTTTGTCCTCCAGAAACTGTCGATGCTCATGTTTTGGTTTCCCAGAAAAGAAAAATTAAAAGTAGCCACAGCGCTGCCATGCAGCACATACATGCTTCTGTGACCACAGCTTCAGTCCCATGCCAGTTGCTCCATCTTGTCCCCTGCATGGAAATCGGCCTTGGGCACCTCCCATCGGCTTGCAGGGACATCTTGGTAAAGAATTAGGCCGACACCATTGTCGCCCCTCTTTGTCCGGAGCGGTGGGGACTAGTGCTGGAAATTTGAAGATAGATGGCTAAAAAGGTAGCTTTTGAGGTGATCGATTTGACTTATAGTTTTTGTCGGAAACGTTTAATGTATTCCTGTTGCCGTGTTGTTGCGAAACTACGCTACTGTAAGGAATTCTATCTTTTGGGGTGGAAGCACTGAAGGATTTTGGACTTTACTGGTCACAGGATAGTTAGTACTGCTAACAGTGGCAGCTTTCGCTCTGCATTTAGCATGCTGCCCTGTAAAAGAAATGGTTAAACCACAGCTTATAAGTCATTATCAAGAATGGGAAATTGAATTACTGTATATATGCAGATTGACTGTGTATTTTTACGGAGTATGTTTTTATGTAATCTTAGATGCGAACATTAAAACTGTTTAGTCGTGATTTGTCCAACTCTGATCTTATTTTTGTGGGACTTGTCTTGCTCTGTCTTCTCTTTGTTCTTTTTTTCTATTTAAAGTTGCCAACATTGCAGTAATTCTCACCTCATTTCTTTTTGATTGTCTTTTCTCTCCCCTCTCTCTTCCCCTCCTCTACAGAGCCCTCAGATGGGGACCTTCATGGGCGTCTACCTCCCCTGCCTCCAGAATATCCTGGGAGTCATCCTGTTTCTGCGACTCACCTGGATCGTCGGCACTGCCGGCATCTTGGAGTCCCTGGCTATTGTGTGCTTGTGCTGCTCTTGTGTGAGTACTCGACCCTGCTGACCTTCATGCTTTGTTAAATGATAGAAAAGTCCAAGCTGAGAGGAGCAGGTGTGACTGACATGGATATGATTTGTCCCTTCTTCAGGTTTTACACTTTAATCATTCGAGTAATGACGTGCGATTACGTAAGAGTAATCATCCATCATTAAAGCATTATGAATACATTAACACATGACAGTGAACATGTGTCCATGTGCTGCTGCTGGAATGTGCAGTGAGGTTGGAGGCAGATGTTGCTTCAACCTTTAATGCTTAGATTGGTGCAAATGTTGCGTCGACAGCAGTAATGAATGACTGGCGAGTCGACTTAGTGGCCACTGATCCTTCCTATATTTAGCCACTGTGACTCTCCATTTCCCATACACTCCTAGCTTCTAATGGTACCTGGCAGCTTGACATGTAATCCCTCCATCTGCAAAGTGTCAGAAACACAGCGACATGCACACCCACACAGTGGCTATATTTGCCAATCCCACGGCAGACAATGGATTACTCCAGCTTAATCAGGGAAAGTAGAAACAAAAACCTCGAGTACTATCTCCGTTCAATGCTCTTTGCTTCATAATGGTATAACATGATTGATTTCACTTACAGTATGGTTGAGACTGGCAAAGTAACCACATTCCAGACTATGTAAAGTCAAGATTCACCCCATAAACTTGAATTGCTTTGTTACTAAAAGGAGCAATCAAAGCCATAATACTCAGACATTTATGTCTATTTTTATTTAAGCAAACTACGAAATTGTATATATGTATTGTAAATGATGGGGAAAATCCGGTACACTGTGTCTGTAATGCAATTAATTAATATCAGATGTTATAGCTGTGAAAACTGTCTGCCTAGAAAGACTAGGCGCCATTTCATATATTACAATCTAGCTTAGTGCGCTTGCAGGGTTTACCCTCCACTGCATCACTGCTCTTATATAATAAGAGAGCCGAGCTTAGTCAGACAGATTAATGTTCATTGTCACTGCCTAGACCACATCTGACTTTGGTTCCACGTCAGCCACCTGTTTATAGGTCACATTTTGTGTGGTTTAGTCCAGAACACCAGAAATGTCTAAGAATGACCCAAACAGAATTGTTGTTGTTGTTGTTTACTCTCCTCTGATTGATTTATTTATCACTTGTGATTCATTATTTTTCTTGCAAAAAAGTTCTGTTTCATTGCAGCCTAAAGAGAGAAAGAGACGCTGATATGTTTTTAAAGATGAAAACAAAGAGGCTCAGTGAGCTCGACTCTCACGCCAACATATCAAGAGAGTACAAACAGTTTCTCATTAGCCTAGTACACAGCACGATGCAGAATATTTTCCATCATGTCATGAGAAAGTGCGTTCTTGGTGCTGTGTACTGCTCAACAGTATGTCTACAGTAGGTGCATTGTGTTTATAGGTCACCGCCAGCACCTGGTTTTCTAAAATGCTTCCCAACGTCAGCATCATATTCACTGCTTTAAATGAGCAGAGTATGTATGGCATGATTGGTCCATGTTTAGTTTGTGTTATTTCTCTTAAGACTGCACACATTCATAGAAGTTTTTTTCTAAACCTTTAATTCAACTTTACTGCTAATAACTTACTGCTAATTATTTTAATGAAGTAATTATTGCATGTAAGGACTAAAGGAAACACTCTGAGGTTTACTTTGAAAAATCAAGCAATATGATTTGATTAATTTTGTCCTCTTAACTTGACAATGATTTAGAACTTAACACACCAAAGTGTGTTAAGTTATTTTGGTGATGACTTGTCCTGTCAGTGATGTATTGGTTAACTTTGAGTCCATGGAGTTGTGCCCTGTTTGGCCCTGACTGGGCCTCTGGCTCTGGTTGAATTTCTTCTAGAAGCCCTGTAAAGTCTGCTAATTTTCCAAAAGGCAGGCGGCTTTACTGTACTTTAATGTGTCCACATGACTTATGGGAACAGTGAGGACATGCCTCCCAGGACTTTTAAGTAAAGTCTTTGATTCATTTATGGTGAAGCTCGTAGCTGCTCAGGGTTTCAGTGGAAGCGAAAGGTAAAACTGTCAGCTAATTGGCTTTACTCCAGCTTGTCTGCCACGTAAAACTGAACACTGAGTGAAAGAGCACAGGATTTATCGTGGTCATGTCCTTATCCCTGCCTCCCCTCCTCCTCTTCCTTTTCCTCCTTTTGCCTTTGTCCTCTATTCTCTCACCTTCATGCTTTCTTCCATCCCTCTTTCATTTTCTGTCATCCTTTTAACTTTGAATTTTCTCTCTTCCCTTTACTTTGTTTCTCTTATCTTGTCTTCCTGCTCTTCACTCTGCTCCGTCCTTTCTCTCATCCGGATGCACTATTAGGTAACAGGCTGACGTAAATATCCCCCACCACAATGACTAATTTCACGGGAAAGCTTGTATCCATTACCAATCCACAAGATTTAGAACCTAAGCCCCTTAGAAGTATTTTAACAGGCTAAATGTTGGATTAACCTCTTCAAGTGTCCTGGAATAGGGGAGAACCATGGAAATAAAGATGTCACTTTGTGGGGATGAAAAAAAGATTTAGTAGGTTTGTGTAAATTTTCATACTATCGGTGATGTCTGCATCACAAACTCTCTGGTTACAATGCAGCATTGAAAATAAACCTGCTATAAAAAGAAAGGATATTATCTCAGTTTTATTCTGATGGTGTCCTTCCTGTCTTCTCTCCACAGACCATGCTGACTGCCATATCCATGAGTGCAATCGCTACTAATGGCGTCGTGCCAGGTATGCTGCTTTGGCACTCACACATACCCAAACTTTACAACAACTGATGTATTATATTAAAATAAAGATGACATTATTAGCAGATACAACTCATGTTTTGGGATAAAATGGACCAATAGCAGTTTATGGGCTTCAGCTGGAATGTTGCTATTTGATTGGTTTCTGAATTAAATTTATTGCCCAGCTTTTACGTGTTTTATCAGATAGAATCCACATTTTCCTGCCCCGTGTGTTGATTTTGGCAGATATGGTTGTCTGAGAATTTTAGGCCCAAACAGATGTTATTCTAATGTCTTAAACAAAACCTTGACAACACAGTCCTTGTTTGTGTATCGATGCATTAGAAAATCTGCAAGATGTCCTTATTTCCTGAAAAGCTGTCTCCAGAGAAGTTGGTTCCCTTTTTCCTCATAAAACGTTATGTTTTTTTCCCCCAGCTGGAGGCTCCTACTATATGATTTCCAGATCTCTGGGTCCAGAGTTTGGTGGAGCTGTAGGTCTGTGTTTCTACCTGGGCACAACCTTCGCTGGCTCCATGTACATCCTGGGTACTATAGAGATTCTTCTGGTAAGTGAACAGTGTGTGTGGCCTAACTGTTAAAAGAGAAAATCCAACCTATATACATATATTGTGTTTCTTTTTTAAATGTTATTCTTCCCTTCACTCTTCTCCATGCAGACCTACATCGTGCCTAAAGCAGCTATCTTTGTGGCAGAGAAGAAGGAGGATGAGGCGGACGCTCTGCTAAACAACATGCGTGTTTATGGCACGTGCTGCCTAGCACTGATGGCAGTGGTCGTGTTTGTAGGGGTGAAATATGTCAACAAGCTGGCACTAGTGTTCTTGGCCTGCGTCATTCTCTCCATTCTCGCCATCTATGCTGGAGTGATCAAGACCATCTTTGACCCACCAGACTTTCCGTAAGTCCATCATACAGTACCGTCCAATTTTGTATTGAAGCATCAGGCGATAATTATTTAGTGAAAAATGTCTTTCTCTTATCCTCTCTTCGTCCACACAGTGTTTGTATGTTAGGAAATCGCACTCTGCAGAACCACAACTTTGACAGCTGTCTGAAGACAGAGATTATAGAGAATGTGACGGTCACTACCAAGCTGTGGAAGCTGTTCTGTGACGGACCTGAGCTCAATGCCACCTGTGACAAGTATTTTGAAAACAACAATGTGACCAGCGTGCAGGGTATCCCCGGGCTGACCAGTGGAGTCATTTCAGGTTGGAACCGTTTCCTCTGGAGGTTTTAGTAGAAGTGTGGAAAGAAAAAGGCTTCCTCACTTATTTCTATAATGCACAACTCACATTGTTGAATTTACACAGTTATGAGCTACAATGTTGCAATTAAATACAGTGAAACTCAAGAGTGCAGGAGTGTTTTCTCTCTGTTTGCTTTTATTTATGTTTTCTTGTGTTCATCCTCAGTCTCTCTCAAATAGCTCCTCCTTGACCACATCGTCATCATCAGATATTTTACCAGCCTAGTCTCATGACTGTTTCTGTGTCTCTGGTAGAAAACATGTGGTCAGAGTATGGACCTCTGAGTATGTTGGTAGAAAACAAGAAGTTGCCATCTGCTGTTGGAGGTGACCCTGCACAGGACATCTACAGGCCTTATGTAGTCAATGATATTACCACTTTCTTCACTCTGCTGGTCGGCATCTACTTCCCATCTGTCACTGGTGAGATAAAAGCCACACACACACTCTAACGTGGGGATTATTTGTGTGATGATGAAGATTTCACACTTGTTACCCTCCTCTCCCAGGTATCATGGCTGGTTCAAATCGGTCAGGTGACTTGCGGGATGCCCAGAAGTCCATTCCCATTGGGACCATCCTGGCTATTGTTACCACCTCCATCATCTGTATCCTTCAACCTTTTAGTGACACTATTAGCAGAAATGTTGTCACAGGGCTACAGCTGTAGATTTAATCACCTCCTACCTCAGTGCTAATATGATGATAGATATTGCCAGGTCATGCCTCAGTTACTACAGTTGCTAGATTTATAGGTTGTTGGCGTGAATACTTTGTTTTGCGTTCCCACTGCAACAAGAACCAAAGCCTGACAGTGCAGGCGCTGCCCGTTAGATGGTGGCAGTGTGTCTAAAGATGTATAGCAACATTAAAAAGATAATTTACTCTCCTGAACAGCACTTCCACAGACGTCACCTGTGTGGTGCTATTTGGTGCCTGCATTGAGGGAGTTCTGCTTCGAGACAAGTAAGAGTTTATCACAGAGGACATCCTATAAATTACAGTACACACGTGTGCTAAATGAACATGTTTTTATTAAAGACACTGGAAGAAAAACAGCACACATTATGTACAATTTAGGTTTTGTTTCCTGTTTCCATTGAGATTCAGAAAATAATGTGGTCACTAAGAGCCCTCATCACAAGAGGCTTTGGTGTTTTTCAGATTGGGCTGCTTGCAAATATGTTAAATTACTTGATGTGAATGGACCCTGTAAAACACCTTTTTATCCATTTTATCCATTTTGTATTGAAGATCTTTTTATGTTGTAATTGTGTGTAAGTTCAGTGCACAACCTTACTATTTTATAACACATCAAATGTATACTCTGAATAAGTTCATAGTGTCTACTCCATATAAGAGGTCAGCATGAGTTTACTGTACAATCTTTTTTAAAGCTACATGATTTCTTTAAACATCTGGCCAGTGTAGTCTTGAGCAGGCTTTAATCTAAACAACATCCTAAACCGGAAGAAATAGTGCATTTGTCATGGACTATTTTCAGACACAGGTTTTGTGAGATAGTATTACTGGCAATCGGATGCTGTGTGTAAAAATAGAAAGAGTAAAAATAAACTACAGTGTTCATGTTCATGAGGTGTTTTTAAAAGTTTTTGGATAACAATGGCGCTCTGTGGCACAGAGGAAGAAGATAAATTAAGCTTTGATACACACAATACTTGCTGATACATTAATAGTTGGTTTGGCATTTGTTGACAATAATGAAAACAAAGAACATCACCAGACTTGAAGTAACTGAAATGAACTATGTGAAATGTTGTTAACATGTGTATGTGTTATATGGCTGTATAAATAAATATGGTCCAGTTAATATATATGGTCTTGTTTCTGCATTGCAGATTCGGTGACTCGGTGAAAGGGAATCTTGTTATAGGCACGCTATCCTGGCCCTCACCCTGGGTCATTGTGATTGGCTCCTTCTTCTCCTGCTGTGGGGCGGGGCTACAGAGTTTAACTGGCGCCCCACGCCTGCTGCAGGCCATCGCACGAGATGGCATAGTACCTTTTTTGCAGGTCAGACATACACACAGTTGACACAAATACCATCCAAGCAGTTTTTATGCCCGTGTGTTCATCATACCTGTCTGTGCACGTAGGTGTTTGGTCATGGGAAAGCTAATGGAGAACCCACCTGGGCTCTGCTGCTGACTGCTGGGATCTGTGAGATCGGCATCCTCATCGCCTCCCTGGATGCCGTGGCTCCAATTCTCTCCATGTCAGTATCTGTTTGCACAGGCATATTGATTTACTTTCTTTCTATAAAATCAGACCCCCTGATAAAGACTGATCCCTCAGGTGTTTGGTTTCCTAAAGCCACTTACATTCATAAACAGATTTAGATGATGAGGCAGCATTACATTTTGACTTTCCCTCCACAGGTTCTTCCTCATGTGCTACCTGTTTGTCAACCTGGCCTGTGCAGTGCAGACCCTGCTGCGGACGCCGAACTGGAGACCACGTTTCAAATACTACCACTGGTGGGTGATAGTGTTCATGTCTGTTGTCATTCTGCAACACACTGTCTGTATTAACTTTCTGACAGTGAAAGAGGAGGATATAGGAAGTGTAACCTGAGTGAGACTGCAGTTTTAAGTTTGTCAGAATTTTTTAACCTGTCAGGGACCTGCTGTTGAGATAACTGAGGCTTTCCTTTATACACAGACACACACACACACACACACAGATTGTGTGATGATGGCTTTCACTGAGATTACTTCCACTACAAAGGCTGAGGACAATACAACACGACGCTATTGTTACCAGTAGATCTCATCATTTTACTTCAGCTCTAATCCTTTCAGTTGTCCATTCTGAACTTTCATTTGATTAGACCTTTCCATGATTGTGCAGAAAACCTGAAACACTAAATGGATGTGTATGTTGTTAATGGACTGGAATGTGTGTTTTCGTCTGCAGGGCTCTGTCCTTCCTCGGAATGAGCTTGTGTCTTGCTCTCATGTTCATCTCCTCCTGGTATTACGCTATTGTGGCCATGGCCATCGCTAGCTGCATCTACAAATACATCGAATACAGAGGGTAAGAGTGCCTTTGTAATGTTAGTAATTAGGCATATACCAGCATTTATTTAGGTATTATTTTAGCCATGATAATCTTAAACCCTATTTAGTCATGTTAGTAGTGCTAGTATTCATAGGTAGGCAGTAATCTTTAATCTTTAATCAGATTTGATAGAAGACGAAACTAGTGCTGACAGAAAGGAGACAGAATCAAAGAGCAAAGATAAAAGTACAAAACTGATCAGTTGTATACAGAATCTTAAATTATTTTAAGATCCGTGCTTGTGATCAGACATCTTAATTGCAAAACCTACACAGTTTCAAGAAACCTTCATTTTAGCAAGCACATGTTTTAGTCCATCCTCCACTTCATTTAAACAAACGCGCTGTATAGTTCATTTCAAACAGTTTAATCCTTCACAATAAAATAATAATAAAATTAATTATTGTTTCAAATCTCAAAATGGAGATGTATACTGATGATGTTACTTACCAGAAAACTTCTTGAATTATAGCTAATCCAGCTGTGACTTTCAGGCCAGCTGAGTAACAAAATGGTGCTATTACTATTGTCTACAAATAGACATTTACTGATCCATGTTGCAACAGAAAATGTTCTCACAGACACAAAGGAGATTCCCTAAATCAGCAAAATACACTATAAATCCTCTAAACTACACAAGACATTAGGACTGATGAGATCCATCATTGTTGAGATCATTCTGCTATTGGTGCTTCTTTTCATTTAATTTGTTGTCAATCATTTTTTGTCTTCAGGGCAGAGAAAGAGTGGGGAGATGGCATCCGCGGCCTCTCTCTCAATGCGGCACGCTATGCCCTCATTCGCCTTGAGGAGGCTCCACCACACACTAAGAACTGGAGGTACAGTATTTTGTGTGTGCGCAAATGTGTGTGTGTGTGTCATAGTGCCACCTGTTACTGCTGTGGTGGACCAAAGAGAGACAGGAATAGACACAGAGGGTGCATTTGATTAATCTCTTGGCCCTCTACCTAATCTGACAGAAGAGGTTGACGAGCCTTCATACTGTATTGAGGTCCACACCGGCTGACCTTACAGACTGCCTGTCCAAAAACAGTTTAATTTACCTTCTTGGCACGACACTCTTCTTAGAGATGTGTTAATGTTCCTGTTCTATTGACAGCCAATAATAATTTAATAATGTTGCCACACCTACTAAATAATGTGCTTTACAGAGGTGTCACTTTTCAACATAGTTATACTCATTTATTATTGGCCTTGCGTGACTACGAAAGA
Source organism: Nibea albiflora (assembly GCA_014281875.1). Lineage (NCBI taxonomy): Eukaryota > Metazoa > Chordata > Actinopteri > Sciaenidae > Nibea > Nibea albiflora. The sequence continues at coordinate 3,687,008 of CM024805.1, read as the reverse complement.
GTAATTTGTTTTGTACACACAAATGAGCTGATGCATTCCTCTCGTCACATCTCACACACAGCAATGCAGTCTGACTCCCCCCCTCTTCTTTTTCCTCTTGATGTATCCAGGCCTCAGTTGTTGGTGCTTCTGAACCTGGACTCCGATCAAGGAGTCAAACACCCTCGTATGCTGTCCCTCACCACTCAACTGAAGGCGGGGAAGGGCCTGACGATAGTGGGAAATGTCCTAGAGGGAACCTATCTCACCAAAGAGGCAGAGGCCAAGAGGGCTGAGCAGGTATAATGACAACACACGCCGTACACACACACACGTACATTAACTTTATTTATGTAGCACTTTTCTTACAAGAAATGGCATGCACTGGTTTTATGTAAAATAAATATAATAGAAGGAACAAAACAGGAATAGAATCCCATAATTAATGCAGAATAATATGGCTGCGTAATATGCAAATAAAGCCAGTCATATGTTCCCTTTTCTACCCAAAGTGGAACTCCATGGTTACTGTCGCTGCCAAAATACCAAATGTGTTTTTTATGTTTGCTCCATCTGTCCGTCTATTTTAAGCATTCTCGTAAAGACAAACAAAATGACATCATTCTTTTTGGGCTGTGTTTAAAATTCACAGCTGCACCCACAAACAAATCTGTTGTATCAGTCAGGATTTACAGTTCGAGGGAACAGGCGTCTGACCTGCAGACAAACTCTGCCATCTGCTGGCCACATGGAGCAAGTCTTTGGGTTCTTTTTTTTTTTTGCAGTCTGTGTCCTGAAAAGCAGTTTTAATCAGTGGATTACTTTATCTACAGAAGCAATTGCGTGCAAAGGCTGAATTCCAGATTACACAGACTGCTGTGTTCATGGGCCTTGTTTAGACACCCTCATTGTTAAGCGCTGGAGGGATATTAATGAGAGTGCTTAATTTTAATTTTGTGGTAAAGGACTGTGAGATTAAAAGAACTATGAGCAGCCATGGCATCTTTTCAAAAAGCCAGTGCTGCTGCATCAGTAGTGCATCAATTCCTACTTTGTTGTTTTTCTGTCTTTCCCTGTCCAGAACATCAAGTCTTCCATGTCAGCAGAGCGAACAAAAGGTTTCTGTCATGTTGTGGTGTCTTCAAACCTCAGAGATGGCTTCTCCCACCTCATCCAGTCTGCGGGGCTGGGAGGCATGAAGCACAACACAGTCCTAATGGCCTGGCCTGGGACCTGGAGGCAGTCCAATGACCCGCAATCATGGAAGAATTTCATAGGTACAGAAAGGGAGACATTTCAAAATGGATATATATTAATATTATAATGCTAATATATATTAAAGAAAAGGATGCATTTTCAAAGATTTCTAAGAAGTAGCGATAATACACCTCACGATGTATATTTACACGTGCGATCTTTACAATGACGTCATGTTTCACACAGACCTGTCTCTCATAGACTCTCTCTCTTCCTCTCTCCATCCAGAGACAGTGCGGGAGACCACGGCGGCCCATCAGGCGTTGCTTGTGGCTAAAAATGTGGACAGTTTCCCCACTAACCAGGACCGGCTGGTGGAGGGCACCATTGATGTGTGGTGGGTGGTTCACGATGGAGGTATGCTGATGCTGCTGCCCTTCCTGCTGCGACAGCACAAGGTTGGTGTGTGTGTCTGACCCCCTTAACTCCCACAAATCTTCTCTTCTCTTCATATCCATGCCTGGAATCCCTTTTTCATACCCACCTATCTGTATACGTATTCTCCCCTCACTTATCCATCTACCCACCACTGACTGAGGGTCTTGCTTTTTGACCTCCTTCAATCACAACCGTGTCCTCTCCCCCTTCAGGTGTGGAGGAAGTGTAAGATGCGTATCTTCACTGTGGCCCAGATGGATGACAACAGCATCCAAATGAAAAAGGATCTCCAGATGTTCCTGTACCACCTACGACTGGACGCAGAAGTGGAAGTGGTGGAGATGGTGAGTCTTTGTTTGACAGAATAACAGTAAATCAATCTGAAGGAAAAAACAAGAAAACTGTTTCTCTATCAACTGTTAAGTTCTACTTTATGCTACAGAACTGCTTTGTCCTTTTAAAGGGCCAGGAGGTTTAATCCATGAATGTTTTATGAATGAACAACAGTTATTATGTGTTTTACAGACGGTGACGATTGACCATCACTTTGTTTGCGATATATCTCTACCATGAATCAATGAATAGATTTATTACAATTTACTCTTTAGTTTGGATGCCAAAGAAAATGAACAGACTGCTTTGGATGGTTGCTTCCTATTATACTGATGACAGTGTTTCTGTCCTCTCCTGTGCAGCATGATAACGACATCTCAGCCTTCACCTATGAGAAGACACTGGTGATGGAGCAGAGGTCTCAGATGCTGAAACAGATGCAACTTTCCAGGACTGAGAGGGAGAGAGAGGTAATGGACACTTCAAATACCTGAACATGGCTGTACTCACAGTTGCTTTATATCTGTAGTCACACTTTAATTCAACACAGAGAATGCAGTGTTTTCATAGCGTGTCCTAGATTAGATACTAATAAGGTCAGCACATAACCATATTCAAGAAAATGGCATTTACTGTTACTGAATGTCATTCATTATTGTGTTAGTGTTATCATCACAATTCATAAGTAGCTTTAATATCATACAGGTCAGATTAAACAGAATGTTACACAAGCTCTTTAGGTTGTTTCATAAATAACAGACTCTAGTTCATAGAGTATTTTAGTCAAATCTGGCCTACGACTGCGTTATATGACAATTGGCCCCTTTCCTTGTTCACCTGCCATCGCCTGTCTGGGCTACGCCTCACCGCTCAGATTCAGAGTATCACTGACGAATCACGTAGCTCAATCCGGAGGAAGAACCAGGGCGCTGCCCAGAGCACGACCCTCTGCCAGCAGTCCCCATCGATGGAGGACACTCAGGAGGATGAGGTAGCCGATTTTGTCAACCCACTGTCCCTCACGTTAGACTCACGGGCCTGTCTTCACAAAGCTGGATCTTTGGCTGCAGTTATCATCTTCATGGTTTTAAATCTGGACTCAGATGTCAAAAATAGATGTGCAGGTGGTTAGTCCCAGGTGGATAGATCACATTTTTCTCTCCTGTGGATATCAGACAGTGATGCCTTTATAGTGTAATCAAAACAGAGAAGGGAAGGAAGCAGTAATACTGCTAGACTTTAAAATAAGTAGTCCCATAGGAAATGTATTTTCAGTCTAATGTGGGCATAGGTATTGAATTATATGAAGACTGCATGTTGTAAGTTATTTGATGTAAACACATTCTACAGTTTCCGTTTTTTTAGCTGAAGAAAGTTACAGAATGTTGCCAGTGATTGGTTGTAGTTAGTGTAGCTACTGCAGGTCTGAAGTGTTTTATTCTCTTGATAATCCAATCTAACCTTCTGACTGTAGGCTCAGGGAACTGTAGTTGATGAGTTACCATGCTACATCAGAACTGAATCTGCTCCAGAGCAGCTCCAAATGGCCCAATCCAGTTGGCCCACAGAATACACCAGTGTGAAGTCATAGTCAGCCCAGGAGCCTGTAAAATGTGTGTTATTAGCTCTTTTAGAGAAGGTCACTATTAAAATGAATAGCCCAGAAAGAGAAGCTGGTTCGTGTTTACAGATAGCACCCATCTTGTACATCTGACAATTTAACCAGACTGACCCAACAGTGGAGCTTCTTACTGTATATCACTGTCATCAAGAGCTGCTTTGTGAATACCAGCCAGTTGCAACTGCTGCCTGACTTCCCATTACCTCCATGATCTCACCTCAATCCCATCTCTCCAAGAAGTAGAAGAGTGGATAGTATTGTCTCAGAAACCTGAAAATTGTATCAGACTTCATAAAGGATAAATACATGAGTGACAAAAGTTGTCATTTTCCATCCATCCAAAATAATTTGATTGATACTAAATGAGACAATACTGTGCCCTCTTTTTTATTTTAGCTTAACCTTATTCACCAACTCCCATCAACCTGTCGCTAATACCAGTAACCAGTGTTCATACTTCACTTCTAGTCAACAAACACAACAAGTGGATCTTCCAGAAAGTGAACTCCCTTCCTTCAAAAACAAACATGCATGTTATTTATCACACAGCTTCCCATCTACATGACAATGAAGGCATTAGAGATTGATTTTATTAATTTATTGGATTGATTTTAGGGAAGCCTTAAATATGTGTTATCCTGTTGTTTTATAAAGATATATTATGCATTTATCAAATCATTTGGTATCTGTAAACACAGAGATAGTCATTAGAGCATAATTCAGTGTTATTCTCTGTCAGTGGCTGTTGTTATATAACAGCTCAGTGGACCAGAAGTATCAAATGTAGTGAAATCGAAATATTTTGTTCTAATAGTGATATTTTCTGTGCTCTGCCCTGCTCTGTCCCTCATTACAGGATTTATATTTGTTGAAGTTACATATTTTTAGCTTGTGTAATAATCTTTGGAGGCCTCTGTTGAACACTTGGTTGACATCATACCATACCTTCCCAGCCTGGTTCATTTTCAGTATCACTCTGTTTTGGTCTGTCCACCCATAAGCCTTCAGTCCCTGCTGGGACCTTCATCCTGCCCAGAGAATGTTGTCTTGTGATGCCCAGTGTTTATTTTTATAATCCATATGTGTTGAACAGGTTTGTATTTTATCCATTATTCTAGCATGGTTTGCGATGACAACTTCATCACATCATGTTTACTTTGTCACTGGTTCACTTTTTGCCGTTTTTAGGTTCCTTACTTAGCTTCCAGTTTTTTCATCCTGCTTCTCCAACATTTCTTCTAGTTTTCTGGTAAGCGTCCTGCTTAATGATTAAATATTTCCTCACCCTTCTCTTTCTCTCTCTTTTTTCCAGGCCCAGCTTATCCATGACAGAAACACGGCGTCTCACGCCGCGATAAATGACAAGGCTGAAATTGGGCCTGACCGGGTCCACATGACCTGGACTAAGGACAAGCTCTTCACAGAGCGTAATCGTAACCGCGAGGGCAACCCCAACGTGGCTGTACGAGACCTGTTTAACATGAAACCGTAAGTATACGCTTGTTTGAATACCCAAAAACCTGTATAAAGAAGGAAAGATCTGTAACCGTTAAAAGGTTGTGCCATGGAATTAGAGGAGAGTCAAGTGTACTAGATATGCCAGTGAAAAATCCTGTGAAAGTAAAAAACAAGATGTTGTTGCATGTGCCCTGTGTGAGACATTTGCACCATTTTGAAATGTCAAAATATATGAAGAGTAAAGCACAGCAGTGACAGTACTTCAGGATGGTGCCAAAGCCTCGGTGCAGGAGGACAGCATGTGTAGATGTAGTCGTAGTTGTAGTAGTCATAGGTGAAATGGGACAACTGTCTGCATGGCGTGTGCATTCAGGCTGCATTTGGTGTGTGCGCATGTGTGTACACTTCCAGCCATTTCAGTCTCAGCGCATGGCCAGACCACGCAGACCACATGCACACCTTTTTGCTGTTAGACTAACACCTTCTCATCCCATACTGTCCGAACAATCAGTGTGTGGACTTCATCAGGTGTGTCCCGGTCTACTTTTATTGGCTTATAAAGGTTCTGATTCAAGTGTTTCGAGTTATCATGAACATGTCGGACAAGTCTTACAGGATAGGAAGAAACCAACCTCACCATACACATCAAACGGCCCCGTGTGAGTGTCTGGGGTTTACGTAGCTCACCCTTCTGGTGTCACAACGAGCCGTTTGGGGACAGTTGGAAGCATGTAGTGTTGTGGAGAGAGCTGATGTAGAAAGCGTCTAAGCCTGTTTCTGTTGTTCTGTCCCATTTTCCTCCTTCTAGAGAGTGGGAGAGTCTGTAAGTCGCATTCTCTTTGCCCTAGGCCGTATGTGTGTACTGCTGCTGTGCTAACTGTAGCTGTGTTCAGTGTCTCCAGCTCATGTGCTTGTGCCTCTGTCTGTCTATGTGAGTGTATTTGTCTGTCCTAATGTGCATGGACTTCCTGTTCCAGCATCAAACAGTATGTTGGTGGAAGAAAAAGCCTCCATTGATTTAATTTGCATGTAATATCTATGACATGCTTTGTATGCATTGGCAAATTTGTGCTTTCCATTGACCTTTGTGTGAGCAAATACAAAAAAACAAAAACAAACAAAAAATATATAATATAATTTGGTCTTAACACTGTAAACATTTTTATTATTCAGAATGGAAAGCAGAATTGTGTTTGTTTTTCTGTTGGCTTCTGGCAGCTGACGTCCTGTGCTTTATTGCTTGGTGATCCAACATTGCGAAGGTGATGATAAAGAGACAACATTTAAAGACATGTTGATAGTGTAGCAGGAGACAATTGGAAAGAGAGTAGAGCATGTACAATTGGCCCTGTCAAACTAAACATTAATAACATGAGTTCAGGGTTTGATACCGCATGTCCTTTTTGTCTCTTTATCTGAAATTCATTACGCTTCAGTCCCGTAACCATGCTTTGTTTTCTCATTTATGTTTGAGGCTAACCTACAGAATGCTTTTACTTATTGTTGTTATTATTATGATCATGATCACGTGTTATGTACTGTTGAAGGTGTTTACTCAGAGTGTTTGTGATGTGGTCATTCATAAACAAGTAAGAAAACAGCCTGCTACATTAGTTCTGTTCTGTTGTATAACCATGTAAATAATGGAACGGGAAAACTGGCTCCACTGTAAATGAAGGTTTGTTTATTTACAGAGGAGAGTAAGCAAAGAAATGCAGCTCCTCTTTGCTCAGGAGTGCTGTCAAGCTGCCACAATAGGCTTGTGACAGTAAGAAAAAAAGTGCAAGTGTAAAATAACAAACGTGAATGATGGCAGGGAACATAAATACTGAAGAAATCAAACTAAAATAAAATATCTTGTTGCCTCTATTATCTCTGAGGAGATTTAGGATTTAGTTTGAGTTTCTGGTGATTATTTGGTATTTTCTTCAGTGCTGTTGTTTCTCATTGTGACCTTCTCGCTGAACCAGGAACCAGTCAAATGTTCGTCGGATGCACACAGCTGTCAAACTGAACGAAGTGGTGGTCAACAAGTCGCAGGGAGCTCATCTGGTTCTGCTCAACATGCCTGGACCACCAGGGAACAGAGGAGGGGACGAAAACTGTATCCTTAAAGCAGCTATAGTTAATATTTTTATTATAACAATCTATCAAATGAGAATTGGACAGGTACTAATGAACCTGAGAGTTTTCAATACAGTGGAGCATTTAGTAGCTAAAGAGCCAGATGGAGGTGGCGGAGACTAAAATCAGAGCTAAAAGAGTCAATATTGGACTTACATTCATCAGGTGACACAAACATGTTAAATCATCATTTTACTACGTAATTGTAAAAGTTCCCAACATCAACTTGTATGTCAGTGTTGTGTTTAATTACCACCATTCTAATTCCTTCTAATGTGTAGTGAAGTACATGCTTATTGTGACGGACAGTGGAAATGTTGTATGTACTGATTGTTGTACTGATTCTGTATGTTTTCTACCTTGACTGCTGTCCTCTCAGACATGGAGTTCCTGGAGGTTCTCCTCGAGGGTCTGAACCGGGTCCTCCTGGTGCGAGGCGGTGGCCGTGAAGTCATCACCATCTACTCTTAAAATAACAAAGGAGAAACTCTCATGCCCCACCCTGCACACATGGGCTGTTGCCATGGATACCGGTCACCGGGCATTTTTGGGAGAAGAAGCCAAATTTGGTTTTTATGAAGGGACGGGGGTTGTTGGAAGGCGGGACCACTTGTGATTGACAGATGTCTGAAGGACCTCAGGTTGAAGGAAATAGTTAGGGTTGAATCAATGACTGGCTGAGAGTACGAGCACAGTGTGCGTCCACGCTGGGCCACAGTGCCCCTGCACATGGAACATAGAGCATAGAGACACTTTATATTGTTCATTTAACTCTGGAAACCTTGTTATGTTCTGTTACATTTTCATATTCTGTCTTTCCCTCTTGTGGTGATGTTGTCAAGTTACTGACACTCGCTGTGTAAAGATAAGCAAAGGATGCGTGTTGTTGATACGAACCTTGCAGTCTTTCATGTTGTCTGGTTTACTCGACTCTGGGAGACATTCGCTGGACCTGAGAAAAACATGCACAGAGAGGACGAGTTATAGAATGGCTTTGCGTGGAAAGGTTACTTGTAACAACACATACTGAATCCTCAATGTCACGGTTTGGTAATCTGTATGGCCTACATCACTATTTGTACTAAATGTTAGAGTTAAAAATAACTAGTGGTGTCAGTGTGAACTACAGAGAGGCCAAACAGTCTGTTTAGAAGCTGCTGTTTCTCTTGTCAGGTCTGTGTGTAGTTCAAGGTCCTCCCTAAAGTTGTAGTCTTCTGTGCTTGCTGGCTTTGCTGGTCAGTGAGTTAGCGACCGACCAGCTGGGAGGATGTTGAACGTGCGCTAGATGTTGGATCACCTTCCTTTAGGAGGGTGAGAACATTTCAGATATTGGGTACTGATACTTGGATACTAGGTCAACATATCCCGCCTTCGATGAACGCTGTTGTTTTAATAGGGAACATAGCCATAGTTCATATTCTAGCACACTGTGTAAGCTTCATAGAATGACATATTAATGCACATGTACACATAGTTCTCGTGTTTGAAGTAGTGCTCAGTTGGGAATAATTATAGATTTTTAAAATCTGAGGGCTGTTTGACAGCGTGCAGAAGGTTCACATATTCAGTCTTTAATTTTCCTTCAGGATTGTTGGCAGTTAACAAAGAATACTTTTAAAACATGAAAGCACAAATTAACATGTGATTTGTGTAATTCTTCCCATATCACCAGAGTTACAGCACTGTTGACTTTGCACTACCGATCTTTCAGCACTTCATTCATTGCGTACTCTCTCTGGTTCCGTCGCCTGCAGTAACACTTTCTGTTTGTCGATCCACCATAACATCCTTTTGACATTAGTGGAGAGACATACTAATAACTGAGCTCATGAAAAAGGATGCAAGCAGCAAATAATTCCATACTAGTTAATACTTGTGTTTCAATGTTGTTTTTATAATATTTTACTAAACATAAAATCTTTAGTCTTTGAGTCCCAGACTGAGTAGATGTTCTTGTTCTGAGCATGTTTAGGAGAAAAAGTGCCAAAATGACTACAAAAGAAACTGTGGAAGTATCATAACTGCGTCTTAGAGCATGGCCATAAGTAGCTACTGCTTTTTACATCTTTTTTTTATGATAGAGCTCCTCATCCCTGCCAGAGTTATTTTCAAATTCTGCAAATGAATAAATGAGCAACTACTAGTGCAATTTCCAGAGCGCTTCAAAGCATCTAACGTGGCCTAAACGCTGCAAAGAGTTTTGTGTCTGAGGAAAGAAGGATAACAGACTCAACCCTTTCTCGTGTGTACCTCCACAGTTTCTTTTTCAAATTAGCTGTGCAGTATTTTGTAAAGCAGAAAGTGGTCTTTCCCTGCAGTTCTTTGCAGGGGGATGATTACTTCTCACCGTCAGTTATACAACATCCGTGTTTTGTTGTGTTTTGTTTCAGTTGTTGATGTATGCCTGTGTAACTATAGTTATGGTTTATGTAGTGTTTGTTACATTATAATTGATCTTCTGTTACTTTAAGTGTTCATTTTCAGTGTGATTTTTATGGGAGGAGGCAGTGAGGGGCGGTATGTGTGAAGACGGCAGCACTTGTCAGGTTTTTGTGTTTTGTACCAACTCACCAGAAACACAACATGCACAACACGCACGACTGAAAACCCCCTCACCCTGGAATGAAAGTATTAAGAAACTAGAGTGAAGCAACCAGGGTACAAAAGAATGGTTTAAATAACTCTGTCACTATATATGAAGTTCATATTTCAGTTTTATATTTTAGCCAACAAGGATAAAAACATGATTCTGTAAAAAATAAAGTTAAAATTGTCTAGTTTTAAGAAGTTTGAAACATTGAAAAGTTGTAATGATAAATTATTAAAGACGTTTCTTTGTTTTTAATTTGGTCACTGAGCCGAATAGCTGTAGCTGTGCAGAAAGAAAACATAAAATACATGAAACCTTAAAACAAAAGATGCTGAATGAAAAGAAAAAAGTCTTTGGATGTCAATGGGGTTGTCAGCAGTATGTGTTTCACAGCTCTAATGTTTGAGGTGACTGGAGAATGTTATCTACCTCAAGGTGTCACTGAGGCTCGGCTGAAGAAATAAAAAACATATTTGATTGCATCTTTCAGAACTGATGTTACATGTAATGGATTCATGAACGGAGAAAAAAAACAACCTCTGTTATGTGAGAGGACCAGCAGAATTGTGTGCGCGCTTGTATGTGTGTATGTTCCTGTGTATACTGTTGTGAGGTGAAGCTGTTTGTGTTTCTGCTGTTGTCTGGCCTCACAGGCTGGAACAGGAAGTCACTTGTGGGTGCACATATAGAGGAAGGTAGCCCTGTAAATTGTATTTGTGCCTCTCTGAGTCATTATTAAAAGTGCTGAATTAAATCTAAACCTTGTCTGTGTTTTATGTTTGATATTTATTTACCAAATGTCTTACTGTGACTCATTCAAGGCTGTTCTCACTGACCAGAGATGTGGTTTAAAAGTTTCCTGCAGAGTAGTTTTTTTTTTTGTTGCTATTATTTAGAGAACTGTAAGTGATTTTCGACTATATCAGAACTTTGTGGAAACAATCAAAATAAATTCCTATCACGCTTTAGTAATTACTATTATCAACTCATCAGAAGCAGGATGGATTACAGACTCAGACTTCTGCTCCAGAACCACAGACCAACAAAGGCCATGAAAGATGGTTCAGTTTTTACCTAATCTGTCTTAGCTCAGTTGTTATGTGTTTAAACAAACATGAAAACTGACTAACCTGAGGCGGTAGTACTGTAGTTATGGTTATAGTTATAGTAATAATGGTTGGTTCCGGGCTCTGGATAAATGGAAGCCACAGCTCATTATTGCTCTGTAGCAGATTTTTAAACGTTTTTAAATGTATCTGTTCTTCAGCTTCTATGTTTCATTACTTGCAACCAGCTTGAACCAGCAATAGCTACACTGTTCATACAACTGAAGTCGCACACAGTCGAGTTTTTCAACCTGAGGATCTGTGCCGTTTCAACGGTTTGTGAAATTATTTTGAAAAACCTCAATACTAATGCATGAAACAATGTGAGGTGGGAACGTGAAAAAGGAGAGGACACAAGGAGTCAGTTAGCTCTGTTGGTTTGCAAACTTCAACTCCTGTTGAATACAAACTCAGAATGTTTCTGAAACACACTGAAGATGTGTTGATCGTCCGCTGCACAGTGGTGCATGTGCCAACCAGCTACCACATCAGTGGAGCAACATCCATCCAATAGGGGGCAGCCTGTCCATCCCTTAAAACTAGCAGCCTCTCAGATAGAGATTTATCTCTGAGCCAAATCAAGCATGGCCACATTTTTGCATCATCTGTCCCTCACAGATACAGTTACAGATGCTTGTCAACATGGTGGCATGTTTACTGACCTCTACTAGTCAACCACATCATGGTCTCTCTCTCTCTCTCTCTTTGCAGCAGGCTGCCCCTCTGCTGTGGGAGGTGTTGGCCTCCTCTTGCCCCATCTGCACCTCCCCTTCTATCTAACCGGACAATCAGCTATCCAGCACCAACAGCCATGACCCTGACCGGTCACATGCTCTGTCTCACACAAACCAACCGAAACAACATCTGATTCAATTAGAGCGTGACCACGATGCAAATGAAAAGACACTGCTGGGACATGATGCTTTTCATGTTTGCAGAAGTTGTACTTCACTTCTTTTGGCCTGTATATTACATTACTGTTATTATGAAGACCAATGAGTTCATTTAAGGTGCAGATAAAAGTCTGAACTTCTCTTAAAACTAATAGGTGGTGTTTGTTACTGTAAGTTGTGTTGCTGTAACTTAAGGAGGAAGTTATTGCTTATTGCAACAAAGACCTGAACCTGAACCATGTTACCAAATGATGCAGTGTTCAAAGAGGCTTCACATGCTGGTTTCTTTGATTCTAGCAGGACAACACACACACACACACACACACACACACACACACACACACACACACACACACACACAAATACACACTTTCCCTGACAAGCACACCCTTGTGCACTAGCCTTGACTGACCTTTGACCTTTTGTAGCCACTTTCTCTGCACAGTTTGTCAGTCCAAAGTGCTGTCTCTCCTGTTTGCTCTGATACGCTGCAGACGATGACAGCATGTGTGTTAAGACTAGACATGTGTGTGAGACCGAAGGCACAAAAAAATGGTCTCATTGATTCTCAGCAGCAGCACAACAGACAACAGTTAAGGGACGTGCACACCTCATGTGCTCGCACCCATATTGATTTAAGCTATGAAGCTTTAAAAAAAAGCTTCTTTCAGCCACTAAGATGTTGTGGTTTTTTCTGCACACGGTTCTTTGACTCGCTGCTCGACTGTCGACAGGTGGGTCAGAGATTCGATGTGTTGTGGTATTGGAGCCTCTAGCCTGGATCAGAGATGGAGAACAGCTACAAAGGTCTGCTAAACTCACTTCTTTCTAACACAATGGCAGTAAACTTGTTGTCTTCAGCTTCAATTGACAGAAACTCAAGTGACATCACTGGAGGATAATTATCAGATATTACACAACTTCCTGTAGAGACACAAAACACCATTTTGGACCATAGGAAGTGGAGGCTTTCAGGCCCAAGGGCAGGGGTGGATGCTGATCCGAAGCAGAGCCATGTCATGCCTCAACCAGAATTTTTGATTCTAAGTAATATAGTCCATACATCCATTATCTGTGACTGCTTATCCTCATCAGGGTCACGGTTGGGCTACAGGAATTTAGAGTCATCATTTAACCTGCAGGTCTTTGGCCTGTGAGAGGATGTCGGTGTAGCTGAAGAGAACCCAATGCTAACCACTGTGCTACCTAGTAATATAATCATCAAGCTGAATTAACTTGAAATGAATAATACATTTGGTTATAACATTTGTTCTATGCTTCTTTTTTTCTTTTTTCTTTTACAGTGAAATAAACAGTAATAAACTGTAGATTACAAAATTAACTTCACTATACACATAGAATTATGCTCTCTCCCACAGCCACCCTATACTGTGGCAGGATGGTACAGTCCTCAGGCTCAGGTGTTTGGCATTTAAAACTCCTCATTGTGCCAGTAACATCTTTTGCATGGTGAAGGCTGGACATCCTCAGAAGCTGCAGCTCGTGAACAACAAAGAAAATGATGCAACACAGCTTAAAGAAAAAAAAAACAAAACAATGTTGACAATATGAAATAATGTATATTTGCTGTTTGTTGCATGTCCAGAATGTTTAATAAACTTTGTTTAGACTTTGTTAGCTGTTTAATTATACAACAGTTCCCTGTAAATGGACATGAACATAGATCAGAGAAAGAATGATGTGGGTGTGAGTGGACTTCATATTATCAGTGGTTTTAATCTGCTGCTGTAGGTCAGGGTGCAGCCATCACATCTCTGTAGCTTCAACAGCAGCCAAGGTCAGGTTCAGTTAAGTTCCCTAAAACACTCATCTGTCAGACCAAAACACATTTCAGTCGTCAAGCGCAGGAAATGCATGATTACATTTATTACCGGACATATTCATAGACTTGAAAGATTATTCTGAATCATCATTTCAGGTCAGTAAGTACTAAATGAACTGCTGTGGTGTGTGAGGGGTCTGCTCTATTAAACCCAGAAAAAGATGTGTGTGTATGTGTGTGTGTGTGTGTGTGTGTGTGTGTGTGTGTGTGTGTGTGTGTGTGTGTGTGTGAAGGAGTGCAGCACACAGTGGACTCCACCATGATGATATTCAAATCCTCTCCTCACTTCAAAGGCTTCTGATCCCTGCTGCAGAATGCAAAGTAGTTGGAGTCCATCATATCTTAAAGCTTTAATAATGATGTCTCTCCCTCTGACAGTTGTTGCATCCTGTCAGGCGCTGTTACACGCTTCTCTGGAGTGCAAAGGGTGTACTGTACTGTAGGTTGGAGCTTCAGCTCCGCGTAAAGCTGCACTGTGGGGCTTGGTGCAGTGTTTGTAGGCCTAACAAAGATAAGATTCTTAATGAGGTGTGCCACACAAACCTTCAACTACCAGGTGAGCAAGAGGACAATCACTACACTGAAGCTGCCAATGTGACCACTCATATTATACATGATTGAGGAAGAATCACAGGTTTTCATGCAGTAAAATTCTCTTCTGGGGCCACTGCTAATCTGAAACAGCACCTTTAAATGTTTCACTCACAAAAAATCACTAAAATTACTTTCCCCTTTTTGTTTCCAGGATTTTAGATTTGATATTTTTCAGCATAACAGCACATCAGTAGAGCAGAGGCTGCCTGATTCTGCCCAGGCGCTGAAGGGTTAAAGTGGGGAGGAGGGGGCGCTAAGAGCGACGTCAAGTGACGCAAAGAGAGTCAGAACGAAGCCGGAAATAGGCACTCGATTGTCAAATTAAAATAAACGTTTATAAAACGTAATTATAATTTTAAAAACTACTACATTTCCCCACGGTTCCACATTAATTATTATGTTGTCTCAACATAATAATCTAAGCTGTCTTCTGGTGCTAATTAGACAGAGCATTGCCATAGATAACACAAAATTATGGTGTGTTCTTATAGAGATAGTTGGGCATGCATTTACATTTACTTTACTTGTGTAATGTATTTTTGTATTTCTGATTGTGCCACATTTTATGTATCTATTTTTATACATACATAGGCTGCAAGGGTGGTAAATATGAGCCTGTTAATAAAGCTTTTATTCTGAAAATCCCGTATGGTAGCGTTTCCGGTCAGTGTCTCTGACTTGACGTCCGTATCTTCCTTCAGCATAATAATACCTGCCGCTGCCGCTGCAGGTTCTCCGCGTAGAGGACAGAAGCTGACGGCGGTGTTTGTGTCAGCATGCCGGCAAATGAAGCTTCTTCCCGCCTCTCGGTGACTCCGTGTCTGTCACTCTGAAGCTGTAATGAGCTGTTACTACCGGAAAACCGATACGGAACCGAGCAGGAGGTGAGGAGAGGAGAGGTGCCCTTCACTGCTTGGCGCAGTCAGTGTGCTGCTCGCTGTCAGACGGGGACGAGCTAAAGACGGAATGGTGATTTAAACAGTTCTTCTTGACGCTGAGGAAGCCTGCCTCGGTTCTTCGCCTGTTTTTTTGGGGGGGATTATTTTCCGACATTTCATGCCCGAGCGCAGAGCCGGAGCGACGGGAGAATGCAGCACAGCGGGTGTTTGGCTGCAGGTGGATGGCCAACCTGACAGTTCCTGCCGCCGCTTCCCTCCCGTTCAGCCGCCGCTGCAGCAGCAGCAGCGGGTCTGGCTTCACCCGGAGCTCTAAGAGCAAACTGCAAAACAGAACCAGAACCAGATCAGACGAATAAACCAGAGCCATGCTTCCAGGGGTCGGCGTGTTCGGCACCAGCCTAACCGCCAGGGTGATCATCCCGCTGCTGAAGAACGAGGGCTTCGCCGTCAAAGCGCTGTGGGGCCGGACGCAGGAGGAGGCGGAGGAGCTGGCTAAGGAGATGAACGTACCGTTTTACACGAACCGGATCGACGACGTGCTGCTGCATCAGGATGTAGATCTGGTCTGCATCAACCTGCCGCCGCCTCTGACGCGGCAGATCGCAGTCAAAACACTGGGTGAGTCCTGCTGCTGCGGCTGCAGCTGCTGCTGCTGCTGGGCGGGATGGATGGATGCTGCGGCCCTGCTGTGATGGGGGCTGATGATAGGGGAGGGGGGCTGACACCAGATTGACACCTTCACCTGTCAGCTCTGTGGGTTTAATGTGCAGTGAGTGTTTAATGTAAGTTGGGTTAATACGTGTGTCTGGAAGAGGCCACACATCCCTCCTGCAGTGATGAAGCTGCATCTCTGCTGCTGGTCTTAAGGTGAAGTGCTCTTGAGCAAGGCCTCTGTCTCACTTTGTCATATATTTATGTATTCTCACGCATAACACACTAACTATAGTTCAGGTTCAGGCCACAGTTTCAGTCTGAGCGCTGCATTCTCTGATGTATTGTGTTACAGCAGGCCCGATTGTTGCTACTGCAGCTATACCGCAGGTCACTGTGGGTTAAACCTCCCTAAAAACAAAGTCCTTGGCCAGACTTAACCTGTGTTAGTGAAACTGAAGCAGGAGAAGAGGCCTGAATGCAGCAAAAGGGAGACACACAAAGAGAGGTTGTTCTAGTTTAAATCTGGAGCAATGCAGCTTATTTTGGAGATCGTGTTCGGGAGCTGCGGAGCTGCTGTGAAAGAATGGTGGCGAGGACTATGAGCTTTATTTACCCCACAGTTTGGCAGCAGAGCTGAGCTGGCAGTCAGCTGTAATAGGTCAGGTTTGTGAATGGGTCCAAAGATGCTCAGCCTCCATGGGAGAACTATCTGGAAACATCTGATGTTAGCTGCCAAACAGTATGCAGGGGAAGTACTGTAGCCAATCAGGTACACATTTATAAACATACAATTTCCCAGAGTCCATGGTGAAAAAACGATTCATCACTATCTACCCATCTACACATTCATTTGTTGCCAATCAGATAAGCTAATCAATTTATCATTTCAGGACTTTAACAGAATCAGTGGTTTCAGATGAAGTGTTCTTGACTCGTCTTCAGGTGCAGACTTGTGTGAAGTTTTATCTTTCACTTCATGAGCACAGCAGTTCAACTTTTGACCTTTAACCTGATTTCTCCAAATATCAGAAACATATTGATACATGACATTTTCAGGACAGCTCCTGTCGTGAGAACACACTGGGGTCATTGCTTTATTTTGTCATAGACAGGATTATTGTACTGCAGAGACTATGATCCAGACAAGTGAATAGACAAATGACTGTGTACTTCTGTAGAAGTGAGGCTTCTCTTGTCATAACGTCATTCATCACACTCTTGGGGAGCAGTGCGACCTAAAAGCAACAGGAGTGTCTGCGTTAGCACAACTGTAACGGTGTGTGTGTGTGTGAGAGAGAGAGAGAGTGTGTGAGCTGCAAAGGGACCTGCTGTACATGGTGCAGGTCTTGTGACTGGCTTCGGTTGATGTGGATTTCAGGCGTTATGAGCAAGCTCCTTTTGACTTTAGCTGAATGTCACGGTGTGTCAGCAGACTATTTCACATGATGTTTTTGGCTGTCAGAGTGTTTCCCCACGATCAGCATGTTAAGTTTGAATTAAACGGGTCACACATCTCTGCAGATGCTGTAACCTGGTTCAATTGGGTGTGTCTGTTTTTTAAAAAGGTTTCCACCAAGCAGCTGGTGACTCCCAGTGTAAAGGTGTAACTCCGGCCTCGGCATCCCAGCATCAAGATAAGACCTCTGTGGCTCCATTCATTCTCACACTGCCGCCTTGTTTGCTCGTTGGCTTCAGTAAATCCTGTGGAGTGGCAGCGAGCTAACAAGAGGGACAGGCCTAAAGTACAGTAGACTTGTCATAACCCAGACTGAGACTCTTTCTTGTTGATGAGGAAATGCTTCTCTTTCTTCATCTCCTGTCTACGTTCATGCATGTGGCAATGCTTGTGAAGTCCAAATGTAGCCCTGTATGAATGTTGCACAAGCCAAGCTGGTCCTGAGCCAGAATCACTAATCACGTTCCAGTGAACTTGACTCAACCTGCACACCAGCCGCTGCAAACTTGTCAATGGCCATTCTTTCTCTCTTTCCTCTCTGCTCGTTTCCTCACGGCTTCATTGTGTGAGCGCTGCCTGTTCCTTCCCACCCACCTCTCTTCCCTCGGTCCACCGTCACCCAGCCAAGTCTGGGTCCGATCCTGTCTGCTTTCTGTTGGATGAACACAAAATTATGTTTTGTAAATTCTGTTGAACCTTGGTCCAGTAATCAGAATGTCCACTTATTTCTGTGGATTTATTTTACAAACACACAAAAGAGGATTACAGATTGGTGTGATGCTGCTCTCTGGTATATTTATTGTGCCAGTAACCAATAAGCTACCGGCTACGACTGTGTGGGATGCCCCTCCAACCAACCTGAGCTGGTAATACCTGAACATAACGTGTTGCATTTAGGAATGACTAGTAGTGGCTAATCGTTGACATCCAGATTTGCTACCTCTCAGCTACACTGTGATCAAAGTCCAATAAAGCTCTACAGTATAGAACGTAGATACATGGTCATGATGTTGTGAAATAAACTGAATCCATGTCAGCTGAAATGATACACATTTGACGTCACTATCATTTCATCACTACTTTTTGTCATGACACCCACAATATGTCTTACACAACCAGCAGGTCACTGACCAGAGGGGTGGCTCTGTGAGAATACAAAAGTGACTTCCTCTTCTGCCTGGGTGTGTGAGCTGATAGTAATCTGCCTGTGACTGGATTATTTCTGACCTCATGAGCTAAGTTGATAAGTGTGATCAGACTTCTTCAACAGAGGAATGTGAACTTCAGCTTTCAACTGTTGTTTGTGTTACCTTCTGTGTTTATTTCAGGTTTTAGTCCATGTTCATTTCAAATAGAGCTTTAAACATGAAGTCGATGCTATTTATGCATCTACATCTAACTGTCTTAGGTAAGGAGGAATCTTGTACCAGGAGGTATAACATGAAGTGAATGTTAACATGTGTTGTTGATACTCAATCAAAAGATCACAAAGAGACACATACTGATCACAGATACAAAAATAACCAAATAGACATCAACATCATGGATTGGATAAATCTATAATTAAATGTTAACATCAAACATCAGGCCTTGTAGGGATGAAGAAAGTGGAAAAACACTGGAATAAGTTGACGACGTGCTGCACGTGTTGTTCAGGTTTTACCAGAGTCGGCTCATCCCCTCAGTCCAGCAGGCTCGTTTTCTTCACGGCGAACCAGTCGGTCTTGTTGAGCAGCATCTCTCCTTCCACAGGGATTTCTTTCACCTTTTCTGTTTCCTTTCTCCTTCTTACTATTATGGCATTCCTGAGGCGTCTGATGTCACTCAGACTTTCTTGGTGTGTTGGGAAAGGCAGTGTGGCAGCAGAGGGAACCTCATACTGTCTGCTCCTACACACACACACACACACACATTCACCATTCTGCTTTCAAAGACAGACTCGTGTGAGCCTGAAGCATTTCTTGACTACCAGCTTGTGAAAGAGTTTCTCAATCTCATTTCTTAAACCAGGACGAGATCCCTTAGAATATATTGGCAATTCTAACATACTGCAGCTGGAGAATTCAGCTGTGTCAGAAAATCTCTAAAATATCTTAAATTATAGATAGATGCTCAATGCAGTATCTTTTAAATTGCTTGTTTCATACAACCAACACTCCAGAAGTGAAAAATGTTCATTGATATTCAACATTCAACAAAGAAAAGCAGCAAATCCTCTCAGTTGAGAAGCTAAATGTGTGTTTCATATTTTTGCTTGGAAGCTGATTCAAGCAGTTAGAATATTGTCACTTTTGTTGACATCGCCTTTTAAGTTTGTGCTCTTATTTTGGTAAGGTCATTGTGATATTCCTGCTGTGGCAGCAGCTTGTGTGAATGTGGGCCAGATGCTGAGAGGGAATCTGAGAGCTGAACTGAAATGTAACACGGGCAGAGTTTCAGGTGCACTTTCTGTCCCTTTGTGCAGTTTTGTTTTGACGGGGGTAGGAAGTGGTGGGAGAGGAGTCCCTCAGCTCAGCTCAGCTCAGCTCAGCTCAGCCCAGCTCTGCTCTGCGTGAGCTGTCAAATTATACAGTGATGAGCAACAGGCATGGAAGGGTGACTTTTTATAGCAGTTCACATCCGTCCATGACGTTTGTGTAAAGTCCCCTTCATCACTTTGTTCCATTATTTATGAGATGGTGAAATGAAACAAAATTCTGTTATTACATCAACTAAAAATGTATCACACACTACAGGGGAGATGAGAAGGTCAAGCAGCACTACACACTGCAGTAATGACTGATGCATCATGACTACTGAATGGGGAACTGATTATTACTCATAATGAGCCCTTACCTAGCATTTGTTTTGTAATGTGGTGAGGTGAATTTATGTATTCACACACACGCACACACACACAGTGGCGTCAAAGGAGTCATTGAAAGGCTTCCTCAAGTCTTTTTAAAGTATATCCAAAATAAATCTGATCTCTCAGTGATAGAAGATATCAGGTATCATCATGAGCTGAGCTGCACAGCCAGACGCTTGCTCATCCCTGCCGACTGGACCAGGCTGTGCTGTCTAAGAATAGCATCTAAGGCTCATCACTCGCCAATAATATTATGAAGTGAAGTAGATGGGGAGATGGGGTAATCAGCTATCCACCAGTGCATTATATGTTTTCAAATGTAAGCTTAAAGCTGCCCTTATAGGTATTTTTGCTCAATGGGTCAGATGACTGTAATATGAAAGGGGTCATGGAATTATTGCCTGACCGTGCGGCTCCCACTGACTTTACACAGCATTTTTTGGCGGGCATAACTTTATATATGACTTTTGTTTTGATTCATTCTCACCACTCTCATCAACCTCTCACCAGCCTCATTCTCTGAGGCAGCAGGAAGCTGTTTTCTGTGAAGCAGCTGAGCTCAAAGTGAACACAGTTGGAATTTTAGCTGCTAAAGAGTCAGATATTGTCTTTAGGAGTCAGCGGAGACCAAAACTGAGCCAAAATGAATACTGTGAATACTGGAAGGATACTCACCTACAGCTTATCTTGTGAACCAACCTGATATTTGTATAACAGTAGCATATTGAAACATACATTTGTTCACATTTTCTTTTTTAGATTTTCTCGAAAATTCTGTTTGTGTGGCTACTGTTTGAGTTTTTTTAACTTGTGTTTAACTGAAGCAGGGTCTCCTTCCGTTTATCCAAAACAGGGAAACAGCACCACCAAAATCCTGCTTGTGGACAAAAATATATTACAGCCGCAGTGATGAGAACTATGGGAAAAAGTGAAGGGAATTAAGCTCTATTATTTTCAGTCCTTGCATGAGGATGAGCCCCCCTACAGCTTTTTGGACACGGTTGTGCTGCGCCGTTGATATTTACGCCAGTGTTTGAATCCTGTATCTGAAACACAATCAGGGAGTGTTATCTTTGTTGCCTCAAGACAGTCTGTCACATATAGGATATTTCCCAGCCTACTTGGTTACTAACCCAGTTATTTCATACAAAAGATAATATCAGAGAACTAAATGAAAACAGCGCCAGTGTTAATTAGATGATGTGGAGAGAATGGATTAAGATGTCGTATGCTCTGTGGTTGTTTAATGGCATGTGTTTATCTGAACAGCACAGCCGTCATGGAAACTTTGGTTATGGATACCCAGTGATTTACCTCCACCCTAATTAAAACCTCCTGAGGTGAACTGTCACATAGGGTGGACCGTACCTGGCAAAGTGATTTGAAGCTGTTGAATAGTAAAAGTGCAGAGTATTTACATACAGCACATTCTGTCCAAGTTGATTGTACAGTATGTGTTCCACCGTGTCACACTGTAAAACCCAGCAGTGAGCAGAACACGCTGAATGATTTAGTAACCCCGTGATCTGTGTACAAAACAAGTGTGAGTGATTTATTAAGGTGTCTTATCATCCAGGTGAGAGTTTATCTGGGTGAGAGTAAACAGGATATGATACCTACACCACTTTTTTGTGGTGACATGTACTGAATCATGGTGATGGTTCATCGGCACTGTGATGAGCTCCCAGACACCTGCTCTGAAGGGCCAGCCAAAGGCAGAGAGCTATTTATAACCTGACTGCAAAGGGCAAGCAAGCCTCATCATAAATACATGTTCCCACCAGCGATGTTCTTATGCAACTACTTTTCAGACCGGTGATGAGCTCTTTGGCAACCCACTCAACCTTTTTAAATGGAAACTGAACAGACTGTGTGATAATACTCCTAGAAACTTAGTTAGCCTAGCTTGCTCACATTGTTCACGTTCACGTTATTCCAACACCTGCTGAATCATTGGCAGCTCCCACACACTTTTTCCACATTATAGAAAGGAAGGAGGAAGTAATTAGGAAACGAATTAGGAAGTAGGAAATGCTCAAGTCACTGATGGGACTAAGCTAATCTCTAAAAACATTTGTAGAAGTCTGTAGATGAGGGACCCAGATCTTGGCACCAGAAACAGAAACAGATTTATTGCCAAGTTTTCACATATTCAAAATATGTCTATGACATTTTGGCGGTTTCCATTTACAGTCTGAGTAGTACTGACTTGGGTTGCAATAGTCTGTGTGGAGGAGAGCAGAGGTGCCACGCATTGGACAAAATGCAATCTCTTTTCTCTAGCTTTCTCTATCTTTTTTCCACGTTGTACCTGCATTCAAACGCATATATGTGTCTCATCAATGTTTCTCTTCATTCTCATGTATGAAGTCTGCGGACTGCAGAGGAAGTCTTACCTCTTACCCATTTTCTGGATATCTGCTGGCAATGCCAAAAGAACAGAAACATTTGCTGTTGTCCCCAAACGCTAAATCGTTGTCACACAGTACCTGATGGGTCTCGAGAGGGACTAAGCTAGCAACATGGGTCACAAACGCTGATTAACTACCTTTGTAACCACAAGAACTGAAATGGTTTTACATTTCTTACAGATAGTGCACCAATGACTGCACCAAAGAGTTCACTGCCTCTGGAGTCACGTCAGCAGCTCGAACACAGCAGAACATTTTTGTAACACCAATGATATGCTGATGTCTTTGCTATTTTCATTTAAGTTTAATGATAAATATATAAATATCAAATGTTCATCAAATGTTCATATTCAGCACAGCCTTCAAAACTAACAAAAATATGTAATTTACCCAGTTTAATTAAACCAGGCCTGAAGAAAACTGTCAGATCAGAAAGAATCAGCTCCATTTTCTTTAGTGTGACTTCCCTTGTATTCATCAGTCTGATGGTCGAGTTGTGTTTCCAAATAACTTTGCTCTAGACAAATCAGCAACCGCAGGTCAGCCACAGATAGAGAGGTACGCTGCCATTCCCAGGACTTCTTTCACTGTCTGCGCTTGTTTATTTCACTACGGGTATCCCACTTGTTCACATTCATGTTCTCCTGGACGTCCATTAGTATGCTAATGACAGCCTGGGATTGTGTTTGTGTGAATGAGTGTGCGAGTGAGAGAGGAAGGGATGTTGAGACGACGAGGAGCGGTGAGGAAGAATAGCAGGGAGAAAGCTTGTCTTCCTGTGAAGTTGCCTTTGTGTGTCAGATGAATGGCTGGATGGGGGAGGCTCTTTCAGCCTGCCGACACACTGCGCTGACAAGTGAGCATTCCTGAAGAAAACGGGCAAAGTAGAAGACCTCCCCATGCCCGCCCCTTCAAAGTGATGCTTTTCTTCTGCATGGACCCATAAGGAACTGTTGTGTGGCGGTGAACTTGGGGTGCAGGCTTTGGATGAGGAATCACATTGTGTTATTAAATCCAGGGCAAGAGAGAGGGCAAGCTTTTGATAAGGAATTAATCTAAATGATGGGACCAAATGCAGATTTCAATAAAGAACAATTCTGCATTATTAGACTTCAGTCTTAATGAGGATTTTTTTTCTTTTATTAAATTTGAGAAGAGGAATGGCTGCTTTGTTCTTGGGTTAATCTGTCAAATGTTGAGGGCTTTTCTTCTTTGCATTTTGGCCTTTATTTTGATAGTGAACAGTAGAGATGTGACAGGAAATGAGGAGGGGGAGATAAAGTATGACATGCAAAGATCCCCAGCCATACTTGAACTTGGTAAATTGCAATTACATGGTCAGTGTCCTAAACCTCTAGGTCGCCAGGGTAGGCCTGAGATGCCTGAGGGCTTGAAATTATTTCTAGAACCTGCCTGTAGTTGGCAACAATGACCGAAATCATTGTCATGATATCAACAGGCATTTCTGACATGCATTGATGGGAGACAAATTAAAAGGTAAACCAAAAAGGGACACCGCACTAGAACGGCTTCAGTGCTCATAGATTCTGTGAAACATTATTGGATGGATGGACAGTATCGTTCCTTGTTGTGTAATGCTGAAATCAGAATTGCTTGTTTTATTCCATCCACTGTGTCACTATAAAACCC
Organism: Nibea albiflora; assembly: GCA_014281875.1. Classification (NCBI taxonomy): domain Eukaryota; kingdom Metazoa; phylum Chordata; class Actinopteri; family Sciaenidae; genus Nibea; species Nibea albiflora. The sequence continues at coordinate 3,662,914 of CM024805.1, read as the reverse complement.
ACAAGAGCACATTGGAACAATGACTATCACCATCAGATCAGGAGCATTACACTATACAGACCTGCTCACCCTAAAACTTCCTGTCTACAAAGCTCAGCGTTACCTCTGAGTGACAATCAATTGTTCCAGCCAGGGTTGTCGCCCATCAGCCCAACAACCGGCGAACTGTTGATACATTGCCTAGGTGTGTGTATTATCCCATTCTTCAGCTCAGTTGGTGTGTACTGTACTGTGAACTGTTCTGTCACTGAGCAGAGAGAATGCTAAATTATTAAAATACAGTCACCGAACCCTGGTTCCAGCCTCACTTTCATTCATAAAACTGTAATTACGTAACAGGTGTCACAGTAACTTCCTGCTTACCTACAAACTGTATGTCAAGCTATGATTGATTAGGGTGTAATATTTAGTCTAGCATATCTCCAGGCCAAGTCATGGCAGAGAGTTATGACTCTGTGGTATCACATCATCTCAAAAGACAAAAATATGATGTTGTCTGATTCAGGCAAAGCATCATCTTATAGCTGTTCAGTTCAGACCTGGTGACAGTGAATACCACAGCATAAATTATTTTCATTCACTCACACTCATTTGGAAACATCTACATCTGCTATGTAACTTTGTCTCTTGGTCAGGTTACCTCATGTTTTTCATCAGTGCAGCTAGTATATCGTGTTATGACATGCAGCTGCATTAATTTATATGCTTAATGTTTTTCCACTTTTAAATACTTCACTGACTTGTATAACACACCTACTAACTGTGTCTGTGTGTGTGGAGCTGAGAGGGCTAACTGTGGCATGCCAAAACAAAGATACCTGCGTAATTAGCTGTAGTATTGAGAAATCACTTGTGAAATATTTTCATCTTGCACAAACACATTACCAGCACAGACTCTGTCTGTAACACACTGATCATTTTCTATGACATGTTACTGACTGCTGCACTGTGTCATGCACTTTATCTGGCTCTTTATTTTTTGTCCTGAGTTTATACTGTGTATTCCCAAGGTGAAGCTGTTCCATTATAGGCTTGCTCACATGTCCTTTATGTGCCAGTGTTCAGGAATAGGCTTGTCTGTGTTTCTTAATTGGCCACAAGGGACTCAGGACAAGAGGCAGTTGCAGATCTGAGAGCAGGGAGGCGAACGCTACTGTCAGTTAGGGCCTGTGATCGAGCAGCCTTGTTCCTCCCCTGGCACTGATAGTGTTACTACAGTGTGTTTGTGGCTTTTGCTTTCAGATGTTAACTGTTCTGCAGCATAAGGCGTGAATGATGAGAAACAGTTTAATATAGGATGTGAGAATTGATAGTTCATAGACAAAGTTTAAGATGCAGATTAAACAGTGGTAACAGGAAGTGCTATTTTGGTATACCGCAGTGAAGTGTGTCACACTTCCTGTTGTGCATGGTGTAGGTGGAAACAGTGTGCTGGTGTGACATTGAGTGTTCTTCTCAATCATTTCCTGCTATTACAGGCAGAAATGTAATGTTTTATTGTTTCTCTCACATTCAAGGGACATGGAATACAATCTACCATCCAGGTCAGAGATGGAAGGATGGAAAGACGGTGAGCAGGTTTTGTTTCCAATGACAGACCGACACCCACCCGTCTCCATTTCTTAAATATCATCTTGGTTATAGGGTCATGTTACTGGAAGGCTCATATCTCTTTCCATCCTTATTATTTTTACCACAAGCCTTCAGCTTGTTTGGCCGAGTATGCCCCTGCAGTTTTCCACTGACTCAACCCGCCTGTCAGTTAGTCAGCCACAGGGATATAATCAGGAACAAAAAGGAAGCAGGTGCATCTCATGGTACACATGAAATATACAACAAATGTACATTTCTGCAGGTGCATGAAGTAGCCACCTAAAGCATAATGTGTTTAAAAACAATAGAACACAGAAATGATCAAGTTCAACGTTTACTTTCCTTACAGCTCTGGTTTGGTCTCCAAACCCTGAGGGAAATATCTGGCTGGCTTTTTAGCTGCTGAATGCTCTTCTGTGTTCAGCTAGATGCTAACTTTGCCCGTCTGCATTTGCTGCTGGTCAGGTACTATTCAGCAGGTTTATGAACACATTGTAGAGCTTCCTGTGGCTGCTGGAAACAACATTAATAAGAGCAGTAAGACTGAACCAAAGCAGTATATTAAGGGCCATAAAATCAAAACAGTTAATCGGTTAAAGGCACTACAGTGTTCACTTTTATGTTCTATGTAGTCATTGGAGCCAATGTTAATATAAGACATTGATTAGTTTAGTTTTAAGTATGGAGCTTTGGAACCAGCTGAGGTGGTTCAGACATCTGTATACTGTAAGATGTCTCCTGTGCACCTTCCTTTGGAGGTGTTCTGGGCACGTCCAACTGGCAGAAGACCCCAGGGCAGACCCAGAACACACTGGAGAGACTATATAGCCCATCTGGCCCAGGAACACCTCGGGATTCTGCAAGAGAAGCTTGAATATGTTGTGAGTAGAGGGACATCTCTTTTGTATATAACACACAAGGCACAGTGTACCAGTAAGTGTTTCCCTCTGCTTGCAGTCTTTATGTAAGGCTAGGCTAACCCCATCTTGATTCAAACTGTGTACGGAACACATAGATGTATGGTTGATATTCAGTTTTTGCTTGCTTCTGCTCGTTTCCAGAAATGTTGAGCTATTATTTTAACAGAGACAGTAGGTCGGTAAACCTGCAGCAGCCTGGCCTGCTGGGTCTCTTTAGACTCAGTACAGTGCTGCAGGAGGCAGGAATTATCTAAATAAATCTAAATTGACACCTCATAAATAAGCAGTACAGAAATGACAATAAGAAGCCTTGAAATGAAGCTGAGGTCAGTTGACATGGCAGGGTTCTGCTGTCCTCTGTCGCAGTATGATAATGAGTGTTGGGTTCAGATCACCATGGAAAGATGCAAATAAGTGATTTTGCATACAGTAGAAGACCAGGTTTACTGTATCTGCTCAGCTATTCAAATCCACCCAGGCAGCTACAACTCCAGTGGATTTCTTAGAATGACAGATGCGTCATAGTGTATGCTTCAGTGATGGCTACATACTACAGCACGCCTGAGCTTTGATGAGTTCACATTAAGCGGGTCATGCTCCATCTTAGAATCTTTTTAAAGTATCATTCTATATAGTGACATACTTGTTTGAATTCTGCAGAGAAATCCCCAACACTGACTGCACTGTATCCTGTCCACAGGGAGGTAGATATTGTTTCTGGTGTGTTGGTTGTTTGTTTGCTGCACAGTCATTGCAGAAGTGCTTTGCATTTTTTACCTTGTTTATCTCACACCCCAGAAGAGTTGCATATAAAGTAATCATTGTATCGGTGCCCTGTCTGCTGATAGCCAGCCAAAGTGAGTTATGTCCTACAAAGCAGCCGGGGACAGCCAGCCAAATCCAATTGTGGCAGACACAAATGGCCAAAAAAGGTATGAAAGGCAGTATTTCAACTCGTCACGCTGTCTCAAAGGGCAGGGACGTCTCAATAGTTGGTGGAGGTCATCTCGGTTGATTTATGTAACATCATTGTTGATCTCAGCCTCATTTTAGTGATTCAGAGCATCGACTGCAGGCCCTTCAGACTATTATGTGTCATCTCTCAGCAGTCATGTTGTAAATTGTTTCCAGCAAATATTGTTTATAGAGACAGGAAACATGGTTTCCCCTTTGGCTACAATATCAGTGACCTCAAAGAATGCATTTGGCATTTTATGTGATATTCTTGTCAGAATGAATAGTGTCAAATTGTCTTTTGTTAAATGACCAGGAGCCGCTTGCACCAGCTCTTTGTAAGTGTTTACTGAAGGGAGATTTACACTGAATTAGAATGGGCCGCACCAAAAACATAGAGATTATCTGTCAGTAACCACCATGAGTGAACCAACTGACTAAGCTAATGTTAGCCTGCTAACAATATTAATGAGCTAAACTACATTTTGATGAAAATAATACGTACACATATTTTTACACTTATTACACATAAGTATCCATCTATGAAGTAAAACAAACATAACACCAGCATTTAGAAAGGATTAGCTGTTGGTTGGTTCTAACATCGTGTCCATGATGCCACCTAAAGGTTTCTGAAGAGCCACTGTGAAGCTCAGAGTTTGGTGGCTATGGCCATCGCAAATCTTGCCAGTCCTGCCTCAAGCTACCTTTCAGCTAATAGGCACAGACGTGGCTTGTGAGTTGAGCCGAGGTTGCGCACAAACTAGTTCTAAATATCTTTAAATATTTGCACACAACTGTTGCGTATCCGAATAGACTTACATAACAAAACGAAATAATGCTAACTTGCTAGTAAGCCTTTCTTAACTGACACAGAATGTGGTTTAAGATTTTCAATTATGTACTCTACAAAAATAAAACAGTATGCTTTACCTCAAATTATGAAAAACGTTATCAAAACATCTGACATCTTACAACCTGTGGCTCCCTGCTCATGGTTGCTTCCTATATGATGGTGCTACAGGCTTTTCCAACCAATTTACATTTTTCATTGAAGTTTTAACTATCTGAGATATTTTTTAGATTTCAATAGTACAGTCTAATTTAATAAATCACAATTTGAAACTAGCCAGTAGTTGCTAAGCTCAGACTACAATCAATGTACAAACAGCTGGAATCAATCCAGATGTTTCAGTATGAGGGCTTCCCTTCTTCATACTGATATTCATCGCAAACCATCCTGTCAACAAATTCAATCTGTCCTCCATTTCCCTCAATTCCTCTCTGCTCCTCCTGCTCCTCTTTCCTCTCTTGACCGTGGTGACAGCGAGGGGTGTCGTCGGGGGGCGGGGGCGGGGGGTCATCACCATGACAACAATCCAAATTCAACCAAGCATCAGAAAGTTTTCTCTCCTCCCCTCCTCTTCTCTTTTTACTGAATTAAAAAGGGAAGTTCATCTGTCTCTGTCCCTCTGCAGAACGGCCCTGACAGCGAGGTGGATAATAAGGGAGCCTCACTGGCACACAGCTGTTCAGCCGAAGCGTCTTCGCCCCGTGGCGAATGTAATTCACTGAAGATGTCTCTATCCATTAGTTTGTGCCTGAAGTCGTTCGGCTGCCCGTGCGCCTCAGGGACATTAATGGTTATTAATGAGCACTTGCTGTCTTTTTATTACAGTGTCAGCTCATGCTACGAGTGTTTCCCCCCATGCTCATCTCAGTGTTGGTTCTTGAGGCTCTCAACGTGCTTAATCTCCTGGCTGCATGTTGTGACTATTTGCTCCTGAAACTTGAATTGGTAAATTGAGCTCAAAAGGTGAAATACCTCCTTATCTTAGTCCTTAGTGTCAGCACACAGTATAAAATAACAAAGGATAATGATAACGTGTGGTGAGTCATGTGCTCCGTATAAGAGCAGTGTTAGTATTAGTGCTCACAGCTGTGTGTATGGGGAAAAAACGCATTACTTTTAAGCAGCCAGTAAGTATTAGCTCTCTGCTGCTCATTAGCATTCAGAGCTTCCTCCCATCACCTCCTTCATTCACCCGTCAGCAGCCTCGACTGACACAAAGATGCCCTTCATGGCTCTGACAGAAGCCACCAGAAAAGAGCAGTCGAGCTCACCTCATGTTTGTCAAAGGCTGACTTTTCCTGAATGTCCCAAGTCTTCACCTGTGATTAACTGAATGAGCATCCTCTTTTCCTTTCTTGCTTGTGAGGTCAGGTCCACAGAGAATCCAGGAGATGGTGGTGGAGTAAGAAGGTGGAGGAGAGATAATTTTGTAGTCTCAGTGTGATTTTGTGTGGATCTGAAGACATCATGTTACAGTTCCAGGTGACAACATTTTTGAACAAAAATATGATACATCTTGTGAGCCTTAATCTCATAAGAGTGAGATGGTTATTATGGCATGGTTAGTTAGTTTTACTTCTGAATCATTTAGCCCATCCTCACACCTTCAGAAAAGCACCCATTATTCCAACATTGACATGTAGCCTACATTATGAAGCAAACTATTCACTGAACCACACTTGAAGCTCCAAAACTAACCTGACAGGTATGTGACGCTTTCCCCCGAAGGATACATAAACAGAGAAGGAAGATAAAAGACGCTGGTCTTTCTTGTACACATAACATGCACGGCATAAAATCTATCTGAGAAATGTGGATCTTTATGATCCTGGATTGAATCTATTCATTTTACTGCTTTTTCAGAATCAGAATCACAAACGGATTTAGGATACAAGGAATGTCCACAAGGAATTTGCCTTGGTGTTTTGGTGCATAACAAACAGAAATATAAGACAGGAATATCCAGGAATTTGACTTCTTTCGTCTGTATACATTTTTCTTTAAATTAATTGATATGATATTGATACTTGGTGCAATATTCAGTCATTTATTATTTACAATCCGCCCTTGCTGTGACTTTTAATATAATGCACTGTGGCCAAACTCTGTCACCAGAACATTAGGAGCAGTCACGGCACTGTTACTGTGGGACAAAGAATCACTTACCTATGTATTATTGATGACGGCTGGCAGTCAGAGTAGGTGTTGTTCACTGCATGTGAGCAGTCTTGTGGTGACATGCTCACACATTGCAGCCCTCCATTCATTTTGCACTCCTCACTGCAGCTTGTAATGGTCTGACATTTATTCTGCAGTACTAATTAATTAATCGGGACACATACACAGGAGTAAGGCCATTTATACACATATATATTTGCAAAACAATAAGAACACACCCATCATTAGTATGTAAACGAGCTGAACTGCTCTTTGAATCACCTTAATTATGTAATTACAGCAACAAAAACAAGACGTGTGTGTGTGGACAGTCTTTTCTGCTTGACCTCTACCTGACAAAGGCAAATAAAGGCTGCGCTGATAGTAAAATGCAAATGGAACAGGGAGGGTCTGAAATGAGTCTTTGTGAGGAGGCAGACAGCTCTGTCTTTGGCAGCCATGTTTTATTTGTCTCAGTTGTGTGTGTGTGTGTGTGTTATCACAGCTTACCAAGAGCTGTGAGGGGAAGAGTGCTGATTAGGGTGCTGTGTGTGTGTCAGAGTGATTATAAAGCAGGGGTAGCAGTTTAGCTCAGCAGTTAATTAGACCCTGGAGGATCACAGGGGGTGCAGGTGGAGGCCTGATCACACGCAGACACACTTTGTGTGTTTAAAAAGCAGCCTGCTGGTCAGTTTTTACAATATGAAGTGTTTTCGTTGCTCCAATATGAAAACTAATTTCTTTGTCTCCATTTTGCAACACAGAATGGTTGAATGCTGATTTATCAACATTTGGTGGTAATGTAACACCCTATGACAGGATGCAAAACAGGATGTGGTTGGGTTGCCACCTTGGCTACATGAGTTTCTGGAGGAACCCTGTCAAATAAATAAATCCAAATCATCAGATACCACTAGTAAGAGAGGGTCTTTTTGTAATTTGGTTGAAAATATGAATACTTTGTCAGATATATTCTTACATCTGACAATGTGAGGAGGCAGACAGCTCTATCTTACATGTATTCTTACATCTGCCTCCTCACACTAGTCTATGTGACATTACAATAAACCCAACTGAGGCCGGTCACTAAGGTTTTTGCAGTTTAACTGTTTCAGCCTTTAATGTTGATTTCCTAAAACCTAACAGCAGTTTGTGGAGAAATTTAATCCAGGAAAAGTTGTGGAAGTTTTGTTCTGTCCGGCCTGAATGCAGCTACCCTCCCGTGTGTCTGCTGATGTAGCAGCCGCCTGAGTGCACGCCCATCATTAACATGAGCTTTTAACGCACGCATTAGGAACCACGTGGACAGACAAAAAGCTACTCCTTTGGATGCTATTCATCTCTATAGTAGCTAGCGAGCCACTCTGGTGCATGGGTTAATGGCAGCACTTAAACACATTTAGGAATGCTAAACTCCTTGCAACTCAAGGGCATTAGCTGGACGGGAAAGCCGGCTGAGTGAGTCTAATGCTTGTCATCATACATAGTTCTGCTGCGCACTAATGGACCTGAAGCTGCAACACAGACAATACAGACCCTAACCTGCTGCTGTCTTATCATTCCTATCAGTGTGTTAGATGTAGTCCAAAGACTGAAGACTGTGTTGCATGATTACTGATGTCTTTTACTTTTCAGGCAGGGCTGAGCTGAAAATATCTAACTGTGATTGTTTATCAAAAATGTATCTTATGTCTATGGAAAATAATGTTGTCGCTTTTTGTTGTTAACTTCACTTCACTAGTTTTCTGTAGAAAAAGTTACTTGACATTAATGATATTTAAATATGTAATTATAGCAAAGATAAACTGTTGAAGCTGCATATGCAGAGCATTTGCAGGGACTGATGTAAAACAGTGATATGTGCACTTGATATTGTTTTACCACCAAAACAGGAAGACTAAATGTGATTTCATTCATGGTTAGGGTTGCTGTCAGCAACGTGTCTCTACATCAGACTGACCAGACTGTCTGTCCATCCTATAACTCCACTGAAACACAAATAAAAAAAACATTCACTCCCATTAAACCTGGCAGCAGACGACAAACCCCCAGTCTTCTATATTGACTGCGTGTTCCTGCATAACAGCAGAGGGTTGTGCCCTCTGCTTTTGCCTCAGCTGCAGGAGAAAGGCAAACATCACCGTGTTCATCCATCACCGCTATCAAGGTTGCTATTTACATGCTAATTCCAGACTGGGAGCGCATGAAAATCTCACAATAAGTGCAAATTAGTGAGCAGGAAGCTTGTTTTCTTTGATTTTCATCCGGCAAGAGAGCTATACGCTGAGTAGAACATATAGTGTCTCTCTCTCTCTCTCTCTGTTCCACCCCTGTCTCTCTTTGTAATTGCTTTAAGCTAAATTTAATTTGGGATAATCAGCAGAAAGATGAGCCTGGCCTGTCTCTCCAAGTGTCTGCTCCTCTGTACTGTAAAACTGTGTATACACAGCTTTTTTACATGTTTATAACCAACGTTTCCCTAACAAGGCACCACAAACTTAATGATAACTTTAACTTAATTATAATAATATAAGCATTTCCAATCCCAAATTTTGTTTGTTGGACACTTTGTTGCTTAAGTCTTAAGACCATATTGGAGCTTCACTTCTAGTTTTTATCAAGCCGACCACACAAAGCGGGCCCATTCTGCAAGGAGTTTGTAGTCTTCCTTTGAACATTTGTGAATGCCTTGCTTGATTACACCCTACTGTGTATGTGTGTGTGCGTGTGTGTGTGTGTGTGTGTGTGTGTGTGTGTGTGTGTGTGTGTGTGTGTGTGTGTGTGTGTGTGATTTTCAGAGCTTTTCCACCTCCACAGGCTTAATAGACCAAGCTAATTACTTTTCCAGTGCTTCAGTGGTGGAGGATGCTTTGTGATATTTCAGGCCCGCTCGCTTCCCTTTGTCTGATCACAGCGCTGCCACACACAGTATTATACACTTGTGTAATCATGCACACATTCATACACACAAACACACACACTTGCTAGCGTGCCACAGACTGTTTTCCAAAGCAGGCAAGCAAAGCAGTTGAGCAACTGGATGAACCGTTAGGCTTGTCCCTTGTTTCCTCTGGGCTTCTTTGAACCTATTTGTTGTCTCTGGTGACCGAGAGAGCTCAATGCCCTGGACCTCAAGAGTGCGCAACATTTTATAAAATGTTCCTTTTTTGAGAAATTGACAGGCAATGGCATAAGCTTATTTTCTGATCTAATTATGCACTGCAGTTACATGGAAATATATTCTATATGCAATATAATCATCGAAACTCAAAGGTCCACCTAATAGCTTTAAGTTTTCCACCTCATCTCGTGGTCTTCATGCAGTGATTGGATCTAGCTCGTAATAAAGCAGTGTTTTAGCAGCAGCAAATGTCTGCCTTTGTAGCTGCTGACCGGCCCATTATGTTCACAAGCTTGTTGTTAGCTGTGTCTGTCTGCTGTTTGATGCTGAGCAGCTCCTGTACAGTGAAGCTTAAACAGCTGCCTGCTGCTGCTGAAAAGGAGGTAGACTGAACCAAAGCATTAGAGCTGCATGTTGTAAAACCAAAACAATAAGCTGAAATATGCTAAATGCTTGAGAGCTGAGAGGGTGTTCAGATTCAGGTGACTTAGTCACACATAGTAATATTGATCAATGCTACTTTAAATACATTTTTATGGGGCAAAAAGCTCCAAATACTTTTAATATTGTTATATAATTATGTGAAACTCTGAAAATAAGTTTCTCTTATTATTCTATTATTATTTAAATGATTATGTGGTCCTTTAATAATGGTCAGTGGTCCTTTAATTTAATTTAAATTAATTTAATTCAAAGATGCTTTGGGCTTAAAATTCATAAATATTTGGTGTAGTAAATTTATAGACTCCCTAAGTGTACCCAAACACAACAACTACACTATACTGCTTCTAAATCATAAACATTGTGTTAATGTTAAGTCTGTAGGAATCTAAAGCGCTTCTTCCTCCTGACTTTTGCCCTGCAGGAGCACGTGCACAACAAAGCGTGGCAGATGGCTATCTCCTCCAACCGGTTCCCCGGGCTTTTCTATTTCAGGCATCCTCATGTCTATTGTGTAGGCTGCCATGACGAAGCATTCAGCATCCTTCTTAATCCACCTGGTATTCCTCTGTTCCAGCTGTTGCCATTGGGTCGCATTAAAGATTTATTCACATAACTGTGGCACAAAACGCATGGTTTCATATGCAGCTGTGAACACAAGAAAAGCAGAGGAGAGTTGTTTTTACTTAGAAATGGAAGTCAAGTTTCTTTTAGGCTGTCAGAAGCGGTTAGAACTGTTTCTTCAGTCTTTCAGACAAGTCAAGTGTACTGTATCACAGTTGGCATGTTTCCATCCTCCGTGATAAAATGTAAAAACAATGAGCAATGAGTAATTGCACGTTACACAAGTTAGTCAGCCTCACCCTCACTTACTCCCATCCTGACCTTCCTGCACTGCAGACACTTCCAGCCCTTCCTTCCTTAGCTTACTGCTCCTGCACACAATCACTGGAGGTGTGAACGCACTCAATCGCATGCGAAGATGGCGCTCCCTCTGCCACACACACATTTATCTTGGTCTTCTTTCAAGGCCATGCCCTGTTTATGTGTGTTTTATGTGTGTGTGTGTTGCAGTGAATATTGGTGTTCAGTAGAATACACTGGAGCCATGCAGCGAGGCCCAGATGATGTGTGTGGCAGCGAGCCGAGAGGAGCACTGGACTGGAGAGAGTTGGCCTTCACTCGTAATGATGCAGCTGCTCTCTCTCTCTTTGTCTCTGTGTGTCTCTCGCTCTCCCCTTTTCCCTTCCCTTCTCTGGAACTGTGTGTGTTTTTCCAAAGAGAAGTGCAACCTGTTCTTCCTGTCGCTGTCTGGTAAAAATGTTAAGAATAGACACCCGGATAATCAGCAAGGTTCTCCAACAGCGCCAGAGCAGCTGCCATTACTGTGGCTATTTATTGTGGCCATATATTCATTAATTCACCACATATACCTCTAAACCATTGGTGATTCTATCTCTATCATTGTCATCAAGATTATATAAATAATTGAATGTATGTAGCATAGATCCTTCCATTTTCCAAAACCATTTATCCTTATCAGGGTCGCATTGGGAGAGACGAGCATACACCCTGGATAAGTCACCAGTTCATCACAGGGCTGACACAAGTGACGGTTATTCACACACATTCACACCTTTGGGCACAGAGATCCTATGCAGACACGGGAAGTTGCTGCCTCTGATTATTACAAATAAAATGACCCCATGTTGTTTTTATATATCAGAGGCTTCATCCCCACCTAATTTTTAATCTCCACTTGATCATCTTATACATTGATACATTATCACTGCACATTCTGTCATGTGTGAGTTCCAGTTTATGTGTAGAAAGTGCTCTATGTATATATTGAACACTTGACCCATTTGGATTCTCAGAATTAAAGGTTCCTTTGCCCATATTTTGTGTTATCTGTCTGCCATTGTCAGGTTCTGTTTTCACTGGAAGAACAGCGCCCTCTGCATGTTCTGCGCTGTAAACAGTTCATCAGATTTCCTGTCAAATCTGACCTTGTTACATCAGCATGACAGGCTAAAGTTACTGTACAATAGCTGATACTTAATGCTATAATGATGTTAAATGCTGCACACGCACATTTAATAAAGATTCAGTGAGTCATCTGTTCCATCCAATTAATTATAATGGCTCTCTTTCCTGCTCATTCTTCTCTCTCTAACGAGATTAAGGAATTCATTTGTAGTGTTTTCTGTAGGTGATCATGAGCAGAATATCTGCAAACTGTTAATGAGATTAGATGTTAATGATGCCGTTGAATGTGTGTTACTTACCTTACTGTTCATGACAACACAAAGCTATGTTAATCATCTTCACTTGGATCTGTTTGAAGAGTTTTGGGCCTCGGGTCTGTGAGATAATAGGATGTGATTTCAGTCTGTGAGGTTGGCTGATTCCTTCTGACAGGAGGTCAGTAGTCTGCACATCAGAGGCACCTGAAGGCTGCCACCATTCACTGCTGCTTTTAATCGTGGAAAGCAGAGAGGGATGTATATGATAAGTGGTCAGACACCATTTCTGCAAAGTGTCTTCATGTGATACAAGACACCTCTTTTTGCTGTTTTCCCTTTTCTCTACAGCATCACACTATACTAGTTTTTATTAATTCTTCAATTTTTATCCATTTTTCCCCTGTGACCCATAATTCTGCTGTGATACTTACATAATATCTATAGGCTGTCGTTGTTCAATTCTTCTGCAGGCTCTCTGTCTCTCTCTCTTTGAAGTCTCTTGGTTAGATAAGTCCTGTACTGAATTATTGATGCAGGGGGATTGAGCTGCTGTGCTGGAGGGTTTTTTCTGCTCCATTACTGCTCTCCCACTGGGCCAAAAGCTTTACCTGCGAGTTGATCTCCACTTTGCCCTGGATATCACAGAGTTACTGTTTTCACTATTTCACTAACCCTGGCACCACAGCTTACAGTCTATGACTAAATAACATGAGCCGTACTCTCAGTAATGCCCGTTACTGGAAAATCAACCTACCAGTCTTGATTAAGGCAAAGAAGTTGGAAAGTCAGCCTGTCATCTTATTGTTTAGTTGCTACCAAGGCTCCAGGACTGTTGCTCTGTCACTGGCCTTTGACTTCCCACGAGAAGGAGCCAACAAAAAAAGAATTTTCCTACAGGGAACCATTAAGTTATCCATAATTCCAGCGCTGCCGGAACAATTACAAGAAAACACTACAAGTTAACATATTATGGTAAGAATATTGAAAATAGTTACAGAATTAGTAGAACTGTCCATTAATGTTCAGTGTTTTGTCTACTTTTCACTGCTTATCTGGTTTCATACAGCCTAAGACAGGTAGCCTTAGACATCCTTCTTCTACAGCTTCCTCTATGTTACCCCAGGGTCTCCTCACAAATGTCTCCTCCCAAATGTATCTGAAAAGGTTCAAAAGGGAGTAGTCCTTATGCATCCTTATTAGATGTCTCAACAGCCTGTCTCCTTTGGTGTAACACCCTCAAGATGTCTCTAAAGGCTGGGGTATGATTTAAACAAACCAGTCTTTAAAATGTGTCATCCATGGGATGACAGACCTGCAATCATAGAAAGTGGGAACATAGATCTCGGGCTTTCCTTTTCACTGTGACAGTCTGATATGTGGTCCACATTACTGCTGACACTGCAGCAATCTATCTGTCGATACCGTATTCTCAATCGACTTGGACTTGGGGGGAAGAACGCACTTCTAGAGTAGCATGTCTTCAGAGTTGGAGGTCCTGACGCTCAACCTAGTTGTAGCACTGACATAGAGCATAGACAGCATGCACCATCCTGTATTTTTTGTCTTTTTGGAGCTTGCGTCCAATCGTTATCTTATGGGAACAGCTGTGTAGGGGGGTAAAGGCTATGGGGGCATCACTTTACACCCATACACTCCCTCTCTCTTTATAACATTCTGTGCCCCAAAGCATTTTCTGCATGAATTATTAGACTGACAGATGTTCTTCTTTTCACATGCTCATTTTCCCTCAGTCTCTCTTCCTTTTATGATAGTTCTTTTATGATGCTCTTTTTCACCCATGTCTCTGTCCTCGCTCGTCTTCTTCCCCTTTTTCCATTTTACTCTTGTCTCCCTATTCTCTACTTCTCTCTGCTGTGCTCTACCAAATGTCACCTAAATCCAATGTCATTTTATCTCACAACTGTTGGTTTACTGCAGTAGTGGTGACTTTACCTCATGCTCAGGTGCATCTGTAATTTACTGGACACATGCACACACAATACATCCTCTCACTGTCTTGAGGGAGGCTGTGGCTGAGTAGATCTGATGACTCAACAGGCTGACCCATCTAATCCAGCCCCGACCTTTCAGAGCTTTGTATGTGAGGAGCGAAAGGTCATTGTTGATCAGAAGAGGAGCTGTTTTTATCTCTGTAAAGGTGACAGGTTAGTCTTGTCACCTTTATCACCTCTGCCTTGAGTTCCATCATCTCCAGCTTAATATCTCTTATGTGATTTTGATCACAGACATTTCTAAAGAGACTTGTATGTGTTGTGGCTAAATCCTGAAGAGAATAACTGTGGGTGAAAAAGTAAAATCTGCCTTTAGGTATTTCGGTAGCTAGCCAAGCTATTGTTCTGTAAAGACATTGAGCTCAACAAACAGTGCCAAAAAAATCACTCAACAGCATTTAGCATTTACCCAGAAGGGCCTCACCCAGGACAATGCATCTTCCAGTATCTGTTTGTGTATATTTCTGCCAAAATGAAGGGGACGGGGGTGCACTGTTGTTGCTTGGCTTTGTGTGTCTGCAGGGGTAGGGTGGTGGGTGGGGGCTCCCACGACGCTCCTCAGAACTGGGTCAGAGGGATTAATTTCCTGGCCTGGCCGATGGAAGCTAATGGCAGATTAGCATGGGAAGTTTCACTTCCAAATCAGCCCCTCCACCCCCAACTCTCATCCAGGGCTGGGAGTGAAGCGGCATGTTGCTTTTCGCACTCCAGGCGCTCAAGGGATGTGTGTGTAGAATAATGCCCTTATACTATGTGTTTATACTTTTTGTCTGACTCCATGCTGACCATGAGTGACCATACTAGCAATTAGAGGATATCGTATGTTAACAGTGGCTGAAGTAGCCAGAAGAACGTCTAGATGGAACAGTGGTCAAAATAAATCCTTTAGATGTAGTAATAGCCTCACAGAGCCAAGAGGTTTAACCAACCAATGGTTTTCTATTCAGTCCTGTGTTTTCAGACTACATGACCATGTAACGTTTGAAAGAACAAATAACACATTCTTCATCTTGCAAATGAAAAGGCAAATCTGAAGCTATAAAACCTTGCTTGCACCATTGCTTAATTTAGGTTTTTTTTTTGCAGCTACAGCTGTACTGTTGTGGTATGACCAGTAGCCCATGGTGGCTAATGTTAGGTTGCATGTTGCTCTTTATCAGAGGTGGGGAAGTTAAACATATATTTACCAAACCAAGATGTTATTCTTCCTTGAAACCTATACTTCAGATAAATCTCACCCTTTTGTGCCCAAGATTGTTTTTGTGTTTAGTATGCGCTCATAGCGACCCTTCCCAGTGCACACACAGGCTGTTCTCTCCAATCATAGTGACATATTTTGCATTTTTACAAGGAATAAACTGTAAGGATGAGGTCTAAGATGTTGATTTAACAAATGCATGTCTGGTTTACTCCCACTTCGTATAATGAGCTGTACATATCCATTTTCCTTTTAATGGGAAGCATTCAGTCTCTCCCATTAAGTGGACTCATATGGGGCTAGGCTAATGTTAACTAATATTAGGAAAGTATAATGGCCACTACTGAGTCAGTCTGCCTTTAAGGTTTCTCTTCTCCTGTTACAGTATATTGCATTCTAGCATTTGCATGTCCTGTAAATATCACTTGTGGTCACAGTGGCTGCTCCCTTGCTCAAATATGAACAGCTATGATGCATAGTAGCATGTGTCCAGCAAATGTTCCAAAGTTGATGAATCATTAATCAGGTAACTTAAAAAAATGTCTATTTTGCATGTCATTCACTGGCTCCTGTCCTTCTCTTCAGTCCTCTTTCCAGCTGGCTGTCCAGTAAAAAGGAAATGCCATAACAGAAATTGTTTCTGTCTATCTCTCTTCACATTATTGCCTGTCTTCTTGCTGTTATGTTTGGGTGTTGCTGGCACCAGTGGACCTTTTAATGAGCTGAAAGTGATTTTAATTAGGTTTCATACTATGTCTACAGGCTCTTTCTCTCCTTCACCGTCTCTCCTACACCCTTCTGAGCTTGTCTGTTCACAAGCTTCCATCAGGCCTCCGGTAATACCAGCGAAGCCTGTCTGAGCTCTGTGAGCTGTGCAGTCTTACCATATACCACACAGCTATGCCTGCAACATTTTGTTTCCCTGCCAACATTAAAGCCTTTCTAAATTGCATTCAGAATCCGGATTTTGAGATTTAGTATTCTTGTTTAGTATTTTACGGTTTGATTGTGAAAATAGGTCTGAATGTTACCATAAATCTGTTCATTTACATACAGTAAATTTACATATAAATTGCATATATGCTTTGTTTTGCTTTTTGCAAGAACCCTCTGTTGTCTTAAAGTGCCTATGACTCAGAGGAGAAAGCACACAGAGTTTAGGAACTCTTGAGTCAGCTGTTCTGGGAGTTGCCACATTTTGCTGCTCTGCATTGTTTCTTCAGGGGATGTTTTTATGTTCAAGAGGATATTATGTCTGCGAGTGTTGCTAAGACTGAATACATTACTTCTCCCTCTCGTCTTCTCTTGTTTCCTACTTTCTCTCTTCATCATTACACTGACAGCAAAGAGGAAAACCGTACTCTCAAAACAATTTAGTTCTAGAGTAAAAGTTGACTTGGCTCATTCCCAACTGCCTCTCCTCTCTTTTGCAAGGTATTGGAAAGAACGTCATTTGTGACCGGACAGCAACGCCTCTGGATGCCTTTCGTATGATGTCAGCAGCCCAGTACTACCCCAAATTGCTGAGCATAATGGGAAATGTGCTGCGATTCTTGCCAGCCTTCGTTCGGATGAAGGAGTTGTTAGAGGAAGGGTACATTGGAGAGCTTCTGGTCTGTGAGGCCCAGGTAAGACAAAATTTATAAATGCTTGTTTTCTTTGTTTTTTACCATTCTTAGTAATGACAACAATGAAATATTTTCTCTTGGCATTTGAGTTACATCAGCATCAGTTGACAAGGATTAGGAATCTCAACGGTGCTCAAAGGCACCATGGGTACTTAATGTCACAGTAATTGACCCCAGATACCACCACAGCTGTTTAATTTTTTGATTCTTAGTTGTCCTGATCATATTCAAGTGAATTACAGTTATAGAGAATGTTGCCACAATTTCTGTTCTTTGTCCTAAAGGTCCACAGTGGTAGTCTTCTGGGGAAGAAATACAACTGGAGCTGCGATGATCTGATGGGAGGTGGTGGTCTGCATTCGGTGGGCAGCTACATCATCGACCTGCTTACGTTTTTGACCGGCCAGCGTGCAGCAAAAGTCCACGGCTTCCTCAAGACCTTCGTCAAACAAACAGATCACATCCGGGGCATCCGTCAGATCACCAGTGATGATTTCTGCACGTTCCAGATGGTACTGGAGGGAGGTGCCTGCTGCACCGTCACGCTTAACTTTAACGTCCCTGGAGAGTTTCGGCAGGAGGTGATTGTTGTGGGGACAGTTGGACGATTAACTGTAATGGGGACAGACCTGTATGGACAGAAGAACAGCGGCGGTGGAGGAAGTGGTGGAGGTCCTGAACTCCTGCTCAAAGACACCACGCCTCTTGAGAAGGCTTCCTTACCGGAGAAGGCCTTCAGTGATATACCATCCCCGTATCTCACCGGAACTATCCGCATGATCCAGGCTGTGCGGCAGGCGTTTCAGGACCAAGATGACAGGAGGACGTGGGACGGAAGGCCTCTGACAATGGCCGCTACCTTTGAGGACTGTCTTTATGCTCTTTGTGTGGTGGACACCATCAAGAAATCCAACCAGTGCGGAGAGTGGCAGAACATTGTGGTGATGACGGAAGAACCAGAGATCAGCCCAGCCTATTTAATCAGTGAGGCCATGCGGCGCAGTAGGATGTCACTCTACTGTTAGCCTCTGGCTGATGTTCTGACCCTTTTAAAATGGCTGAATGCCACAGTTTCCTTAATAACTGGAGGTGACACCACAAAGGTCTTGTTATTGTTGGAACTTTATTCATAATGTTGCCGGGTTAACTTTGTCACCGGTTCATTTTAAAACTGTCAAATCTGTATTGTTACTTTTACAGACTGAGAGGTTACACCACTATAATACAAAAAGTTTTGGTTTCCTGATAGAGGAAAAGCAATGTGATCAATAATCAAACCTTTATTTATAAGGAAGCCCTTCCAGTTTTCTTCCCTTTTGACAGAAGACTTGAGTTCTTCCAGGGAGATGCACTTGTAAATCAAACTGATTCAAACAGAAGCAAGAGATTTAACCCTACAGTGGGGGCAGATCAGGGAGTGAAAGTAATGCTACTGTGTTCTGCTTGACTATAATGGTATTGAACCTCTCATCTCAGCTTCTCTTCTATATAACTGGGTCTGGAAGACACCTTACACTGTGGGTCCAAACGAGGACAGCCAAGGAAGAACGAGAGTCCTCTCAGTTAAAACTGTGCCGCTGTGTGCTATAATCAGAAGTACCTGTTAGTTTTACCAGGTAAATGTTTTAAAAAATCAATGTTCTTGATAGCTTCAGTCTCTGTCTGCTCTGTAGGCTTCCTCTGTATGTGTGAAACATGAAAGAAAAAAAGAAATCAATAGTTTGGCTGGTGGGTTTTTCAGAGGGCTTTACCTTCTGGTTTATGTATGCAATATATCCAGGTTGTAGTGTGCAGCAGAGATACTTATATCTTCCAGCCTGGCATAAAGGGTTAAAATACACAATGGTATGCCTTCATGCAGTTACAGTAGCCTGTGCAACAGTTTGCAGTTTTCTGTATGAGTGGATACTTAGATGTTCTCCTTATTTATTTCATGCTTTTTATATTCCCATGAAGCATGGTCATCAAACACACAGAATTTTGTGTGGTGTGTGCATATCTGTACTGAGCCTTAAGTGTGGATATTAAGGCAGTCTGCTGTGCTTTATGCTCATATTGCAATGGAACATGTCACACTTACATCAAACAACTGTGCTTTAGTATTTAGCACGCTTTATTAAGCATAGTGAATTGCACATTTGTCAGTATGCATCACATGCAAGTTCAGTGTAGAGGCACACTGACAGTAAGACTTGGAACTTGCAGCCAATATTCCTTTCAGTTTCTGTTCGAGGTGTTAAATATTAAGGTTGGTGTTATTCTGTGTATTTTTTACTGACAGCCACTCCCATGAAAAACTAAAACCACATTGTGTTAATTCATCTCTCATCTATTTTTGACTACCCTACTCTTGTCTGTGCACCAATCAATGGGTCAAATGACTATACTATACTGATAATGTGAAAGGTGTTGCCCATAGAGATTAACTCACAAAAAGTTATCACTTAACTCTCACTTTCCCTCATTTCTCTGCAGCGCTTTAGCGTCTTTCAGCTCATTTTTTGCTTTTAAAGGCCAATGTTTGCTGTTCAACCTTGTTTAACAACAGACAGCAACAAAAAAGGTATGACCCCCCCCCAGTACGCTGCTGTACCACACCAAAGACAAACAGACTAAATTAGCTGGTAAACATTATTAGCATTAAGCACCTAAATAGGCAGATATTTCCCTCAGGAAAAATGGAGCTAAAAGAGAAACACTGGCCAGACACATGACTCCAAATAAATATTACTATTGCTCCATGTCTGCTCGATATGTAATTTGGCAAATTTGTGTTACATGTCATCTTTGAAAACAGGTAGCAAATATATAGCTTTAATTGTTTTTTAAAAAGACAAGTTTCCCACAGAAAATTTTAGATTATGTCACACAAACAGGAGTGATGATTCATTGCAAACTATTTTCAGCATTTGACTCATTTGGTGCGCTCATTAAAAAAAAGTCTAGAATATCGCCACCCTTTTCCTTTAAGGCATAGTTCACATGCATTATGACTGCAACATGTATCCAATTACTCCTTGTGTTTTACTATCTGTCATTCACATCGGAAAGCTCAAACAAACCATCAAAGTATTTGCAAATACAGTTTGACTTAAGGTTTTTGGTATCACTCAATACAGGTGAAAGAACTGACCTACAAGCCAAAACATTGATTTTTTTTATGCATCTCTGTTCCTGTGTGGTTTCAAATTCTTAAACTGTGCTGAAATACTATCTATGTAACAACTACTGAAAATGTACATATGAAAATATTATAAAACAATGCGTTTGTCTCAAGCAAGTCTCAAACAAGTACTGTATGTATTTTATTTGTAAAAACCAAGGAACTGGAACATGTTTCAACGAGTGTTAAGATATTTATTCTTTGTTTTTGCTGTTGAAGTTTTGTGGACTGACCTGCAGTGTATTTTGGAGATTAGCAGCAGACTGAGGCCTTGGAGTGTTCAGCTTTTTAAAATTCCCCAATTATGAATTATCGACCAAAATACTTTGTAACACTGTTCTGAAAAGCTTTATGTTTGCTCTAAAGAGATGCATCATAAATCATCACATTCATGATCCAACATCATCACACTGTCATCCAGTGCAAACTTAAGTATGAAAAATATTATCAGTAAGAGTAATGTCTGACCCATGTTTAGTGTTCAATGTTTTGAAGTTACATCATAGGAACAAAACACTGTTAAGTAATCAGCCTCAAAAAGCTCTGAGTCCAACACAGATAAGCTATCACTCTGAACGATAACTCAAGCGCCTTATCAACTCTGCATATAGACTTTCCCCCTTTGTCTGTTAACAGTTTTCAGGCATAAATGCCAGAAACAAAGCAGCTCAGTGGAATTCTCTTTTCTTGTTTAATTCAAAGCTGTATAATGGAGCTGAAAATCTATGCTTGAGTCGGCCTGAATCAATGTTGTGGTTTAAACTTGGATTAAGGTCTAAGTGACCTCAGTAAGAGGCCACTAAGCAGACACAGGATAGAGAGATACTGAATTGGAAGAAGAACCAAGAAAGGAAAGATCCAGGATCCAGATCACAGTTCCTACATTTAATCAACGTTGCATCAAACCCTCATTTAAATTAGTGAAAAAAACATATATTTGAGACTTTTAGATTATATTGTTTGTGAAGTGTATTGTTCTGTGTTGAATTGAAAGTGAATAGATGCCAGTTATGATAGCAAGTAAATTGAGTGGAAATGCATGACAAGAAGATAATCCCCCTTTATCCCTGAGAATGGTTCAGTCCACTGGGCTCCTGCCTTGCCTTCCACAGAAGAAACCCAATTTTATTGTGATTTACAGGGTTACACAACACAAACTGAAGGTTAATTATTTGTTTCCGGTAAATTGACCAGTTATTAAATGTTATTTGCACATAATCATTTGTTAAACATTTCCTGAAAAGCATCATGTGATATACAAAGTTATGGGACTGTTGAAGTTCAGTTAGCTGAGTTGAGTTTCTTATTGATTTTTACCTTAGCACAGGTAAAGATGTTTGTATGCTGAGTCTCAAGGTTCACACAGAATTTGGAATTAATTGGAAATGCACCAACTTGCGATCCAATCACAATCAACATTCAATCACTTTCCCTATAATTAATACCAAATTACGTGGTTCTTTCCAGAACTTCCTCAACAACTGGGAATTATTATGAATGTACTGACTTGTAAAATAATGTTACCCAGTTATTGCATTTGGAAAGTATAGATAAATATGCAGCCACAACATCAGTCCCTGCTCTGCATAGTTGTTGCTCCAATGTTGCTTTCATGCTCCACAAGTAAATATTACAAGGAAACTGACACAGTGATAAGACTGTTCTTGCTTGCTAAGCTGCAGAAATTCATCCAGCCCCATAAAGAAACACACCAGTAATTCAACTCAAAAGTTTAGCTTCATGCTCATGTCTCTTCCCTTTTGTCTTCTGATTCAACATCTGTTTTTAGACCTTGGCTGACAGTATTTCATTACCCAGGACTGCACAGATTTTGGCGTCCGTGTGAAGGATCCTCTCACAATAGACCCAGTATGTTAGCCTCATGCTAAGATTAAATTAACTATATTTAGTATAGGACAGTGACTTATAACATTAGCTTAACCTGCTTGAAACATGGATTCACTCTCAGTTATGCTAACTGGAGGTTCATCCATCTCCACACAGACTCATCCTCCTCCATGAAGACGCAATTAAACGTGTCAGCAGACACATCCTCAACCCGCTGCCCCTGCTCTGTGCTAAGTGTGTCATTAGCCTCTGCCTCAAATTAAGAACATCACATGACTTCGTTTCAGAAACACTGACACAATAAAGTGCAGGGATTTAATTGACCCTTTCTTTGGTGTGATTACGATGCTGACAGTGAGAGTGATCCAGGGATCATATTTTCACATCACAACCTTAATACTTACAATTGTTTACTATGTATTAGTGAAGCATCTGCAAAGGCTTTATAGTGACCGCAGCTATGCATAGATTCAGCACTGAATATTTAATGAGTGGAATTTGAATGAGCTGATACAGTACAGTATGAGGATTTCACACATTTTCAAAAATCAGTTAGCAGCATCAAATGTTCATTTGATTGATGTTCATGTATTTATTTTTAAATATTGAATCACTGACTGTTTTATTTTTTCATTCTTACTGAAAAGATTTTCAGACGTTGAGGTGACGTTATGCTGTATCACCTGGAGAGTGAAGCTTGTTTGCTCGTGTTTCCCATACTACAAATGCTGTGTTTTATGGACTCACTGATGTAGATATTTTGTTGCTTTGATTCATTTAGCTTGCTGCTTGTGGCCTGTTGAAAACAAACTTGCTCGGTGCTTCAGAAAAAGACATTGCAGAAAAATAACAGGAGGTATCCAGTTCCAACTTTGCACTCTGACTGCCATGTTTGCAGATAGTCGTGACTATGAATTGCTTGTTCTTACTGTGCCAGTATTCACAAACTGTTCAGGAAAGGCTTTCTCGTACTGAGAGAGAGAGAGAGAAGGTGGGATAGGGTGAAAATTGTTCATTTTGGAGACGGACAACCTCAAAGAGGAGCTTCTTCTGCCCTCAGAGACCGTTACTTAGCAACCAGAAGCCACGTTGCCAAAACTAGGTCCTGCCTTTTTTTTTTCTTTTCTTCCTCTCTTTCATTTTCACTCACACAGTAACACGCTCCCCTCACTCCTCCATATGTCACACCTCTTTCTTCCACACATTCCTCCCCCTCTTTCTCCAACTGACTGGTCAAAGGATGAGGTCTTAACAGGGGTTTTACAATCAGTGTTGAGAAAGGTAACAGTTTTCACATCTTTCACAGGGTAACTCTTGAGATTGGTTTCTCCTTTATTTTTTTACGAATCTCCCTTTCATTTGATTTTCATTGTGAGTCAGGTTGAAGCCTGGAGTACAAGCTCACTGGTGCTTCTTCCCCCCAAAATATTCTCTTTTCTTTTCTTTTCTTTCTTTTCTTTTCTTTCCTTTTCTTTTCTTTTCTTTTCTTTTCTTTTCCTTCACATGCTTTTTCAAACGAGGACAGCAGTAACCAAGGCAACCCCTTTAATAAAAACTAATAACAGATAGATACAGGTTCTGATTGCCTTTCCTCAGCTGGTTTATGAATTCTGTCTCCTGCCATGTCTTGCTGTACCCTGAACTTGTTCAAAGAAAAAACAATATCCATCTTGATGCTGTATTGTAACTATATCCAATATTTATTGTTCTGTATGTATATTGTGGACGCATGGACCTCTGTACATACTGTAATTTGAGCTCTCAAACGCATATTTATGGGTCTTAATCTAGAGAATGTACTTACTGTAGGAATAATTTATATTTTCTATCCGTTACGGACAATATGCCATTTTTAGGAGGTCAGTCGGTGATGCAGAAATAAAAGCCCCTCTTAAGTTCTTTGTGCTGTAAAGTGTGATGGTGCACTTCCGTTAATTGACCCCTCCCACCCCTTTTTCTTTTTTGATTGACTGTGCTACTCCTGACTCAGTGTTTTACTGTCTCATCTCCCTGCACCAGTGCTCGGCACTGACTGAATGTGTGTGAATGAGGGTGTGTATGTGTGTGCTAAAGAAGGGGAGAAGTGTGAATTTGTGTGTCTGCAACATGGTTTACGGCTTCAGCACTTGTCTAATGCTGCAGTTTCTATGGAATAAAAAAAAAAAGTATATCGATAAAGACTCTAAAACTTTCATTTTTATGTCTGTGTTATGTGTTTATATCTTTTGGTCACAAGCTACACAATGGATAACACGACTGAACCCACATCGGCTCAACCTCTCTGTACGCATGTAGTTTTGCCTGTGTTCAAACTGAAGATGAAGATGAAACAAATAACAATACAGAAATGTCTTGTGTTGCTTAGAGATTTTGGTTTCCTGTTATTATAGTAATGTTTTTTGTTGGGAGGATGCACAGGAGTCCTTCAGCTCTTACTTGGCTGCACACAATATATTGAAAGCTTCTGCTGACCTCTGCTGGCTGCTGGAAGATACTGCACTTTTTCTGCATCATGTTGTCCGAGGCAACAGGAAGTCAATTTATATAGTATTATGTTACATTTCAGGAAGCAATTAAAAGAAGGACAGTACCAAGGGTAAGAGGAATGTAATGCTTAAAATATAAATATCTTGATGGGAAAAAGTATATGTGTAGTATATGTTCATATATACACAGTACCAGTCAAAAGTTTGGATCCACCTTCTCATTTGATGCTTTTTTCTGCTTGCTTATTACTTTCTACATTGTATGCGATACTGACTGCCAGAACTATGAATGAACACTTATGGAATTATGTGATAAACTTGTAAGGAAGTGTAAACAAAGGAACATATATGTTTTGTATTTTAGTATATTTTGCTTTGATAGCAGTTTTGCACACTATTGATATCCTCTCCATCAGATTTATGAGGATATTCGCTTGGAATGGTTTTAAGTTTACAGGTATGTCTTGTTAGGAATTAATTAGTGGAATGTCTAGCTACTTGGTGTAATTATGTTGTTCAGATGTAGTGTTGACATACAATAATGATCATTCAAACACTGTATAATAAACATTTTGAGGTTTCCTGTTGCCTTTCTTCAGGTGGTTGTCATCAGAGTGAAGGAAATGAAGACCTGGGGTCCGTTTCACAAAGAAGGTTCAACAAACTCTGAGTCAAATCCTTAACTCTGAGTTGATCTACTCTGAGATAGGAAACTCTGATTTTTCGGTTTCACAACAGCTGATTTGAGTTAGTTTGATCAACTCAGAGTAGTTTCACCTGGGGCAGTGGCGGAACAAGTCAGAGCCGGTGATTATGTGAATAGGAAGTCCATTCACAGCATCAATGTGCAGGTACATGTAGACTAAGAAGTTTCACAGTGTTAAGCACTTCCTCATAGTTTAACTAATATCTGTCATTCTCTGCACTGTCAAGATCATATGTGATGCTGCACACATCACCTCTAATGTGGAGGCCAAGTGGCCTGGGTGTGTTCATGACTCAAGGATATACCACGAGACAACACCCCATGCATCCACTCTACATCACAGGACAGTTTGACGGCCTTCTGCTGGGTGACAGGGGTTACCCGTGCCAACCAAGGCTGCTGACCCCTTACCCTGACCCTGAGCCAGGCCCCCAGCAAAACTTCAACCGTGCTCACAGCAGGACGAGGGCCCAGGTGGAGATGACCATAGGCCTGCTGAAAGCCCGTTTCCAGTGCCTACGTCACCTCAGGGTGATCCCTGAGAGGGCCTGCGATATTATTGTGGCATGTGTTGTTCTTCATAATATCGCCACTATTAGAGGAGAGCAACACCCCGTCCTACAAATTGATGACCCTGATGAAGACCCCGTCCACCTGCTAGCTATGCAGGACGGCCGAGCAGTCAGAGACACTATTTGCATGAATCACTTATGAGTTTAAAGCACCACCACGAGTAAAAACATGAGGCACATTTCAGTTAGTTTATTAGGCTTCATTGGTTAACACAATATAAATTAGAAGACATTTTTGAGTGTTAAAAGAGCATTATGTTAGGGATCAAAGAAGTTCAGAGTCAACAGCCACATAATTTACTTTACAATGTAAAAGGTGATCAAAATGAGGCATCCCCATGACATTATGCAGATGTCTCACCTGTTTGAACAATGTTTTTATAATTTCATCTTAAATTGCTGCCAAGTGTGCTTCTCCCCCGCTGGATTGGACCTACATAAAATAAATTAATAGGCTCCATTCATGCAATTTGCCCTTCAATAGTCATTGTGATTGCAAAATATTACATTTAAACTTACGCATTGACCCGAGCAGCAATGCTCTCCCACACCCTCTCCCTCTCTTAAGCAGCTGTTGCAGTGTTGCACTTCTTTCTTAAGACATGCTCAAAATCTCCATATGTAGTCATCAATATGTCAATAACTCCATTGGGGTGAAAAATGCTGCCCTCTTCCTGTCAGTTGCCATGTTCAATCATCGAATCTGGGCTCCATTGATGTTGGCTTTATATGTCTGTGAACCTGCTTCGTGAAACGGACCCCTGGCTGTCTAGTTGCTAAGTGCTTCTCTATTTTCACCAGCTACTTTCTAACTCTTGCTGGCGTGTTGTTTGGTGCTCGGCAGGTAGTGAACGGTGAGTTTTTAGAGAAAACAAACAATGAACCAGACAAGCTGAGGGGGAACTCACATGGTCAGATTTCTTGCTTGTTTTTATATATATATATAGTCATTATAAGATAAGAGAGGGAACAGAGAACTCAGATGCACGTGTTAAAAAGCAGAAACCAAATCATTCATCCAAAAAGCAGTAACTGTATCAAATGAATAATTCACAGGTGATTTCATTGCTTTGATCCGCAAGTAAGTAGTATGTGTAATGGAAAGAAACACATCTATAAGGTAGGTAGGGTAGCCTTGGTTACTAGAACTGTGGAGAGCCTGAAAGCCAAAACATACCTGCCTTCTCCTTCTGTTGCAGCACGTCCACTTTTTTTTTGTACTCGCCACCAAGTCCTCTTTATTCCAGCTGGCTATTAATATGACTTTTAATTTAATGTGGTATTTCTGGGTGTTCGTGAATTGAAATAGAAAGAATCATAGTCACTGTTACTCTCTGTTCTTTGTCAGAGGAGTTAAATCTTTCTCATTCAGCCTGTGAGGAAATAATTCAGTTCAAAATTTTCACTGTCTCTGAGTGAATATATTTCCATGTCCAGTCTTAAACAAGCTGAATTATACTATAAGACGTTCCCTCATGTACTACTTATGTCACTTAACTGTGAACAAAGAAATTCTCCGCCAAGTTAAATATAGATATCTTTTAAACTATATTGTGGGTTGCCATAGCGCCTAAAGACTGTTAATACAGTGACGAAACTGTTGCAGTATGAATGGATCATGTGCATAAATATTACCTCCCCTCGTTTACACCGTTTTAATGATAATCCATGAATCCATTACACCTTGTAATGTGGCTCAGAGGAAGTGACACTGGCGCGTACTATGGATGTCTGAGGAGCCTGCCAAGCTGTCTGGTACATATATACACACACAGGCTGTATTTTAAATAAATGTGTGTGCATCATGCATTTACAGAAAAATTTAAGATGCCCAAGTGATTCATATGAAAGCTGAGAACGTCTCTGAAGTGCAGCGGCCTGTGACCTGCCTATATAGTGACAAAGCATCCATTCAAACAGGTGCTGGTCCCACCAGATTACTGCTACTCATTTCATCATTTCAAAGTACAAATGCACACTTGCTTAGCTGTGGGTGGGGGTGAAATGATGAGGTTAAATTAGTCCATGGCACTGAAAGCAGGCGACCGAGACAGACGTTCAGACAGAACATGTCACTTTGTTCAGTTTCTTTGCCTGCTGGCTTTTTTTGGTTGTAAATAGAGGTTTGGGCCACGATTCTGTTTTCCCTTCTTTGTAATCTACAGACAGACAACCCTGGAGAGGAAGTGAAGAGACAGTCCATGAAAAGATGTTATTATGTGACTCTCACTGCTGATTTCCAGTGTTCATTGTGAATTTATGCTGACAGTTTTGTTTGTTTTAACAGATATGGCTCAGGCACTGTGGACAGACGATATTCACATCAGTATTAGTTCTTTAAAGCTGCACTTAAAAGACGTATTCATTCTCAGCATATAATAAGATAATTATCACAGGAAAACCAATCAGCAACCTTCATAGCCATGAAAGTCCCCATCTATGTTAATCATGTATTGTGTTTCTTTTCAGGAGGCTATGACGGACGCCATGTCCCTCCTTTTCTATGCAGTTACATTAACAGCTTATTATTTTAATATTAAGAAATAACAGTACCAGCTGGTATTAGTATGGGAATAGTGAAAGTTAAAGACGCCGTCCATCCAGGCGGTGTCACAAACTAACATGTAACTTTCACTTTTCTGCGTGGAAAATGACCCAAACTCTGCGGTCAGTGTGGCGAGAGGAAAAATACACGACAAAGACGGAGGTACAGTAAAGATAATGTCATTAAAAAAATGATTTGTCTATTGCAGAACAGTAGTAACACAGTTTGCTAGCTTGTTTTAACGTCAGGTAGTGTGATGGAGCGGCCTAACAGCTGTTATGGATCATAATAATGCTCCCAGCTTACATTTATCAGGGGGATTTATAAAGATCGGACCTGTTCAGCAGGTCTTATACATTTAATTACATGGATTTTATTTGTTGAATATTATGTTTTCTTTCAGCGATCTGAGAATTCCAGTTGGATCAGAATGCTTCTGCGTTCCGAAGAAATGTGCATAAATAAGAGAGAGACAGAGATCACACTCATTCCCGGATGACCTTCGAAGTGGAAGGACCAAACTGGTCCTGGCTGGTTTAACAAACTTCTTCAGGCTGCCTTTTCTGCATCGCCGCATCGTCGTCGTGTTTTTCCTGCATCGGTTTTTTAGGTAAGTAACTTTCACAGGTTACATTTGAATTACGAAGTAGGCGCATCTGTCGAGGTGCAACTGCGCTCTTAAAATGATGTCTTTAAACTCTGCCTCACTCGGTGCACGTGTGCAAAATGTTTTAAATCTGTTACTTTTACTGAACTGCATTGTGTTGGAAAAGGGTGCATGTGTCTCTCAGCTAAATAACTCAGATTACATTTCCAATCAGCACAAAACGCATCTGCAACTGCACGCTCAAAATGATGTCTTTAAACTTTGCCTCACTCGCTGCATGTGTGCAAAATGGACTGCATGTAACGTTTTTCTCTACAGGACAGGAACTTTATGTGTTTTTGTAGTTATTTCACTGAAACAGTAAGAAGGAAAGATTATTTCATGTTAATTTGTTGAATATTATGTTTTCTTTCAGAAAGTCATCTGAAAATTCCATTTGGAACCAGAATGATTCTGTGTACTGAATAAATTTGCATATCCCGGGTGCCCTTCAAAGAGGAAGGACTGACCTGGAGCTGATCTAACAAATCAATTCTCCAGTCGACTTTTTCTGAAGGGCATCTTCTTGGAGAAGGAACACGCTTGTTTTTCCTGCATCAGTCCTTTAGGTAAGTAACTTTCACAGGTTACATTTTAATTAAGAAGGAGGCGCATCTGTTGAGGTGCAACTGCATGCTCACAATGATGTCTATAAACTTTGCCTCACTCGCTGCATGTGTGCAAAATGGACTGCATGCAACGTCTTTCTTTACAGGACAGGAACTTTATGTGTTTTTGTAGTTCTTTAACAGAAGCAGTGAGAAGAAAGATTATTTCATGTTAATCTGTTGAATATTACTCTGAAACAATTTAACTCTGTTTTAAATCTGTTACTTTTACTGAACTGCATTGTGTTGGAAAAGGGTACATGTGTCTCTCAGCTAAATAACTCACAGATTATATTTCCAATAAGCATGAGGCGTGTCAAAATGATGTCTTAAAACTTTGCCTCACTCGCTGCATGTATGCAAAATGGACTGCATGTAACGTCTTTCTTTACAGGACAGGAACTTTCATGTTAGGTCAAAGCTTTGCTCTGTGTTTTCATAGTTGTTATTTTGTGTTAATCTGTTGAATATTACTCTGAAACAACTTAACTATGAAATTTAGCACATGACGCATCTGCAACTGCACTCTTAAAATGATGTTGTTAAACTTTGCCTCACTCGCTACAGGACAGGAACTTTATGTGTTTTTGTACTTCTTTCACAGTAGCAGTGAGAAGAAAGATCATTTCATGTTAATTTGTTGAATATTACTCTGAAACAATTTAACTCTGTTTTAAATCTGTTACTTTTACTGAACTGCATTGTGCTGGAAAAGGGTACATGTGTCTCTCAGCTAAATAACTCACAGATTATATTTCCATTAAGCACGAGACGTGTCAAAATGATGTCTATAAACTTTGCCTCACTCGCTGCATGTGTGCAAAATGGACATGTAATGTCTTTCTTTACAGGACAGGAACTTTATGTGTTTTTGTAGTTCTTTAACAGAAACAGTGAGAAGGAACGATTATTTCATGTTAATCTGTTGAATATTACTCTGAAATAATTTAACTCTGTTAAAATCTGTTACTTTTACTGAACTGCATTGTGTTGGAAAAAGGGTGCATGTGTCTCTCAGCTAAATAACTCTCACAGATTATATTTCCAATAACCAGGAGATGTGTCAAAATGATGTCTTTAAACTTTGCCTCACTCGCTGCACGTGTGCATGTAACGTCTTTCTTTACAGGACAGGAACTTTCATGTGCAGTTAAAGTTTTTCTCTGTGTTTTCGTAGTTCTTATTTCGTGTTAATCTGTTGAATATTACTCTGAAACAATTTAACTATGAAACTTAGCACAAGACGCATTTGTAACTGCACTCTTAAAATGATGTCGTTAAACTTTGCCTCACTCACTACAGGACAGGAACTTTATGTGTTTTTGTACTTCTTTCACAGTAGCAGTGAGAAGAAAGATCATTTCATGTTAATCTGTTGAATATTACTAAAATGAGAAAACAAACTGATATTCTGAAATAATTTAACTCTGTTTTAAATCTGTTACTTTTACTGATTGAGTTGGAAAAGGGTGCATGTGTCTCTCAGCTAAATAACTCTCACAGATTATATTTCCAATAAGCACGAGACGTGTCAAAATGATGTCTTTAAACTTTGCCTCACTCGCTGCACGTGTGCATGTAACGTCTTTCTTTACAGGACAGGAACTTTCATGTGAGGTCAAAGCTTTGTAGTAATTGCTCTCCGTTCTTTCACAGAAACAGTGAGAAGGAATCAACATTAATTTCTCATTGACCTTGGAAGAGGAAGGACAGGACAAACCAGGAAAAAGAAGCTCCAAATGTCGGCTGGCTTCCAAAGCTCAACACATGGTGGAGCAGTAGTTGCTGTAAGTTCAGCGAGGCCGAGGTCAGAGGTACAGAGGTAGGCCGCAACTTATCTGCTGTTATGCTGTCCATATGCAGCTACATGTCATAATAAAGAAGGAGCAGCTAAGAAAAAGTTGGCGAGGGATAACTGAGACTGCATGTAAGATGTAAAGCAGAGCAGAATATTTATGCAACCACCAATTAACTGAATGACTGGACAGTCAAACAGTTTTTGCATTAACCAAACCTGACTCGGTAAATACAAAGCTAACCTAACCTTTGCCAACCTCATGTAAAACAAAACCGAGTGATATGGCTCATAAGAAAGGGTCAAGCATGGAAGGCTGCTTCACCGATGACGGGTAAGATCCCCCTGAAATCTTTGGGACAACCTAAGACAGGGACAGCCACGATTGCTTGACCCTGTCGCACACTGTGAGCAGGCACAGTGTGTGACAAGCCTTCAGCCTTAAGCTAGATGTTAAACGCCTATATTATAAGCAATTTAAGTCAACCTTTAACCAAATTAAATGGTGTAAAGGAGAAACAAATAGGCGTTAATTAAAAAAAGGCATAACTAAGGCAAAACAAAACAGTGATAAGATAGGTCAGGTATGGAAGGCTGATTCACCGATGACGGGTAAGATCCTCCTGAAAACTCTGGGACAACCTAAGGCAGGGACAGTCACGATTACTTGACCTTGCCGCACACTGTGAGCAGGCACAGTGTGCGGCAACTCTGTCACCGTAAAGTACATGGATGTTTGATAGGTTAACTTAGTTTAACTGAGGAAAAATAGAGTCATATCACTCATGAGAAAACGGTCAAGTATGGAAGACTGATTGACCGATGACGGGTAAGATCCTCCTGAAAACTGGGACAACCTAAGACAGGGACAGTCACGATTACTTGACCTTGTCGCGCACTGTGAGCAGGCACAGTGTGCGGCAGCTCCGTCACCGTGCAGTAACACAGCACAGGGTGTGACAGGACATAGAAGGGAAAAGATTACTTGAGGTTAGGCAAAAGGTTAGGGAAGAAAAAATATAGTGAAAATGTTGTGTGACCATGATCACCGTGGGATCAACAGATTTAATGTTAATGTTGGTCAAGACCTAAAGGTTGGTTAAGATAAAGCAAACAGGTTTGGTCCAGTCAGGTGGTTGTTCCATGGGGTTTCATGAAAGGCACTGGTGACATCCTGAAAACGAAGATGTTACATCATTTAATACATGAACATTTAATTGTGCCGATAACTAGGACAATGTAAAGTAAATGTGGGAAAGCTGAGACATGTAGTACTTGGTATTTTAGTCCTAGTGAAGATTTCCTCTGCCACTGCAGTCCATCAGTAGAAACGTAATGTCCTCAGCCTCCTTCAGCAACTGAATATGTCTCTACTGCATCTTATTATGGACAGCAGCAGATAGGTTATGTCCTCAGCCTCCGTCTACGGCTGACTGTCTCCTAATTACGGATACTAGTAGAAACTGTATGTCCAATAGGAGCTAAATGTCCTCAGCCTCCTTCAACAGCTGAGGTGTCTCCTCTGCAAATGGTTCTATGCAGTAGGAGCAAAATGTGTCCTCAGCCTCCTTCAACACCTGAAATGTCTCCTCTGCAAATGGTTCTATGCAGTAGGATCGAATTAATGTGCTTAGCAGCACCTGAAATGTCTCCTCTGCACGTCATAACAGACGGCAGCATCGAATTAATGTCCTCAGCCTCCTTCAACACCTGAGGTGTCTCCTCTGCAAATGGTTCTATGCAGTAGGATCGAATTAATGTCCTCAGCCTCCTTCAACACCTGAAATGTCTCCTCTGCAAATGGTTCTATGCAGTAGGATCGAATTAATGTGCTTAGCAGCACCTGAAATGTCTCCTCTGCACGTCATAATAGACGGCAGCATCGAATTAATGTCCTCAGCCTCCTTCAACACCTGAGGTGTCTCCTCTGCAAATGGTTCTATGCAGTAGGAGCAAATTAATGTCCTCAGCCTCCTTCAACACCTGAAATGTCTCCTCTGCAAATGGTTCTATGCAGTAGGATCGAATTAATGTGCTTAGCAGCACCTGAAATGTCTCTGCACGTCATAATAGACGGCAGCATCGAATTAATGTCCTCAGCCTCCTTCAACACCTGAGGTGTCTCCTCTGCAAATGGTTCTATGCAGTAGGAGCAAATTAATGTCCTCAGCCTCCTTCAACACCTGAGGTGTCTCCTCTGCAAATGGTTCTATGCAGTAGGAGAAAATTAATGTCCTCAGCCTCCTTCAACACCTGAGGTGTCTCCTCTGCAAATGGTTCTATGCAGTAGGATCAAATTAATGTCCTCAGCCTCCTTCAACACCTGAAATGTCTCCTCTGCAAATGGTTCTATGCAGTAGGAGAAAATTAATGTCCTCAGCCTCCTTCAACACCTGAAATGTCTCCTCTGCAAATGGTTCTATGCAGTAGGATCGAATTAATGTGCTTAGCAGCACCTGAAATGTCTCCTCTGCACGTCATAACAGACGGCAGCATCCAATTAATGTCCTCAGCCTCCTTCAAACACCTGAGGTGTCCTCCTCTGCAAATGGTTCTATGCAGTAGGAGCAAATTAATGTCCTCAGCCTCCTTCAACACCTGAAATGTCTCCTCTGCAAATGGTTTCTATGCAGTAGGAGCAAATTAATGTGCTTAGCAGCACCTGAAATGTCTCCTCTGCACGTCATAACAGACGGCAGAATCGAATTAATGTCCTCAGCCTCCTTCAACACCTGAGGTGTCTCCTCTGCAGATGGTTCTATGCAGTAGGAGAAAATTAATGTCCTCAGCCTCCTTCAACACCTGAAATGTCTCCTCTGCAAATGGTTCTATGCAGTAGGATCGAATTAATGTGCTTAGCAGCACCTGAAATGTCTCCTCTGCACGTCATATTAGACGGCAGCATCGAATTAATGTCCTCAGCCTCCTTCAACACCTGAGGTGTCTCCTCTGCAAATGGTTCTATGCAGTAGGAGCAAATTAATGTCCTCAGGCTCCTTCAACACCTGAAATGTCTCCTCTGCAAATGGTTCTATGCAGTAGGAGCAAAATGTGTCCTCAGCCTCCTTCAACACCTGAAATGTCTCCTCTGCAAATGGTTCTATGCAGTAGGATCGAATTAATGTGCTTAGCAGCACCTGAAATGTCTCCTCTGCACGTCATAACAGACGGCAGCATCCAATTAATGTCCTCAGCCTCCTTCAACACCTGAGGTGTCTCCTCTGCAAATGGTTCTATGCAGTAGGAGCAAAATGTGTCCTCAGCCTCCTTCAACACCTGAAATGTCTCCTCTGCAAATGGTTCTATGCAGTAGGAGCAAATTAATGTGCTTAGCAGCACCTGAAATGTCTCCTCTGCACGTCATAACAGACGGCAGAATCGAATTAATGTCCTCAGCCTCCTTCAACACCTGAGGTGTCTCCTCTGCAGATGGTTCTATGCAGTAGGAGAAAATTAATGTCCTCAGCCTCCTTCAACACCTGAAATGTCTCCTCTGCAAATGGTTCTATGCAGTAGGATCGAATTAATGTGCTTAGGCAGCACCTGAAATGTCTCCTCTGCACGTCATATTAGACGGCAGCATCGAATTAATGTCCTCAGCCTCCTTCAACACCTGAGGTGTCTCCTCTGCAAATGGTTCTATGCAGTAGGAGCAAATTAATGTCCTCAGGCTCCTTCAACACCTGAAATGTCTCCTCTGCAAATGGTTCTATGCAGTAGGAGCAAAATGTGTCCTCAGCCTCCTTCAACACCTGAAATGTCTCCTCTGCAAATGGTTCTATGCAGTAGGATCGAATTAATGTGCTTAGCAGCACCTGAAATGTCTCCTCTGCACGTCATAACAGACGGCAGCAATCCAATTAATGTCCTCAGCCTCCTTCAACACCTGAGGTGTCTCCTCTGCAAATGGTTCTATGCAGTAGGAGCAAAATGTGTCCTCAGCCTCCTTCAACACCTGAAATGTCTCCTCTGCAAATGGTTCTATGCAGTAGGATCGAATTAATGTGCTTAGCAGCACGTGAAATGTCTCCTCTGCACGTCATAATAGACGGCAGCATCGAATTAATGTCCTCAGCCTCCTTCAACACCTGAGGTGTCTCCTCTGCAAATGGTTCTATGCAGTAGGAGCAAATTAATGTCCTCAGCCTCCTTCAACACCTGAGGTGTCTCCTCTGCAAATGGTTCTATGCAGTAGGAGCAAATTAATGTCCTCAGCCTCCTTCAACACCTGAGGTGTCTCCTCTGCAAATGGTTCTATGCAGTAGGATCGAATTAATGTGCTTAGCAGCACCTGAAATGTCTCCTCTGCACGTCATAATAGACGGCAGCATCCAATTAATGTCCTCAGCCTCCTTCAACACCTGAGGTGTCTCCTCTGCAAATGGTTCTATGCAGTAGGATCGAATTAATGTCCTCAGCCTCCTTCAACACCTGAAATGTCTCCTCTGCAAATGGTTCTATGCAGTAGGAGCAAAATGTGTCCTCAGCCTCCTTCAACACCTGAAATGTCTCCTCTGCAAATGGGTTCTATGCAGTAGGATCGAATTAATGTGCTTAGCAGCACCTGAAATGTCTCCTCTGCACGTCATATTAGACGGCAGCATCGAATTAATGTCCTCAGCCTCCTTCAACACCTGAGGTGTCTCCTCTGCAAATGGTTCTATGCAGTAGGAGCACATTAATGTCCTCAGGCTCCTTCAACACCTGAAATGTCTCCTCTGCAAATGGTTCTATGCAGTAGGATCGAATTAATGTGCTTAGCAGCACCTGAAATGTCTCCTCTGCACGTCATAATAGACGGCAGCATCGAATTAATGTCCTCAGCCTCCTTCAACACCTGAAATGTCTCCTCTGCAAATGGTTCTATGCAGTAGGATCGAATTAATGTGCTTAGCAGCACCTGAAATGTCTCTGCACGTCATAATAGACGGCAGCATCGAATTAATGTCCTCAGCCTCCTTCAACACCTGAGGTGTCTCCTCTGCAAATGGTTCTATGCAGTAGGATCGAATTAATGTCCTCAGCCTCCTTCAACACCTGAAATGTCTCCTCTGCAAATGGTTCTATGCAGTAGGATCGAATTAATGTGCTTAGCAGCACCTGAAATGTCTCCTCTGCACGTCATAACAGACGGCAGCATCCAATTAATGTCCTCAGCCTCCTTCAACACCTGAAATGTCTCCTCTGCAAATGGTTCTATGCAGTAGGATCGAATTAATGTCCTCAGCCTCCTTCAACACCTGAAATGTCTCCTCTGCAAATGGTTCTATGCAGTAGGATCGAATTAATGTGCTTAGCAGCACCTGAAATGTCTCCTCTGCACGTCATAACAGACGGCAGCATCCAATTAATGTCCTCAGCCTCCTTCAACACCTGAGGTGTCTCCTCTGCAAATGGTTCTATGCAGTAGGAGCAAATTAATGTGCTTAGCAGCACCTGAAATGTCTCCTCTGCACGTCATAATAGACGGCAGAATCGAATTAATGTCCTCAGCCTCCTTCAACACCTGAGGTGTCTCCTCTGCAAATGGTTCTATGTAGTAGGAGCAAATTAATGTCCTCAGCCTCCTTCAACACCTGAAATGTCTCCTCTGCAAATGGTTCTATGTAGTAGGAGCAAATTAATGTCCTCAGCCTCCTTCAACACCTGAGGTGTCTCCTCTGCAAATGGTTCTATGCAGTAGGATCGAATTAATGTGCTTAGCAGCACCTGAAATGTCTCCTCTGCACGTCATAATAGACGGCAGCATCCAATTAATGTCCTCAGCCTCCTTCAACACCTGAGGTGTCTCCTCTGCAAATGGTTCTATGCAGTAGGAGCAAATTAATGTCCTCAGCCTCCTTCAACACCTGAGGTGTCTCCTCTGCAAATGGTTCTATGCAGTAGGATCGAATTAATGTCCTCAGCCTCCTTCAACACCTGAGGTGTCTCCTCTGCAAATGGTTCTATGCAGTAGGAGCAAATTAATGTCCTCAGCCTCCTTCAACACCTGAGGTGTCTCCTCTGCAAATGGTTCTATGCAGTAGGATCGAATTAATGTGCTTAGCAGCACCTGAAATGTCTCCTCTGCACGTCATAATAGACGTCAGCATCCAATTAATGTCCTCAGCCTCCTTCAACACCTGAGGTGTCTCCTCTGCAAATGGTTCTATGCAGTAGGATCGAATTAATGTCCTCAGCCTCCTTCAACACCTGAAATGTCTCCTCTGCAAATGGTTCTATGCAGTAGGAGCAAAATGTGTCCTCAGCCTCCTTCAACACCTGAAATGTCTCCTCTGCAAATGGTTCTATGCAGTAGGATTGAATTAATGTGCTTAGCAGCACCTGAAATGTCTCCTCTGCACGTCATATTAGACGGCAGCATCGAATTAATGTCCTCAGCCTACTTCAACACCTGAGGTGTCTCCTCTGCAAATGGTTCTATGCAATAGGAGAAAATTAATGTCCTCAGCCTCCTTCATCAACCTGAAATGTCTCCTCTGCAAATGGTTCTATGCAGTAGGATCGAATTAATGTGCTTAGCAGCACCTGAAATGTCTCCTCTGCACGTCATAACAGACGGCAGCATCCAATTAATGTCCTCAGCCTCCTTCAACACCTGAGGTGTCTCCTCTGCAAATGGTTCTATGCAGTAGGATCGAATTAATGTCCTCAGCCTCCTTCAACACCTGAAATGTCTCCTCTGCACGTCATAATAGACGGCAGAATCGAATTAATGTCCTCAGCCTC
Organism: Nibea albiflora; assembly: GCA_014281875.1. Taxonomy (NCBI): domain Eukaryota; kingdom Metazoa; phylum Chordata; class Actinopteri; family Sciaenidae; genus Nibea; species Nibea albiflora. The sequence continues at coordinate 3,624,693 of CM024805.1, read as the reverse complement.
CTTCAACACCTGAGGTGTCTCCTCTGCAAATGGTTCTATGCAGTAGGATCGAATTAATGTGCTTAGCAGCACCTGAAATGTCTCCTCTGCACGTCATGATAGACGGCAGAATCGAATTAATGTCCTCAGCCTCCTTCAACACCTGAGGTGTCTCCTCTGCAAATGGTTCTATGCAGTAGGATCGAATTAATGTCCTCAGCCTCCTTCAACACCTGAGGTGTCTCCTCTGCAAATGGTTCTATGCAGTAGGAGCAAAATGTGTCCTCAGCCTCCTTCAACACCTGAAATGTCTCCTCTGCAAATGGTTCTATGCAGTAGGATCGAATTAATGTGCTTAGCAGCACCTGAAATGTCTCCTCTGCACGTCATAACAGACGGCAGAATCGAATTAATGTCCTCAGCCTCCTTCAACACCTGAGGTGTCTCCTCTGCAAATGGTTCTATGCAGTAGGAGAAAATTAATGTCCTCAGCCTCCTTCAACACCTGAAATGTCTCCTCTGCAAATGGTTCTATGCAGTAGGATCGAATTAATGTGCTTAGCAGCACCTGAAATGTCTCCTCTGCACGTCATAATAGACGGCAGCATCGAATTAATGTCCTCAGCCTCCTTCAACACCTGAGGTGTCTCCTCTGCAAATGGTTCTATGCAGTAGGATCGAATTAATGTGCTTAGCAGCACCTGAAATGTCTCCTCTGCACGTCATAACAGACGGCAGCATCCAATGAATGTCCTCAGCCTCCTTCAACACCTGAGGTGTCTCCTCTGCAAATGGTTCTATGCAGTAGGAGCAAATTAATGTCCTCAGCCTCCTTCAACACCTGAAATGTCTCCTCTGCAAATGGTTCTATGCAGTAGGAGCAAATGAATGTCCTCAGCCTCCTTCAACACCTGAGGTGTCTCCTCTGCAAATGGTTCTATGCAGTAGGATCGAATTAATGTGCTTAGCAGCACCTGAAATGTCTCCTCTGCACGTCATAATAGACGGCAGCATCCAATTAATGTCCTCAGCCTCCTTCAACACCTGAGGTGTCTCCTCTGCAAATGGTTCTATGCAGTAGGAGCAAATTAATGTCCTCAGCCTCCTTCAACACCTGAGGTGTCTCCTCTGCAAATGGTTCTATGCAGTAGGATCGAATTAATGTGCTTAGCAGCACCTGAAATGTCTCCTCTGCACGTCATGATAGACGGCAGAATCGAATTAATGTCCTCAGCCTCCTTCAACACCTGAGGTGTCTCCTCTGCAAATGGTTCTATGCAGTAGGAGAAAATTAATGTCCTCAGCCTCCTTCAACACCTGAGGTGTCTCCTCTCCAAATGGTTCTATGCAGTAGGATCGAATTAATGTGCTTAGCAGCACCTGAAATGTCTCCTCTGCACGTCATAATAGACGGCAGCATCGAATGAATGTCCTCAGCCTCCTTCAACACCTGAGGTGTCTCCTCTGCAAATGGTTCTATGCAGTAGGAGCAAAATGTGTCCTCAGCCTCCTTCAACACCTGAAATGTCTCCTCTGCAAATGGTTCTATGCAGTAGGATCGAATTAATGTGCTTAGCAGCACCTGAAATGTCTCCTCTACACGTCATAACAGACGGCAGAATCGAATTAATGTCCTCAGCCTCCTTCAACACCTGAGGTGTCTCCTCTGCAAATGGTTCTATGCAGTAGGATCGAATTAATGTCCTCAGCCTCCTTCAACACCTGAAATGTCTCCTCTGCAAATGGTTCTATGCAGTAGGAGCAAATTGTGTCCTCAGCCTCCTTCAACACCTGAAATGTCTCCTCTGCAAATGGTTCTATGCAGTAGGATCGAATTAATGTGCTTAGCAGCACCTGAAATGTCTCCTCTGCACGTCATAATAGACGGCAGCATCGAATTAATGTCCTCAGCCTCCTTCAACACCTGAGGTGTCTCCTCTGCAAATGGTTCTATGCAGTAGGAGAAAATTTATGTCCTCAGCCTCCTTCAACACCTGAAATGTCTCCTCTGCAAATGGTTCTATGCAGTAGGAGAAAATTAATGTCCTCAGCCTCCTTCAACACCTGAAATGTCTCCTCTGCAAATGGTTCTATGCAGTAGGAGCAAATTAATGTCCTCAGCCTCCTTCAACACCTGAAATGTCTCCTCTGCAAATGATTCTATGCAATAGGATCGAATTAATGTGCTTAGCAGCATCTGAAATGTCTCCTCTGCACGTCATAATAGACGGCAGCATCGAATTAATGTCCTCAGCCTCCTTCAACACCTGAGGTGTCTCCTCTGCAAATGGTTCTATGCAGTAGGAGCAAATCAATGTCCTCAGCCTCCTTCAACACCTGAGGTGTCTCCTCTGCAAATGGTTCTATGCAGTAGGAGCAAAATGTGTCCTCAGCCTCCTTCAACACCTGAAATGTCTCCTCTGCAAATGGTTCTATGCAGTAGGAGCAAAATGTGTCCTCAGCGTCCTTCAACACCTGAAATGTCTCCTCTGCAAATGGTTCTATGCAGTAGGATCGAATTAATGTGCTTAGCAGCACCTGAAATGTCTCCTCTGCACGTCATAATAGACGGCAGCATCGAATGAATGTCCTCAGCCTCCTTCAACACCTGAGGTGTCTCCTCTGCAAATGGTTCTATGCAGTAGGAGAAAATTAATGTCCTCGGCCTCCTTCAACACCTGAAATGTCTCCTCTGCAAATGGTTCTATGCAGTAGGAGCAAATTAATGTCCTCAGCCTCCTTCAACACCTGAAATGTCTCCTCTGCAAATGGTTCTATGCAGTAGGATCGAATTAATGTGCTTAGCAGCACCTGAAATGTCTCCTCTGCACGTCATAACAGACGGCAGCATCCAATTAATGTCCTCAGCCTCCTTCAACACCTGAGGTGTCTCCTCTGCAAATGGCTCTATGCAGTAGGATCGAATTAATGTCCTCAGCCTCCTTCAACACCTGAGGTGTCTCCTCTGCAAATGGTTCTATGCAGTAGGATCGAATTAATGTGCTTAGCAGCACCTGAAATGTCTCCTCTGCACGTCATAATAGACGGCAGCATCGAATTAATGTCCTCAGCCTCCTTCAACACCTGAAATGTCTCCTCTGCAAATGGTTCTATGCAGTAGGATCGAATTAATGTGCTTAGCAGCACCTGAAATGTCTCTGCACGTCATAATAGACGGCAGCATCGAATTAATGTCCTCAGCCTCCTTCAACACCTGAGGTGTCTCCTCTGCAAATGGTTCTATGCAGTAGGATCGAATTAATGTCCTCAGCCTCCTTCAACACCTGAAATGTCTCCTCTGCAAATGGTTCTATGCAGTAGGATCCAATTAATGTCCTCAGCCTCCTTCAACACCTGAAATGTCTCCTCTGCAAATGGTTCTATGCAGTAGGATCGAATTAATGTGCTTAGCAGCACTTGAAATGTCTCCTCTGCACGTCATAACAGACGGCAGCATCCAATTAATGTCCTCAGCCTCCTTCAACACCTGAGGTGTCTCCTCTGCAAATGGTTCTATGCAGTAGGATCGAATTAATGTCCTCAGCCTCCTTCAACACCTGAAATGTCTCCTCTGCAAATGGTTCTATGCAGTAGGATCGAATTAATGTGCTTAGCAGCACCTGAAATGTCTCCTCTGCACGTCATAACAGACGGCAGCATCCAATTAATGTCCTCAGCCTCCTTCAACACCTGAGGTGTCTCCTCTGCAAATGGTTCTATGCAGTAGGATCGAATTAATGTCCTCAGCCTCCTTCAACACCTGAAATGTCTCCTCTGCAAATGGTTCTATGCAGTAGGATCGAATTAATGTGCTTAGCAGCACCTGAAATGTCTCCTCTGCACGTCATAACAGACGGCAGCATCCAATTAATGTCCTCAGCCTCCTTCAACACCTGAGGTGTCTCCTCTGCAAATGGTTCTATGCAGTAGGAGCAAATTAATGTGCTTAGCAGCACCTGAAATGTCTCCTCTGCACGTCATAATAGACGGCAGAATCGAATTAATGTCTTCAGCCTCCTTCAACACCTGAAATGTCTCCTCTGCAAATGGTTCTATGCAGTAGGATCAAATTAATGTCCTCAGGCTCCTTCAACACCTGAAATGTCTCCTCTGCAAATGGTTCTATGCAGTAGGAGCAAAATGTGTCCTCAGCCTCCTTCAACACCTGAAATGTCTCCTCTGCAAATGGTTCTATGCAGTAGGATCGAATTAATGTGCTTAGCAGCACCTGAAATGTCTCCTCTGCACGTCATAATAGACGGCAGAATCGAATTAATGTCCTCAGCCTCCTTCAACACCTGAAATGTCTCCTCTGCAAATGGTTCTATGCAGTAGGATTGAATTAATGTGCTTAGCAGCACCTGAAATGTCTCCTCTGCACGTCATATTAGACGGCAGCATCGAATTAATGTCCTCAGCCTACTTCAACACCTGAGGTGTCTCCTCTGCAAATGGTTCTATGCAATAGGAGAAAATTAATGTCCTCAGCCTCCTTCATCAACCTGAAATGTCTCCTCTGCAAATGGTTCTATGCAGTAGGATCGAATTAATGTGCTTAGCAGCACCTGAAATGTCTCCTCTGCACGTCATAATAGACGGCAGAATCGAATTAATGTCCTCAGCCTCCTTCAACACCTGAGGTGTCTCCTCTGCAAATGGTTCTATGCAGTAGGATCGAATTAATGTGCTTAGCAGCACCTGAAATGTCTCCTCTGCACGTCATGATAGACGGCAGAATCGAATTAATGTCCTCAGCCTCCTTCAACACCTGAGGTGTCTCCTCTGCAAATGGTTCTATGCAGTAGGATCGAATTAATGTCCTCAGCCTCCTTCAACACCTGAGGTGTCTCCTCTGCAAATGGTTCTATGCAGTAGGAGCAAAATGTGTCCTCAGCCTCCTTCAACACCTGAAATGTCTCCTCTGCAAATGGTTCTATGCAGTAGGAGCAAATTAATGTCCTCAGCCTCCTTCAACACCTGAAATGTCTCCTCTGCAAATGGTTCTATGCAGTAGGATCGAATTAATGTGCTTAGCAGCACCTGAAATGTCTCCTCTGCACGTCATAACAGACGGCAGAATCGAATTAATGTCCTCAGCCTCCTTCAACACCTGAGGTGTCTCCTCTGCAAATGGTTCTATGCAGTAGGAGAAAATTAATGTCCTCAGCCTCCTTCAACACCTGAAATGTCTCCTCTGCAAATGGTTCTATGCAGTAGGATCGAATTAATGTGCTTAGCAGCACCTGAAATGTCTCCTCTGCACGTCATAATAGACGGCAGCATCGAATTAATGTCCTCAGCCTCCTTCAACACCTGAGGTGTCTCCTCTGCAAATGGTTCTATGCAGTAGGATCGAATTAATGTGCTTAGCAGCACCTGAAATGTCTCCTCTGCACGTCATAACAGACGGCAGCATCCAATGAATGTCCTCAGCCTCCTTCAACACCTGAGGTGTCTCCTCTGCAAATGGTTCTATGCAGTAGGAGCAAATGAATGTCCTCAGCCTCCTTCAACACCTGAGGTGTCTCCTCTGCAAATGGTTCTATGCAGTAGGATCGAATTAATGTGCTTAGCAGCACCTGAAATGTCTCCTCTGCACGTCATAATAGACGGCAGCATCCAATTAATGTCCTCAGCCTCCTTCAACACCTGAGGTGTCTCCTCTGCAAAATGGTTCTATGCAGTAGGAGCAAATTAATGTCCTCAGCCTCCTTCAACACCTGAGGTGTCTCCTCTGCAAATGGTTCTATGCAGTAGGATCGAATTAATGTGCTTAGCAGCACCTGAAATGTCTCCTCTGCACGTCATAATAGACGGCAGCATCCAATTAATGTCCTCAGCCTCCTTCAACACCTGAGGTGTCTCCTCTGCAAATGGTTCTATGCAGTAGGATCGAATTAATGTCCTCAGCCTCCTTCAACACCTGAAATGTCTCCTCTGCAAATGGTTCTATGCAGTAGGAGCAAATTAATGTCCTCAGCCTCCTTCAACACCTGAAATGTCTCCTCTGCAAATGGTTCTATGCAGTAGGATCGAATTAATGTGCTTAGCAGCACCTGAAATGTCTCCTCTGCACGTCATAATAGACGGCAGAATCGAATTAATGTCCTCAGCCTCCTTCAACACCTGAAATGTCTCCTCTGCAAATGGTTCTATGCAGTAGGATCGAATTAATGTGCTTAGCAGCACCTGAAATGTCTCCTCTGCACGTCATAACAGACGGCAGCATCCAATTAATGTCCTCAGCCTCCTTCAACACCTGAGGTGTCTCCTCTGCAAATGGTTCTATGCAGTAGGATCGAATTAATGTCCTCAGCCTCCTTCAACACCTGAAATGTCTCCTCTGCACGTCATAATAGACGGCAGAATCGAATTAATGTCTTCAGCCTCCTTCAACACCTGAAATGTCTCCTCTGCAAATGGTTCTATGCAGTAGGATCGAATTAATGTGCTTAGCAGCACCTGAAATGTCTCCTCTGCACGTCATATTAGACGGCAGCATCGAATTAATGTCCTCAGCCTCCTTCAACACCTGAGGTGTCTCCTCTGCAAATGGTTCTATGCAGTAGGATCAAATTAATGTCCTCAGGCTCCTTCAACACCTGAAATGTCTCCTCTGCAAATGGTTCTATGCAGTAGGAGCAAAATGTGTCCTCAGCCTCCTTCAACACCTGAAATGTCTCCTCTGCAAATGGTTCTATGCAGTAGGATCGAATTAATGTGCTTAGCAGCACCTGAAATGTCTCCTCTGCACGTCATAACAGACGGCAGCATCCAATTAATGTCCTCAGCCTCCTTCAACACCTGAGGTGTCTCCTCTGCAAATGGTTCTATGCAGTAGGAGCAAAATGTGTCCTCAGCCTCCTTCAACACCTGAAATGTCTCCTCTGCAAATGGTTCTATGCAGTAGGATCGAATTAATGTGCTTAGCAGCACCTGAAATGTCTCCTCTGCACGTCATAATAGACGGCAGCATCGAATTAATGTCCTCAGCCTCCTTCAACACCTGAGGTGTCTCCTCTGCAAATGGTTCTATGCAGTAGGAGAAAATTAATGTCCTCAGCCTCCTTCAACACCTGAAATGTCTCCTCTGCAAATGGTTCTATGCAGTAGGATCGAATTAATGTGCTTAGCAGCACCTGAAATGTCTCCTCTGCACGTCATAACAGACGGCAGCATCCAATGAATGTCCTCAGCCTCCTTCAACACCTGAGGTGTCTCCTCTGCAAATGGTTCTATGCAGTAGGAGAAAATTAATGTCCTCAGCCTCCTTCAACACCTGAAATGTCTCCTCTGCAAATGGTTCTATGTAGTAGGAGCAAATTAATGTCCTCAGCCTCCTTCAACACCTGAGGTGTCTCCTCTGCAAATGGTTCTATGCAGTAGGATCGAATTAATGTGCTTAGCAGCACCTGAAATGTCTCCTCTGCACGTCATAATAGACGGCAGCATCCAATTAATGTCCTCAGCCTCCTTCAACACCTGAGGTGTCTCCTCTGCAAATGGTTCTATGCAGTAGGAGCAAATTAATGTCCTCAGCCTCCTTCAACACCTGAGGTGTCCTCCTCTGCAAATGGTTCTATGCAGTAGATCGAATTAATGTGCTTAGCAGCACCTGAAATGTCCTCCTCTGCACGTCATAACAGACGGCAGCATCCAATGAATGTCCTCAGCCTCCTTCAACACCTGAGGTGTCTCCTCTGCAATGGTTCTATGCAGTAGGAGCAAATTAATGTCCTCAGCCTCCTTCAACACCTGAGGTGTCTCCTCTGCAAATGGTTCTATGCAGTAGGATCGAATTAATGTGCTTAGCAGCACCTGAAAAGTGTCTCCTCTGCACGTCATAATAGACGGCAGAAATCGAATTAATGTCCTCAGCCTCCTTCAACACCTGAGGTGTCTCCTCTGCAAATGGTTCTATGCGTAGGAGAAAATTAATGTCCGCAGCCTCCTTCAACACCTGAAATGTCTCCTCTGCAAATGGGTTCTATTGCAGTAGGATCGAATTAATGTCCTCAGCCTCCTTCAACACCTGAGGTGTCTCCTCTGCAAATGGTTCTATGCAGTAGGAGCAAATTAATGTCCTCAGCCTCCTTCAACACCTGAAATGTCTCCTCTGCAAATGGTTCTATGCAGTAGGATTGAATTAATGTGCTTAGCAGCACCTGAAATGTCTCCTCTGCACGTCATATTAGACGGCAGCATCGAATTAATGTCCTCAGCCTACTTCAACACCTGAGGTGTCTCCTCTGCAAATGGTTCTATGCAATAGGAGAAAATTAATGTCCTCAGCCTCCTTCAACACCTGAAATGTCCTCCTCTGCAAATGGTTCTATGCAGTAGGATCGAATTAATGTGCTTAGGCAGCACCTGAAATGTCTCCTCTGCACGTCATAACAGACGGCAGCATCCAATTAATGTCCTCAGCCTCCTTCAACACCTGAGGTGTCTCCTCTTCAAATGGTTCTATGCAGTAGGATCGAATTAATTGTGCTTAGCAGCACCTGAAATGTCTCCTCTGCACGTCATGATAGACGGCAGAATCGAATTAATGTCCTCAGCCTCCTTCAACACCTGAGGTGTCTCCTCTGCAAATGGTTCTATGCAGTAGGATCGAATTAATGTCCTCAGCCTCCTTCAACACCTGAGGTGTCTCCTCTGCAAATGGTTCTATGCAGTAGGAGAAAATTAATGTCCTCAGCCTCCTTCAACACCTGAAATGTCTCCTCTGCAAATGGTTCTATGCAGTAGGAGAAAAAATTAATGTCCTCAGCCTCCTTCAACACCTGAAATGTCTCCTCTGCAAATGGTTTCTATGCAGTAGGAGCAAATTAATGTCCTCAGCCTCCTTCAACACCTGAGGTGTCTCCTCTGCAAATGGTTCTATGCAGTAGGATCGAATTAATGTGCTTAGCAGCATCTGAAATGTCTCCTCTGCACGTCATAATAGACGGCAGCATCGAATTAATGTCCTCAGCCTCCTTCAACACCTGAGGTGTCTCCTCTGCAAATGGTTCTATGCAGTAGGAGCAAATCAATGTCCTCAGCCTCCTTCAACACCTGAGGTGTCTCCTCTGCAAATGGTTCTATGCAGTAGGAGCAAAATGTGTCCTCAGCCTCCTTCAACACCTGAAATGTCTCCTCTGCAAATGGTTCTATGGCAGTAGGATCGAATTAATGTCTTAGCAGCACCTGAAATGTCTCCTCTGCACGTCATAATAGACGGCAGCATCGAATGAATGTCCTCAGCCTCCTTCAACACCTGAGGTGTCTCCTCTGCAAATGGTTCTATGCAGTAGGAGAAAATTAATGTCCTCAGCCTCCTTCAACACCTGAGGTGTCTCCTCTGCAAATGGGTTCTATGCAGTAGGAGCAAATTAATGCCCTCAGCCTCCTTCAACACCTGAAATGTCTCCTCTGCAAATGGTTCTATGCAGTAGGAGCAAATTAATGTCCTCAGCCTCCTTCAACACCTGAGGTTGTCCTCCTCTGCAAATGGTTCTATGCAGTAGGAGCAAATTAATGTCCTCAGCCTCCTTCAACACCTGAAATGTCTCCTCTGCAAATGGTTCTATGCAGTAGGATCGAATTAATGTGCTTAGCAGCACCTGAAATGTCTCCTCTGCATGTCATAATAGACGGCAGCATCGAATTAATGTCCTCAGCCTCCTTCAACACCTGAGGTGTCTCCTCTGCAAATGGTTCTATGCAGTAGGATCGAATTAATGTGCTTAGCAGCACCTGAAATGTCTCCTCTGCACGTCATAACAGACGGCAGCATCCAATTAATGTCCTCAGCCTCCTTCAACACCTGAGGTGTCTCCTCTGCAAATGGTTCTATGCAGTAGGAGCAAAATGTGTCCTCAGCCTCCTTCAACACCTGAAATGTCTCCTCTGCAAATGGTTCTATGCAGTAGAATCGAATTAATGTGCTTAGCAGCACCTGAAATGTCTCCTCCTCTGCACGTCATAATAGACGGCAGGCATCGAATTAATGTCCTCAGCCTCCTTTCAACACCTGAGGTGTCCCTCTGCAAATGGTTCTATGCAGTAGGAGAAAATTAATGTCCTCAGCCTCCTTCCAACACCGTGAAATGTCTCCTCTGCAAATGGTTTCTATGCAGTAGGAATCAAATTAATGTCCTCAGCCCTCCTTCAACACCTAAATGTCTCCTCTGCAATGGTTCTAATGCAGTAGGAGCAAATTAATGTCCTCAAGCCTCCTTCAACACCTGAAATGTCTCCTCTGCAAATGGTTCTATGCAGTAGGAGCAAATTAATGTCCTCAGCCTCCTTCAAACACCTGAAATGTCTCCTCTGCAAATGGTTCTATGCAGTAGGATCGAATTAATGTGCTTAGGGCAGCACCTGAAATGGTCTCCTCTGCATGTCATAATAGACGGCAGCATCGAATTAATGTCCTCAGCGCTCATTCAACACCTGAGGTGTCTCCTCTCAAATGGTTCTATGCAGTAGGAGAAAATTAATGTCCTCAGCCTCCTTCAACACCTGAGGTGTCTCCTCTGCAAATGGTTTTATGCAGTAGGAGCAATTAATGTCCTCAGCCTCCTTCAACACCTGAAATGTCTCCTCTGCAAATGGTTTCTATGCAGTATGATCGAATTAATGTGCTTAGCAGCACCTGAAATGTCTCCTCTGCACGTCATAACAGACGGCAGCATCCATTAATGTCCTCAGCCTCCTTCAACAACCTGAGGTGTCTCCTCTGCAAATGGTTCTATGCAGTAGGAGCAAATTAATGTGCTTAGCAGCACCTGAAATGTGTCCTCTGCACGTCATAATAGACGGCAGAATCGAATTAATGTCCTCAGGCCGTCCTTCAACACCTGAGGTGTCTCCTCTGCAAATGGTTCTATGCAGTAGGAGCAAATTAATGTCCTCAGCCTCCTTCAACACCTGAAATGTCTCCTCTGCAAATGGTTCTATGCAGTAGGAGCAAATTAATGTCCGCAGCCTCCTTCATACACCTAGGTGTCTCCTCTGCAAATGGTTCTATGCAGTAGGAGCAAATTAATGTCCTCAGCCTCCTTCAACACCTGAAATGTCTCCTCTGCAAATGGTTCTATGCAGTAGGATCGAATTAATGTGCTTAGCAGCACCTGGAAAATGTCTCCTCTGCACGTCATAATAGACGGCAGAATCGAATTAATGGCCTCAGCCTCCTTCATCACCTGAAATGTCTCCTCTGCAAATGGTTCTATGCAGTAGGATCGAATTAATGTGCTTAGCAGCACCTGAAATGTCTCCTCTGCACGTCATAATAAGACGGCCAGCATCGAATTAATGTCCTCAGCCTCCTTCAACACCCGAGTTGTCTCCTCTGCAAATGGTTCTATGCAGTAGGATCGAATTAATGTGCTTAGCAGCACCTGAAATGTCTCCTCTGCATGTCATGAATAGAGCGGCAGCATCGAATTAATGTCCTCAAGCCTCATTCAACACCTGAGGTGTCTCCTCTGCAAATGGTTCTATTCAGTAAGGAGAAAATTATGTCCTCAGCGTCCTTCAAACACCTGAAATGTCTCCTCTGCAAATGGTTCTATGCAGTAGGAGAAAATTAATGTCCTCAAGCCTCCTTCAACACCTGAAATGTCTCCTCTGCAATGGTTCTATGCAGTAGGAGAAAATAATGTCCTCAGGCCTCCTTCAAACCTGAAATTGTCCTCCGCTAGCAAATGGTTCTATGCAGTAGGATCGAATTAATGTGCTTAGCAGCACCTGAAATGTCTCCTCTGCACGTCATAATAGACGGCAGAATCGAATTAATGTCCTCAGCCTCCTTCATCACCTGAAAGGTCTCCTCTGCAAATGGTTCTATGCAGTAGGATCGAATTAATGTGCTTAGCAGCACCTGAAATGTGCTCCTCTGCACGTCATCATAGACGGCAGCATCGAATTAATGTCCTCAGCCTCCTTCAACACCTGAAATGTCTTCTCTGCAAATGGTTCTAATGCAGTAGGAGCAATTAATGTGCTTAACACAGCACATGAAATGTCTCTTCTGAACACGGTTTCTAGCCAGTAGGAGGAAGTTAATGTCCTTAGCCTCCTTCGGCACCTGAAATATCTCCTTTGCGCCTGTCAATGGCCGCAGGAGCAAATTAATGTTCTCAGCCTCTTTCAGCACCTAAAATGTTTCCCCTGCACCTGGTAATAGACAGCATGGGCCACCATACCAGCCACCATGGGCCACCATACCATACCGGCGATTCCGGCATCTTCTGCGAAAAGCTGTCTGCTGAGATGACAAAGATAACAACTGTGCATCGCTAATGTAGACTACGGAGTATTTCCAGTTTCTTTCTGTCAGATTGTTTAAATGTATTGTAAAATGACAAAATGATTTTTGTTTCATTGATTTCTGGTGAGATGAATTCACCAATCAATGAAACAATAAATATATTCAATGCACCAGAAACACTTTGTCGGCAGGTTTTAGGGTCTTTTGTAATGAATTCACCACCTGTAGTCTCAGTCAAAGTCTTTTTGGACCGGAAAAAGTGTAATGACAAAAAAGGTTTTGCACTGCTACTACTACAGTATACAGCAATAGTAAATATGCCCCGTCATTGTTTGTACTTGTACAAACTTTTTAGGGTTGCTTTGTACAAAGCCATGTAAAAATAAGCAACAAAAGTGATGGATGAGATTTATCGTGATCTGGCGTCTTGCATCACTCTTGAGTCACCGAAGACGCCAAAGGGCATATTCTCTGCTAACTCTTAATTGCTTGCTGAGCTAATTACTGTACACTATTGGAAGAATAGAAAGGAATGACGAGGACTAGCAGGCACATGTAGGACCGAGCCGCTCACTGCTCTGAATCTGCCTCAAGCTTTAAAAAGTATCAAATCTGTTATCCAGCTTTCATCTATTATATCTATAACTTTCATTTATATCACATGGTCTTCATCAGCAGGTTGGATTTAACATTTGAGCTCTGTCTTAATTAATGATTAATCATTAATTACTGTTTCAAATGCTGAAAACAAATTTTTACTTCTCTTAGAATTTTAAATGTACAACTAAAGATGTAGAAGAAGTACTTATTTACAAGTACAAAGCACTTCTACTTATTTGTACATGCAACATCCAATACTATAAAATATATATGCACACAAAGTATTCTGTGCTGGAGAGGAAGGAAGCTGAATCCTAAAATAAAACCTCTCCTGTAATCTCAGAGCAAGATAAATGAGATTACATTAAAATACTTGTAGTAGAGTTACTTGACTCGAAGACTGGACATTGGAGTATTGTTGCTTTGTGGTACTTTTGCTGCAGTGAAATGATCTGAACACATCGTCCACCACCGGCTTGGGCTTAAAGTCTAAAATAAATCATAAAGTTCATTAAGTGGCTTTTAAAAAAAGGAAATCTAAACGGTGCAAAGAAACAGACCTCTGTTGTACTGATCGCTGATCACAAGCCTCTACATGTGATCAGATTGATGCTCCATCAATCAAGGCCAGGTCAAAGTCCCCACCCCACCCCCAAAGCTCCCACCTGTGCTTAGCCTACACGAGTTCACAGGATAGTGAATACATGCTGTTCAGGAGGGGCAGCAGTAAGCAGCTGAGTGTGGAAGACAAATTAAAAGGAGGAGGAAAAGACCAGAGGAGAGCCATGCTGAGGATGAAGCCCGTCGCTGTTGTCGGGTTGCTGAGGTCTTCTCTCAGCGGGACACTCTGCACCTCTAAGCAGCTGCGACGGTCTGATCAAGCCGATATCTGTCAGCAGTGAAGATGTAAGTGCACCACGTCTGTTCTCAGGTTCAGCTGATTTCAACACAGACAGATAAATCTTCTCTTTGAGTCTGCCAGATGTTTGTCTTGTCCTCTCTTCGAGTTGTGAAAGACAAGGAAACACAGCTCTTTTTTTTTCAATCAAATATCAAGATTCAGTCATACATTATATTCACACAACCCTCTACTGTCTTCAGTTTTAAATAGACCTAACTTATAATCTGTTTTAAAGATGTGAACTTAGATCCATAACTTCATAACTCGGTGAAACATGTAGAAATTAGGACTGGAGTTAAGAGCTTACAGCTGTTAAAAGTCTAATAAGACTGTGCTCTTCCAGAATTCCATGGTTTTATTGGCTTATGCATGTTTAATTTAGTATATCATACAAAGATTGAGAAACACATTATTCTGTCTGTGTCCTCCAGATATTGGGGAGTTGGCTGTACATCGGTTGGGAGCTCTGACCTCCCGGGAAGCCGCTCCTTGGGGCCGTCTGATGACCAGCATCTTACTGACGTCACTGCGAACCGCCCAGAGCAACATCCTGAACATCGTCCAGACTCAGAGAGTGTAAATAAATCACCAGCACACACCATCACAACACTGACGGCTGCATTTTTCTGCTGAAATGAGGCTTCTCCCCCCACAGGAATTTATAAAGATGAATCCTCGTTAATAGTTTGTAAAGCCTTTGGTTTAATTCAGTATTTTAGTGTGTTTTTAGCCTGTACTTTTACACACTACGTATATTTCCTTGCATATAGTTTTATGTAAGTAACATTTTAATTGCAGAACTTACTTCCGCACACCAGCTCAAAGACACTTTTCATTTTCTCACTAAAGAATCAAACATTATATTTGGATATAACTTTATTGTTTCCTTCATAGATATGGCCAATGTTCCAAGGTACTATACAACGTGACCTTTGGAAACAGCACAATGTCAATTGGTGAGTGATGAAGAGACTTTTCGGAAGTTAAAATCTTCATTCAAACAATCGCACTCATACACACATAATTTCTTTTTTCCACAGAGCAACCTTTTTACCTCAAAGAAGGCTACCTGCCGACGGACTGCTCCGACTGTCTGGTGGCCTATGAAGAAATTATAGCTGGCAAAGACAAATTCACCAGCCTTCTTCTTTTTAGTAAGACATCAGTCCTTCCTCTTTTTGGTCTTTTTAGTTTGACATTGTTTCTAACTAACATCTTTACTTCCAGGCAGGAGGAAGAGTGTCTCGCCTTCTGACGTGGAGATACTCAAGAGACAGGCAGAATGTCTCCAGATGCCGTCGCCTATGATTATAGACACAAACTACGGTCAGAGGTTTGCCATTTTCCATCATGTCATACAGAGTTTGTTTGTTTTGTGACTTTTTTTTTTGTCTGCACACAGAAATCTGCCAAGACAACATGCCATCCTATGACGGGCTGACTGCCTACCACTCCTTATTGGAGAACAAGATGGGACAACGAATAGCAAGACTCCTGGGGTCCATTTCACAAAGGTGAAACGAGTTCTGACGGTGCAGGAATGAGGAAATCAAAAGGAGCGTGTGGCTCTGAAAGTGGGCGGAGACAGAGAGAAACTCGAGGTTTCTTCAGGAAAACCTGCTCCCGACCAGGTTAGATTCACGGAGTCTGTTACTATGGCAACTGACCACAAGGTTAAGTTACCTCTCTTTGCGAAAGACATAGGGTCCGTTTCACAAAGAAGGTTCAACAAACTCTGAGTCAAATCCTTAACTCTGAGTTGATCTACTCTGAGATAGGAAACTCTGAGTTTTCGGTTTCACAACAGCTGATTTGAGGTAGTTTGATCAACTCAGAGTAGTTTCACCTGGAGTTAAACATGTGCACCACAGACATTTAAAGCCAACATCAATGGAGCCCAGATTCAACGATTAAACAGGGGAACTGACAGGAAGAGGGC
This sequence comes from Nibea albiflora, assembly GCA_014281875.1. Classification (NCBI taxonomy): domain Eukaryota; kingdom Metazoa; phylum Chordata; class Actinopteri; family Sciaenidae; genus Nibea; species Nibea albiflora. Next base: position 3,609,012 of record CM024805.1, on the reverse strand, counting down.
AGCATTTTTCACCCCAATGGAGTTATTGACATATTGATGACTGCATATGGAGATTTTGAGCATGTCTTAAGAAAGAAGTTAAAGAGAGGGAGAGGGGTTGGGAGAGCATTGCTGCTTGGGTCAATGCGTAAGTTTACATGTAATATTTTGCAATCACAATGACTATTGACAGATATTAGTTAAACTATGAGGAAGTGCTTAACACTGTGAAACTTCTTGGTCTACATGTACCTGCACATTAATGCTGTGAATGGACTTCCTATTCATATAATCAGCCTCATTATGTGAGGGAGCCGTGATGGGGATGTGCATGCCATCTATGCAGCTAATCACACTGGGAAATCCTAAAACAAATAAAAATTACTAATCCAAGTCTGAGGTGGCAGCACAATGTCATAATACAGCCTGATATTAAAGGATCCTAAACGATCCTGTGGAACTCTTCCTTGATGGCCCTGACAGGTTTGTGTCCAGGGAAGATGGCAAATGTGGGTAACAGCGTTTTCAGGGCGAGGCAGACTCTTCTGATCGCCCTGGGGCGGTCACTTAACCCGCTAGGCCACGGGCCGCCCCTCGACTGGTGATGTTTGAAATGTGCGGACGGATGAGGTTGTGTACGTAAATGATGGACTGCGAAGTAAAATGGTACCGCTCAAAAAGAAAATTGTCCGGGAGGGCTCTCTCCCGACAGATATTTAATTCCCTGCACGGGATTGCTGCACATTCATCCACGGGATCGCGGTCAAAAGGACACGCCATGTTCATGGTAAAAAGTTGACACCAAACGTTGCCTACTGGAATTAGAGGATGACTTAAATCTGTCAGCCGGCGAGTTCTGACAGCGCAGGAATGAGGAAATGAAAAGGAGCGTGTGGCTCTGAAAGTGGGCGGAGACAGAGAGAAACTCGAGGTTTCCTCAGGAAAACCTGCTCCCGACCAGGTTAGAGTCACGGAGTATGTTACTACGGCAACTGACCGCGAGGTTACGTTACCTCTCTTTGTGAAACAGGTTAGAGTTACCCCTCTCTCCCTGGTTTGACTGACCCTCCTTTGTGAAACGGAAAACTCTGAGTTTCTGTGATTCCAGGGTTAACAGACTCGGAGTTTTCCATAAACCTGCTTCGTGAAACGGACCCCTGGACTTAATTATGATAAATATTATGATAACGCTGTTTTCATAGCCAATGAGATGCGCTGGTGTTGACCTTGTGCTGTGACTGTCAATAACCATATGTTAACCTCCTATTCTCCTCAAATTTCCCAACACTTTTTACCCTCGGGGTCACTCTGACCCCAGGTATATTTGCCTCCAGAGAATGATTTACAGAAAATTGTTGCCCACGTTTTTGTGTAAGACACCTTGTTTATTTGTTGTATACATAAATAAGCCCTTGATAATGAAAGCTGACCTGTTCTCTAGTACCACCATCAGGCCAAAGTTAAACCATCAGGCCAAAATTAGAATTAATTCATCTTGAAAAGTTTTCATAACAATCTTCTCAAATTTACTGACAAAATTAAGGACCACAAGAGTATTCACCCTAGTGGTTTTGGTGATGATATGACCTTTCCTGTAGTGCCACCATCAGGTATGCACATTCATGACTCTCACAGAATGAACCATATTGATTGATGTTGGTGACCTGATTTGTACACCCCTGCCAAAATAAGCAAGCCAATGTAGGCTTCCAAGTCAGCTACATCCAAGTCTCTCCAACTGTCCCCATACACGCACTTCCCCTCTAAATTTGTTGTTATGAAGAGTTCAAATAATGATTTGATGTCTTCACTGTGGCTGACTGCAAATCTGGTGGGGCCTGGAACCATTTTGTTGACATTAGTAGCACTAAGTCTACTCTGCTGTTGATGTGGGGAACCATGTTATCTTTCTCTTTTTGGAGGTGACCATGTCTGCTGGTTGTTGAAAGGAGGGTCAACATTCTCATTCTCATCAGATGAGAATCCCTCAAAATCAGGGTCAACCTCAACACAATCCCCAGTTTGAGTTCAGATAGTCACACACAGACCTTCATGTCCATGGTTGGAATAGTTGTTTTCTTTACCCCCCTTTCATGTATCAACTCAAAGGTATCACCTCTGCACCTGTAGGTGTGGGGTTATTAGGTCACACACAGAGTATGGTATGGTATGTACCATACTAACCACAGCTATCACACTTGGAAAAACTTGCTTGATTTATGATTTCAGCTACACAACAATCTTTGTTGTATTTTATGTGTCTACTCTGCTCTAAACATTTTAAATAGGCTACAAGTCTGAGGTACAGGCAAGCCAGTTTAGCCATGCCATGCACTTAGCACACGCACGATTGTCTCTCTTTTACTCAACAAGAAATATTAAAGTAGTTTCCATTGCTGGTGGCCACGTTTTCTGTTGGGTGGCGGTGTGTTTCTCACATTCTGCCCCCCTCCTCAGCTCAACACGCTTTTGGAATTCAGTCCGTATAGCTGACAAAACGATATGTGCTGTAGTCACAGCCTTTGTTGTCATCCAGCCGTGAACGAAGGAGGCTGTACTCCTAAGTTAGGAAGAACAGTCCCCTTCTGTTTCTGACTGGAGTTTACGCGAGCACAGCGAGGAAGCAGCATTCTGGGAGTGGGGGCGAGCAACGGCACGGCAGTTGAGGTGAGCAAGTGAGGGTGTTGCGAGACGTCCAGTGGACTCACTCCAACTTGCAGCCTACAATCCGTCTGCTCTGAAGGGGGGGCTACAATGAGAGACACCACGCGAGAGAACATAAATCCTGATGGAGATGCCGGGGATTGAACTCAGGGCCTCATACATGCAAAGCATGCGCTCTCCCACTGAGCTACATCCCCTATGGTAGTGCTAAACCACTACGGGTGTAATGCGCCATCCGGCCACTGCGGCTTTGGCGCTGTAACAGCTTCAGCTGAATGAATGAAAACTGAGTGACAGGAGAAGAGCAGAGCAGAAGCGAGCAGAGGCAACATTGAGATTAACACATCCACTTTGTACAGCACCGCATTTGTTTCATCCAACAAAGGTAAGTGACTTTTATACGAAAAGTATAAAAAAAAAAAAAGTATTATAAAAAGTATTATATGTAAAGAAACGGTGCATGGTAGTGGGGTAGCAGTGTAATATATATGACATATATGTCAGTATAGTACTGCACCACTACAGTAACGGGGGCAGGGGGGAGGGGGAGGGGGTGAAGTAGAGTTCAGGGCAATTTCAGGACTGTTTCAAGTTGCCCATAACACCCCAAAGCCCCAGGGTGCCTGCTTAGATGCTTAGATGACAAACTCTGTCCCCACCGCTGTCCTCCTCTATTTTAATTATTACAATGCACAGACATATTAAATTCAAATTAAATTAAATGCAGTGCTAAGACAGTAACTGATCCTGTATGAAAAACACACACACACACACACACACACAAAATGTTTTACAGTTAGATTAAAGGTCAAATCTTACACATCACATACATGTCTAATATGTTTTTTCCTCATATGTCACAGGTTAACATGGAAAAAAAGGATCCAACTGATGCAGCTAAGCTGCTGAAGGACAACCCTTCTCTGCAGGACAAGTCTGCACCTCTGAGGGAGGACACAGTCAAACAAAATGCCCAGACTGTGGTCCGCCAGAGAGGAGGGGACATCTCAGACAGGAAAGAGGTGCTGGGGGAATTCATACTGCAGTTTGAAAAGTATAAGGGGAAGTCATTTCAGTGGCTTTTAGAAAATGATGTCGGCTACACAGTCTACTCGTCAAACACAGAGAGAAAGAAGAGGCTGCAGGAGTGTGTACAACAGAGGAGCACAAGAAGGCCAGCTTGTTGTCTTTGGTTATGCCCGCAGCTTTGAAGAAATCATATCTCTCCTGCGTTTTGAATCACAAAAGCCCACATCTCAAGCAGCTTCAGAGGACGATCAGCTGGTTGGCTTTGGCCGTCGTGCCAAGAGCACTTGGCGGGAGGTGTGGGAAAACAGGGCTGATGGCTTTGCAGCCTTCATCATGAACTCCAAGTGTTATCCAGGGTCTCGGATGTGCAAACTACAGGCTTATCTGAGAAAGAAGCCAGCATCTCTCCCCTCGCCACCTGTTCCTCAAGTGCACGTCATGAACCCATGAGTATGTTTTACAGTATACATAAATGTATATATAGTGTATTTTTTATACTTGCTTTATACCTGTATTCAAATTACATCTCACTAATTCTTTTTGTCGCTGTCACAGTGATGGAAGATGATAAGGAGCTGGAGAAAGCAATGCAGAGCATATCACCCACCAAGGAGCTACAGTGCTGTAAGTGCATTTTTGCTTGATTTTCTTTTAAGTGAACATTCAGAATACTTTGGGTCAAAAGGTGTTATTAAATCTGAGTCTAAACTATCGAATTTTTTTGTCTATTGCCAGCTGCTACTCTGTCATCTTCTTCTGTACCAGGACGAGCTACAAGAGTGAAAACAGGTTTTGTGAAAGTTCACACGTCATATTGAGCTCCAAAATGGAACCGTGAACTAAACTGTGTGTTGAACTGTGGGTTGTTTGTCTGTCCTAGTAGTCCCCACCAGGCCTACAGTGCCCCTTCCACCTGAGCTGCAGTTTCTGGCCAAAGAGCTTGATATTCCTCAGCAAACTGAAGGTCCTGTCTCAGCACCAGGTATGTATTATGGCCTAATTTTAATATTCACTTTCCCCCGAAAACCGAAGACTATTACACACAAGATAATTAAATGAAACAAATAAATACATTTTCAGGAACTGTGCCACCTTCTGAGACCTCCTCTTCTGCTCTTACACCCGAACCACCACACAGTAAGAACTGTCTTCTTAAGTGTTACTGTGCTTTAGAATAGTCTATATCATACAGTCTATAATAGGGAGAATAAAACGTATAAATGTTATGACATCCCACAAATTTATTTTTTCATTTTTCATCAATGTTTTATCAGCTGGTTCTTTGGTTGTTGATGTTGTCCCCCCACCAAGACTCAGACCAACACCTAAGACAACTGATAGTACGATATTTTTTAAAAATCTATATCTTTTATCTTTTTTAAATTACTGCATGTCACTAATTCTGTATTTGTTTTTTTCCTTGGTCCCACAGCTGGGGCTTCTGTTTTTGGTGCCCCACCGGTACAGAGACAAGACCAGGACACAAGCAACTGGACCTGTTCTCATCATCAGAACATGTCGATGAGGACAGAGCTCCAGTCTCTGGGATTGTGGCCTGGATTCTATCACATGATCAAGCCAGGAAATGCTCTTTCATTATGGCGTTTCCCTCCACAACCAGAACTCATAGACACTGTTTCTGAGCTCCCATCCTGCAATTTCTTTCAGCTGCACCTATTTTTTATCTGGAAACCAGAGAGTGATGTCATGGTGAAACAATTACATACTCCCAAGACTTCATGGTTGTCTAAAGCCACAGGCTTCGTCATTCTATGCCATGGAAAAGGAGAGGTGGACGACAGAGAGAAACAAATAGAAATTTGATCTTGTGTCAATCTTATAAATAATTCTAGTTGTTCATATATATATATGTGTGTGTGTGTGGGTGTGTGTGCAAGTATCTAAGTGATCTTATATATTTATAATCGCTCTCGTTATATATTTCTATGCATGAGAACTCAGAAACTTTTTTCCATTCGTTTAAGTCCTTCTTGTTTTGATCAATATTCTTGTTTGATAAGTTAATTTCCCAAGTTCTAAAAATGTAATAAAACACTGATTTCAAAGTTAAGATTTTCTTTTGCTTGATTTCATCATAAAATCACCGGCCAACTTATTTTTTAATGGTAGGACAAATACGATGACACTATACTTTTTTGTTCATATAACAGAATGAGTTTATTTCAAAATATTTTAGCTGTGTAATAATATTCCTCTATAAATATCATAACTAAAATCAGTACTATTGCCAGGAAAAGCAAATTCAGTACCAAGGACAGCGTTGGCTGTGCGTTACAGGTATCCGTGGCTGGCCCGCGCGTGGAATGCAGCTATGCTCACCACTATACCACCATCGCTGTGGAAAAGTGAAAATGAATGAAATGAAAAAACCACTTGGCCGAGTGGTTAAGGCGATGGACTAGAAATCCATTGGGGTCTCCCAGCACAGGTTCGAATCCTGCTGACAACGGCTGGGTCTTTTAAACATAGCCCACAGCAAGCCAGAGGGAATCTGAACGTGAGCAAACACTGCACAGTGGCCATTTGCAAGTGCTTGTCAGAAAGCACTGCCATGCACTGGGCAACCTGCGTGTGTTTGAATCACGTCAAAACAGAGCTTCCTCTACTCAATAAAGTGGAGGTTGCACTGCGTACAAACGGTTGTCTGTAGTTACCAGAGAGCAAAACAGCACTTTCAGACCACGGCTTTCCCACTCTTCCTCCGCTTTTTCCTCCCGTCTCTACTTGTAGAACTCCTGACACAAACCGCTGAGTCTGCAGTGTCATTTTTCCCTTTTCCGCAGCGATGGTGGTATAGTGGTGAGCATAGCTGCCTTCCAAGCAGTTGACCCGGGTTCGATTCCCGGCCATCGCAGCTGGTTTAGATCTTCTTTTTGGCCCATGCAACTCTGGATAGAGTTTTCTCCAACACAGAATTGACTGATGTCTTAGTATACACCTCTGCTCCGGCTGAGTTGTTCAAAGGTTCTATAGTCAGTGACGCGTTTGCTAATTAGCTGCAGGCAAGTTACACTACACGTCGAGCTGTTCTTGCACGTTTGCCGCGCGTCTCCGCTGTCTTCAGAGCGGCACACGCAGGGGATGTAGCTCAGTGGGAGAGCGCATGCTTTGCATGTATGAGGCCCCAGGTTCAATCCCCGGGATCTCCATCAGGTTTTATGTTCTCTCGCGTGGTGTCTCTCAGTGTAGCCCCCATTCAGATTGTAGGCTGCAAGTTGGAGCGAGTCCGCTGGACGTCTCGCAACAACCTCACTCGCTCACCTCAACTGCTGTGCCGTTGCTCGCCTCTGCCCCCTGCCATGACCACAGCACATGTCGTTTTGTCAGCTATAGGACTGAATTCCAAAACCGTGTTGAGCTGAGGAGGGGGGCAGAATGTGAGAAACACACCGCCACCCAACAAAACGTGGCCACCAGCAATGGAAACTGCTTTAATATTTCTTGTTGAGTAAAAGAGAGACAATCGTGCGTGTGCTAAGTTGTTTGTGTGATGAAAACATCAAAAGATTAAATGAGGTAGTGAAGAATAGGGGTATTCTATCCATTTTCTCAGCCAGCCAGCCAGACAGCCGGCTCAAAGTGGTTGTCGTGGCCGAGTGGTTAAGGCGATGGACTAGAAATCCATTGGGGTCTCCCCGCGCAGGTTCGAATCCTGCCGACAACGGCTGGGTCTTTTAAACATAGCCCACAGCAAGCCAGAGGGAATCTGAACGTGAGCAAACACTGCACAGTGGCCATTTGCAGTGTCAGAAAGCACTGCCATGCACTGGGCAACCTGCGCGGGTTTGAATCACGTCAAAACAGAGCTTCCTCTACTCAATAAAGTGGAGGTTGCACTGTGTACAAACGGTTGTCTAAGTGTTACTGTTAGTTACCAGAGAGCAAACAGCACTTTCAAACCATGGCTTTCCCACTCTTCCTCCGCTTTTTCCTCCCGTCTCTACTTGTGGAATTCCTGACACAAACCGCTGAGTCTGCAGTGTCATTTTTCCCTTTTCCACAGCGATGGTGGTATAGTGGTGAGCATAGCTGCCTTCCAAGCAGTTGACCCGGGTTCGATTCCCGGCCATCGCAGCTGGGCTAGATCTTCTTCTTGGCCCATGTTTACGGGACACGTACGATTGCTTTTGTGGACTAGGACTTGATATGCCCTCCCGTTTGACAGCAATTTACACCTCGTTCCATGTCACCCTGGTGGCTCCCGTGACCACCCTTGTGTCTAGAGAAGATGGCCGTATAAAACCCAGCTGTCTCTATTCCATGAAGCTCCATCAACAAGTATTTCTCAAGTCAGACATCAGATTGTGTCACCCCGACGACTCCCATGGTCACACCTCTGAAATGCATGGGACTCGTTGGTCGTCATTAGAGGCCCGTTGAGTGGATGAGTAGTGAAAACGGCGAATCCTCTGCCCTTCCCTCCACGTGCGTAACTCTGGATAGAGTTTTTCTCCAACACAGATTGACTGATGTCTTAGTATACACCTCTGCTCTGCTGAGTTGTTCAAAGGTTCTATAGTCAGTGACGCGTTTGCTAATTAGCTGCAGGCAAGTTACACTACACGTCGAGTTGTTCTTGCCGCCGTTTGCCGCACGTCTCCGCTGTCTTCGGAGCAGGCACACGCAGGGGATGTAGCTCAGTGGGAGAGCGCATGCTTTGCATGTATGAGGCCCCGGGTTCAATCCCCGGCATCTCCATCAGGTTTTATGTTCTCTCTCGTGGTGTCTCTCGTTGTAGCCCCCATTCAGACGGATTGTAGGCTGCAAGTTGGAGCGAGTCCACTGGACGTCTCGCAACACATCACTTGCTCACCTCACTGCCGTGCCGTTGCTCGCCTCAACCCTGCTGCTTCCTCGCTGTGCTCGTGTAAACTCCAGTCAGAAACCTGTTCTTCCTAACTTAGCCCTCCTTCGTCACGGCTGGATGACAACAAAGCTGACACATGTCGTTTTGTCAGCTATACGGACTGAATTCCAAAACCGTGTTGAGCTGAGGAGGGGGGCAGAATGTGAGAAACACACCGCCACCCAACAGAAAAACGTGGCCACCAGCAATGGAAACTGCTTTAATATTTCTTGTTGAGTAAAAGAGAGACAATCGTGCGTGTGCTAAGTTGTTTGTGTGATGAAAACATCAAAATATTAAATGAGGTAGTGAAGAATACGGGGTATTCTATCCATTATCTCAGCCAGCCAGCCAGACAGCCGGCTCAAAGTGGTTGTCGTGGCGAGTGGTTAAGGCGATGGACTAGAAATCCATTGGGGTCTCCCCGCGCAGGTTCGAATCCTGCCGACAACAGCTGGGTCTTTTAAACATAGCCCACAGCAAGCCAGAGGGAATCTGAACGTGAGCAAACACTGCACAGTGGCCATTTGCAGTGTCAGAAAGCACTGCCATGCACTGGGCAACCTGCGCGGGTTTGAATCACGTCAAAACAGAGCTTCCTCTACTCAATAAAGTGGAGGTTGCACTGCGTACAAACGGTTGTCTAAGTTACTGTTAGTTACCAGAGAGCAAACAGCACTTTCAAACCACGGCTTTCCCACTCTTCCTCCGCTTTTTCCTCCCGTCTCTACTTGTGGAACTCCTGACACAAACCGCTGAGTCTGCAGTGTCATTTTTCCCTTTTCCGCAGCGATGGTGGTATAGTGGTGAGCATAGCTGCCTTCCAAGCAGTTGACCCGGGTTCGATTCCCGGCCATCGCAGCTGTTTAGATCTTCTTTTTGGCCCATGCAACTCTGGATAGAGTTTTCTCTCCTCCACACAGATTGACTGATGTCTTAGTATACACCTCTGCTCTGCTGTTGTTCAAAGGTTCTATAGTCAGTGACGCGTTTGCTAATTAGCTGCAGGCAAGTTACACTACACGTTGAGTTGTTCTTGCACGTTTGCCGCGCGTCTCCGCTGTTTCAGCAGGCCCCCACACGCAGGATGTAGCTCAGTGGGAGAGCGCATGCTTTGCATGTATGAGGCCCCGGGTTCAATCCCCGGCATCTCCATCAGGATTTATGTTCTCTCGCGTGGTGTCTCTCAGTGTAGCCCCCCATTCAGATTGTAGGCTGCAAGTTGGAGCGAGTCCCTGGACGTCTCGCAGCAACCCTCACTCGCTCACCTCAACTGCTTTGCCGTTCCTCGCCTCTGCCCCCTTCCCATGACCACAGCACATGTCGTTTTGTCAGCTATACGGACTGAATTCCAAACCGTGTTGAGCTGAGGAGGGGGGCAGAATGTGAGAAACACACCGCCACCCAACAGAAACGTGGCCACCAGCAATGGAAACTGCTTTAATATTTCTTGTTGAGTAAAAGAGAGACAATCGTGTGTGTGCTAAGTTGTTTGTGATGATGAAACATCAAAATATTAAACAAGGTAGTGAAGAATACGGGGTATACTATCCATTATCTCAGCCAGCCAGCCAGACAGCCGGCTCAAAGTGGTTGTCGTGGCCGAGTGGTTAAGGCGATGGACTAGAAATCCATTGGGGTCTCCCCGCGCAGGTTCGAATCCTGCCGACAACGGCTGGGTCTTTTAAACATAGCCCACAGCAAGCCAGAGGGAATCTGAACGTGAGCAAACACTGCACAGTGGCCATTTGCAGTGCTCAGAAAGCACTGCCATGCACTGGGCAAACCTGCGCGGGTTTGAATCACGTCAAAACAGAGCTTCCTCTACTCAATAAAGTGGAGGTTGCACTGCGTACAAACGGTTGTCTAAGGTTACTGTTAGTTACCAGAGAGCAAACAGCACTTTCCAACGTGGCTTTCCCACTCTTCCTCCGCTTTTTCCTCCCGTCTCTACTTGTGGAATTCCTGACACAAACCGCTGAGTCTGCAGTGTCATTTTTCCCTTTTCCACAGCGATGGTGGTATAGTGGTGAGCATAGCTGCCTTCCAAGCAGTTGACCCCGGGTTCGATTCCCGGCCATCGCAGCTGGCTAGATCTTCTTCTTGGCCCATGTTTACGGGACACGTACATTGCTTTTGTGGACTAGGACTTGATATGCCCTCCCGTTTGACAGCAATTTACACCTCGTTCCATGTCACCCTGGTGGCTCCAGTGACAACCCTTGTGTCTAGAGAAGATGGCCGTATAAAACCCGCTGTCTCTAATTCCATGAAGCTCCATCAACAGTATTCTCAAGTCAGACCTCAGATTGTGTCACCACCCCGACGACTCCCATGGTCACACCTCTGAAATGCTGGGACTCGTTGGTCGTCATTAGAGGCCCGTTTTGGGGAGTGAGTAGTGAAAACGGCGAATCCTCTGCCCTTCCCTCCACGTGCGTAACTCTGGATAGAGTTTTCTCCAACCAGATTGACTGATGTCTTAGTATACACCTCTGCTCTGCTGAGTTGTTCAAAGGTTCTATAGTCAGTGACGCGTTTGCTAATTGCTGCAGGCAAGTTACACTACACGTGAGCTGTTCTTGCACGTTTGCCCGCACGTCTCCCGCTGTCTTCGGAGCAGCACACGCAGGGGATAGCTCAGTGGGAAGCGCATGCTGTGCATGTTAGGGCCCCGGGTTCAATCCCCGCATCTCCATCAGGTTTTATGTTCTCTCCCGTGGTGTCTCTCGTTGTAGCTCCCCCTTCAGAGCAGACGGATTGTAGGCTGCAAGTCGGAGTGAGTCCACTGGACGTCTCGCA